>JAJOZX010001529.1:242500-632500 GCA_023014485.1 Bathynomus jamesi
TGCATTTACACCAGCAGATAAGTCAGGGGTAGTATCAAACTGGCAAAGATTAAATTCTTCGATAAATTCTTTCTGCGTTACGCCAAGCCCAAGTTCGTCACAGCCACCGGGAATATGGGCCAGATTATAGAAGCTCTCGCGCAGAGCGGGAATACGGCATCTAATCAGTAGTTCGTAACCATAGTTACCCCCAATACAACGCCATTTACATATAGAGTTATATTTTTAAGGCCGAAATTCTCGAATTTAAAAGCGCTCTTTTTATATTTTCCACTCGTCGATCCTGCATTCCAATTAATATCCATTTAGGTAGAACTCCCAGGGCCACTTTTTCTAGCTGTTTCAAGGCTAACCCTGCGGGCACCGTGTATAGCTTGATCTGTACTCTGTTAATTGTTTTATTTACTGTTGTGTATATCAAATTTTTTTCAATTTCTACATATTTCGGGGAACTTAATTTCACTCGCCGTACACGTAGACGTTTCCATGATGTGAATCACAAAGGGTTTTGCGCCCTCCTCTTGATCAGGTCCCAGATTTATGCAGCTCTCAGGACTCGTGCGGTTGAGTTTTAGTTTCATGTTGACGCCGTTCATAAGCAGTTTCTCCTGGAACGTGAAGTCTGTATGAAGACGTCTAAAACATTCGTATATCTTTTTTTCAGAATTTTTAAATTTATCCGTTATACTACTTTCATCTTTAGTCTGATAATAGCAGTTAAAAAGGTGTCCTTCACTTCTTCTAAAAAGTTGAGGATATTTTCCAAATAGACTCGGAGGTGATAATAACTCGTTCATGCCGAGATGTTACCCTAATTTAAATACACCTCACACTGACTGAATATGGAGTATAGAAAGTTGGTTTCAGGGTATGCAGAGTAACTATCATCGCAGTCCGTTCAATCTGAATGGGCTATACGCAGTTTAGCGTACATGTGCATGCAGCTTGGATCAAAAAAATAAGGGCCTGAGCTGGGTATCACGAATTCTATAGGGGCACTCGGCGAACTAATTGTGTTTAATGGGTTAATTGTAATAAAGACTCTATGCTCAATAGAAACCTGCGTAGGCGGCATATCAAAGAGTGACATCTCCGATTTACAACATTGTGAGCTACCCGGATGGATGAAACGCGCCATGACGAGTCAGAAATAGTGCCTCTCTCAACAAGTAGTAATCAGCCTATGATTCGTGAGAGTAGTGTCCTCAGCTTATAACAGTTAAAATAATGATCAGCCATAGGCTTTATACGCTTAGAACACTCCTCTTTTGATGTCCTTTTACGTTTAGCGCCACGTGTTGGTAACCCCTTCTTCTGGACAGCCCTCTTCATCTTCTTTCCACCACCACACATTTTTCCTTTTGTATATTTGATGATTTCGCCGCGTGTACGTTTTAAATGTTTTTTTAGAGCTTCTTTAGGTTTAGTTCCACCCATTATGTCTTTTACCGCGTTAAAACCTGATTGTAACGCCTTCCTCCCGAGGTATCTAGCCCCCGTCTTCAATAATGGGACACCCGTGCTTAGTATCGTTAAAAAAATGGATCCAAGCCCACTCCCACGCTGATATCTCACCCCTCGATAGAGTGTGAAAGGCCTTCGGGCTATTATAACTGAAAGTGACGAAAGTGTAGTTTCACTGTTAAGCTCCCATCACCGAATGGGAGATTTTTTCCCTCAATCGTTCTTATATATATTGAGATATTGGGTAATAGATTACTCGCAACATTCACATAATGGGGCTTATTATATATAATGCTCAAACTCTTCCCTCTATGGTTGGGGATGTGTGCAATGCGCAGCAGGCGCGCCTGGGTGTACCCAACGAAGTGATGCTCTACGATAGTGCTGTAAATATAGCACATGTCTGGGGATGGGCAGCTTTCACCCAATTTCTCCAACTTCAGCTGATACATTAAGCTGGACAAGTCATGTTGTGCCTCGTGAAAGGTATCTCTTTGGAGGGCTGCACCATATCGACCCTCGGCCACAATTGTGAACAGCTCTTTGTCTTTAATATTTCTACTAAGCGTTGATTTTAACTCCAAGGTGCTTGCAGGCGTTTCTATGTTTACGACTTCAAAGGGTAAATCGGTTGTCAGGTACGATTTTTAAAAACGCTTGTTTAAGCCCCTCACAATGTCCATGGCTGTGCCATAATGACCGATTCCTATGTTACATTTGTACTATAGTACTGCACCTCACCGAACAGGACTGATGGCCTAGTGTTGTCTAAGGTTATGCCTAATTTGTCACACTCATCGACTCTTCTAAGGATCAGAAATATGATCCGCTCATTTTCAAGAGCTAAAATTTTGGTGGCTAGCTAGAATTCACAAACACCAACTTCGTACGAATCACATTCCATCTCAATGGGCCCATAGAGTTCTGTTACAAAGTTGGTCAGGGTGTTGTTAGGATGTACAGACAGAGAAGAAGAGGACGGGAGTGTGATATAGAAGTGGTTAGGCCCCATGTTGCATACTATTTGAGCTTCATTATTGCAGCAGCTTTTATATAGGAGTTGAAACTTTCTGGGTACCTTAGCCATTTTACCAGGGACATTTTTCTCTTTCCTGAACCTTTGCTGCATAAATTTTTTCAATTTTAAACACACTTTTTCCTAAATTAAATGTCACTTTCTGCAACTCCTCGAGGTAAAAGCCAACTGCGATTTCTTCCCCATTCAAATCTTCAACGTAATACATCATTATCTCGCCTTTATGTCTCATAGCAGTAACTTTAAAAATCTCATGTGTCCAGCCTTGCTCAAATCCCTTCGCGAATTTATTTCCCGAACGTGATAGCCTTACATAAATATTGATTTTGAAATGTGTAGAGTGTGGTGGCGGTGCTCCATCTCTTCTCACCTCTGTGCGCGTACCTCTTTCAAAACCTTCGTTAGGTGTTGTACCAATCGTACGATGGTGTGAACGGTTGTATGACGAGGCCAATGACCCCAGAACGTTTATATATATGTATGTGTTTTTATGTGTGAAATAGCGAGGCATGCGTTCCTTTATGGTACGTTGAACTCTTTCAGCTAAAGAGGCCTTATGTATAGAACTGCTAGTGTAGTAAATGATATTAATCTCTGTCAGCATGTTTTGAAAAGCGCGGCCTATAAATTCTTTCCCCATATCCGTACAAAAATAGCCAGGAACCCTCTCCTCTTTCAACATCAATGTTTTAGTATCTTTAGCAACTGTTTCAGGCGATTTATTTTTCAGAAGAATTAGCCACAGATATCTAAAGAACACATCTATTATGAATAGAATGTAGCGGTAGCCGTCGTTATACACTGAATATCTTTGTATGTCTGTTAAATCTGCTTTCCAAAGAGAGTCAATCGAAGCCGCTGTTGTCTTGGCTGTTTTAAACCTTTTTCTCACCTGTTTATGAAGTGTATACGCATCTTGCCCCCGCAAAAACCTCTCAACATCTTTTTTCCCTACTCCTTCATTGTAAACACCTCTCCACAGTCTATTAACGCCGTCATAGGAAGCGGGGTTAGAAATGTCATAATAGCGTTTACTTAATATGTTAGCCATTTAGGTATTTTAGAGACACGTGAATAAGGTTGGCCGCTTGTTCTCTTCTTTCTCCTCTTCAGAGATGGTACTCCTGGGGGTGATGGCATACTCAGTTGTGACACATGTGAGACTTGCTCCAAGTCTTTTAACATATTCAGATTTCCTATCAACATTTTGGGGACATTTATTTGTTGTAGTCTTGCCTTAATATGTTTCCATCCTGTTGGTGAGGGCCTATTCTACTTTCTCACCAGATCATGAACAATGTCGACGATATTGGATCCCTGTACCCTTGTTCCCTCAACAATGACCTCGCCTGTATCAATCCACTGTATGATTTGGTCCTCACTCAATAGATTATAAAGACTTAAGCCTTTATTCCGCAATGTATGTGGGAGACTGCCTTTTAACACATGCTCGATGTGTTGCGTTCCGTTATTCTTTGGGTGGTCATCTCGAACGTCGGGCCCAGGTCCTTTGTTGCCATGCTGAGCATTGCTTGCGCTGTGTCTAATAACCACGGAGAGCTCTGTCAGATACTTATAATCTTCGTACTCATGAAGAAATTTCTGCAAAGCCTCTGGGTACAAGATCCTTTTCTCATGAGGTGACTTTTTCACTGGTTAATAGGTCTATCAATTCGCTTTCCATTCTTTTAAGCCTGCTTTTACGGTTCTAGAACCGTGTCTGGACTCTTTGAACTTTGCAGTGAAGCATACACCTCTTGCGGAATCACTACCACTTTCTTCATCATATTAATCTAGTCAGTAAAGGTCCCAAAACTGAAAGTAAGATGGGGAGGAATGATCCCCCTCTTTGTACAATAATTCGCTTTTTCTTCCCCCAGTTTGATTTTTACGAGCGAACGCACATCTTATGTTCTTCTAACGACGTAAGCGAGCCTTCTGAGGAGGTTTCATTGGCACATTACATTTTATAACATTGAGACAGATTTCAGAGATGCATTTTAAAAAGTCGGAGTCGATAATTTTAACAAACATCTGTTGCAGTGCACGGGGCAATCGTTGATAGATTTTTATTGATTCACGATATTTCTTCAGTCTATTTGTCATTCTGGAATAAATACCGTTTCAGGATCGTTTGGGAATATATTCGTTCTTTGAAGCACCCTAAACGTGTTTCGCGGGTGAAGGTCACAAAGCAAATATCCGTAACGCTGACTTGTAGCTTCTTTATGAACTTCCAAAAACTCATTACGATGATTCAGGAACATTTGATTGGCTAATACCCCTATTTGTGACACATCTCTACGTTGTGCGAATAAGACTAGATATTGTGCATTTAACAACGCATCGCGCATGTATCTATTTTTGAAAAATAGATAGATTCTGATTGATGAAGAATACACTTATGTTAAGATGGTGGGAGAACACTGTAAATATCTCGGCAAAGGTTTTATCCATTTCCAACATGAGATCGTCAATTACAATGACTGTATGCTCATTTCCCTTTAATGAATTAACGTCATGTACACCTTTGTGCAACAAAATACCATCTTGGTTCTCATTGAACACTGATTGATACGACGAATAGCACCATATTACTTTATGCACAAATTTTGATAACATCTCTCCCTTACCTTTAATGATTTTAAGCATAAGCACAGTTTTACCACATCCTGTAGGACCAGATATAATACATGTGGATGGGCTTGTGAACCTGAATTTTTCTACAGATTCCTTCTCTAACACGTCACACCCCTAAGGTGACTCTTTACAAAACAGTTGAACGTATTGTGGAGTTTGCCCTTCAGAACCGCGACGAACGCGAAGTCCGGATGAGGTTGTCCTTCAGGTTCGGTTCAGATGACGGGGACGTAGTTCATTTTTGGGTAGTAATACCGTTGAGACCCTTAGCAGCTGTAGACATAGAATATATCTTGGGCCGTATAATGCAGGCCTCTCAAAGAAGTACAGCCTTCAATATGGACAACTTCTTGATAGATATTGACAGAGTATTCCGGGTTGCGGGTCATAGTGCCACACCTTATACTCTTAATTTCAATTCTCCGGTAATTTACAGAAAGCATTTAAACGTCGATCGTGGTTGCGGCTTTATAGCAATAGTCTTAGCTCATATGTTCTTTGTGCCAAATACATGGACGGAAAAAATTTGATTGACTACGGTTGTGCAACGTGCCGTAAACTGGCTTCAGATTGTCAGCTTGAGTTTGAGTGTAATATGGGTCCTGAAGAGCTAAGAAGCAGGATGGGACGATTTATAACCGCCAACTCATCGCCGCCAACACAACTCCGCCGACTGAACTCCATTTTTTTTAAAAATTAATTAAATTTATTTTTGAAGGTTAGAGCTTTAAAAAGTTAAAAATTGTTAAAAACTCTGGTGCTTTCCTGTTAACGGGAATACCCAACCACCCGCCATCATCTGGACTCGTATCTTGCGGAATTCATGTGGCGACAACGTACTGAAAGCAGCGAGGTTTTTTCTGCGATTTTAGATGACATAAAGACATTTTGGCCCCCTACTAACTGATTATCGCTTACATATTAACTAATTTCATTTAAATGATTAATAAATTCGGTACTTACTTATTATCGGAACTACCAAACTGTTTATGATGTATTTTTGCTCTCGTCATTTTCGTTTAAACTAACGAAAATATCACAACTTAACCTAACCAATTACACCGGTCTGCATGAAAATCGATTTCTTTATTTTGAGTTGTGATTCTGAAGCAGTTCGCTGCGCTGAATTAAAAAATGCTACCAGTTTTTTTCTATCACCCACAGTTTTAGTTATTAGCCAAACAATTTTGGGGCGTTTTGAGATTTTTTACCTTTTTTATCTTTAATTAATTTCGTTTTTTCATATTTTTCAGATAGATAATTCTAACATTACGTCTCTAAAATTTTAATAATGGCTTCTAGAGGATGTACCCATAGTCCAGACATATTTTGTTATATTTGTGGTCGGTATGTTGTAAAACAAAGGACAAATGTAACGACCTTCATTAAGAGAGCTTATCATGCTTATTTTGGAATTAAATTAGGAGATCAAGACAAAAGTTGGGCTCCACACAAGGTTTGTCTTACGTGTGTTGCGGCACTAAGGAATTGGAGCAAAGGTAAAAAAGAAAAGTTTGCCATTTGGGATCCCTATGGTATGGCGCGAGCCTAGAAACCATACCGACGACTGCTACTTCTGTTCTTGCAATGTTGAAGGTTATAATGCAAAGAATAAAGAGAGCCTTCAATACCCAAGTCTTCCATCTGCAATAAGGCCGGTACCCCATGGTCCAGAAGTTCCTATTCCCCGCCCACCCGAGAGTCTGGATCAATACAATTCAGATTCTGATTCAGCTCCAAATCCAGACACTGATGATGTTTATGAACAGCCAACAGCTGACCGAGATCCTCCTAAACCATTAACCCAAGCCAAGCCGAACTAAATGACTTAGTCAGGGATTTGAATCTGCCTAAGGACTCTGCAGAACTTTTGGGGTCTAGATTGCAGGAGAACAATTTATTGGCATCCGACACATACTTCGCTTGGTACAGAATCGTGAGAAGACTTCGTGCCTTTTCGAAGAAGATGGTCCCTTGGTATTTTGCAAGGACATCACAGGATTAGTGTGCAAGCTAGGCATCGAATACCAAACCAGTGACTGGAGGTTGTTTATAGATTCCTCTAAAACTAGTCTAAAAGGAGTGTTACAGCACAACGGTAACAAATATGCATCAATCCCAGTGGCCCATTCTACTCATTTAAAAGAGACCTATGATAACATGAAACTGCTTCTGGAAAAAATTCAGTATCAAAATCACAGATGGATATTGTGGGGGGATCTCAAAGTCCTTTGCATGTTACTTGGGCAGCAATCAGGATATACTAAGATGCCATGTTTCATCTGCGAATGGGATAGTCGAGCACGTGACCAGCACTGGAAGAGGAAAACTTGGCCTCCTAGAGAGAATCTTACCCCAGGATCAAAGAACATTTTACATGAACATCTAGTTGAACCAAATAAAATCCTCCTACTCACCTTGCACATTATGTTAGGCTTGATGAAGCAGTATGTCAAAGCATTGAATAGAGAAGGTGAGTGTTTCAAGTACATTTGTTCAAAATATCCAAAGATTAGCTACGAGAAAATAAAGGAAGGTGTTTTTATAGGTCCTCAGATTAGAAAGTTATTGACAGACGATCATTTCCTGAACACAATGACCAATAAAGAAAAAGAAGCATGGCTTGGTTTCAAAGATGTTGTTGAAAACTTCTTGGGAAACTACAAAAGCCAAAATTATGAAAGACTGGTGGAAAATATACTTAAAAAGTTTTGCGCCTTAGGCTGCAACATGAGCCTGAAAGTTCACTTCTTATTTTCGCATCTTGACCGTTTTCCCGAAAATCTCGGAGATGTCAGTGAGGAGCAAGGGGAACGATTTCACCAGGACATCAAAACCATGGAAAGAAGATATCAAGGAAGATGGCATACAAATATGATGGCGGATTACTGCTGGTGTCTGCAACGAGATCAGCCTAACGCACAGCATAAGAAAACATTAAAGAAGCACCGGTTTAGTTGTCATTAGTCAGATCTACCTTCGTAGTCTTAAGTCTTTGGAATAAGTCCTGAAATGTTTGCAAGTAAAGAAGGTAAATATATTTTGTTTCTTTCAGTTATTTTTTTATTCTTTCATAAACAAGCAATATGCTTGTCCAAGAGCTAGGAGCTATTTAATTCTGCTTTAATTAGGTTTTAATCTATCACCTAAAGATTTCGTGCTACAAGGGGTGTTGTAATACCTCATCTGTCCCCAAATGTTAACCACCCATTGATGGGAGGGGAGAGAGTATTTTGTTGGGAACGGGACTGGTTGTTATATATATTTACCCTACATTATTACGTAAGCGTTACTGTAGTCTATAACAACAAAATTTATGGTTTAGCATGTGCAATCCAATGTTGGTCTCGATTAGATGGTTCACATTTGGGGATAAATGGGGGATTTATGACACACCCTGTAGTAAGAAAACCATACGTGATAGGGAAAAACTAACTATATTTTTGAGATCAGCGCACTCAAATTATATAGAATCACTAACTAGTTTGTACAAATCGATCGAGAAGTTTTCAAATGTGTACTGGTGTTATCAAAGGCGTACAGTTGACCTAACCGGGCATTCAATTAACCTAACTGGGCATTCAGTTGACCTAACCGGGCATTTTCCGTTATATTAACCTGTTAGGTTAATTCAATGCCCGGTTAGGTCAATTGAATGCCCGGTTAGGTCGACTGTACGTCCTTGATGATTGGTTAGGTTAAGTTGTGATATTTTCGTTAGTTTAAACGAAAATGACGAGAGCAAAAATACATAACAAACAGTTTGGTGGCGGGCGGTTGGGTATTCCCGTTAACAGGAAATCACCGAAACTCTTTATTCTACTACGTTAAAAAAAGATTAAAAGGTTCAGATTTTAATTAGTGATAATTGTAGGCAATCCCACGTAAATATTCTAATGGTGATCGTTGCTCAAAACTTAAAACTAGTTTTAATATACGGTCACCAGCATCACGATATTTTTTTAACTTTGAAGGTGGAGCATGACCTCCTACAAGTTGTCCGAGATACATATGTCGACTCTTCTGTATTTTGTATAAGGCATCTATAATGTTAATTGGTGAAGGTTAGGTTAGGTTAGGTTAGGTTCGGTTAGGTTATATTATATAAATAAAATATTATATAAATATAATTAGTTAAGTTTTCAATGGTTCTTCCTAATGTTTTTAATTTCCTTCAGTACCTATCATCGCTTTAAAGAAAGATTAATAAATTATACAAATATTACTTGGCAACGGTGCATTCGGAGTTGAGTTGGCGGCGATGAGTTGGCTGGAGTTGAGTTGGCTGGAGTTGAGTCGGCGGAGTTGAGTTGGCGGCGATGAGTTGGCGGTGATGAATCATACCCTACCCCTGAGAAGGGTAGAGCAGGAAATGAATGTTCGTATAGTTGTATTTTGAATGGATGATCCTCGTACGACTGTGTATGTTTTTAAAAGCTGTGAGAGATCGTACAAGACCTCTACTTATTTTAGGATTGTGAGGAACAACGTATCTCCCCATCCGTAGTATAAGGACTCTATACGCTATTTATGATAAAAGTCGAAAATATGGAAGGCACCATGATCTGTGTAAGGGATGTATCGAGTTTGCTGATGATATAATAAAACATTGTAAGGAGTGCTACATGGTATGTGAGCAATGTGAAAGTCATTTAGTTGAAACTGAGAAGAGGGCGTGTAATGTGTGTAGACGTACATTTTTCAATAATAAATGCTTTGAACTCCATAAATCAATTGGCACTTGCAGGAAAATTAGGATTTGTAAGGGCGGTTTATTTCACATGATGGATAATTGGGGGAATTTCAAACATAAATGCGATGAAATTCACTGTTCAATATGTCATGAAAAATATAAGGCGGATGGAGTGAAGCATGTATGTTATATGAAAGAAACTAAGCCTAAAAATAGCTCTTGTATAACTGTGTACTACGATATAGAAACTTACACGAACGCTGAAACCAAAGAGGTTATTCCACATTTACTCATAAGTCAGACTATCTGTGATGAGTGCATGGAGATCGAGTGTGATGAGTATCACAAATGTGGTAAACGGACAAACGTTTTTAAATCGATTGCACACTACAACCCTGTGAAACTCTTTGTATCCTATATTATCAAATTAGCGGACAAGTTAAAAAAAATGACTGTGTATTAGGGTTATGACTTTTTAATTTTTTGTCATAAATATTGTTTCCTCTATCATCAATCGATGAACCTTTGCTTGAAAACAATAAAAAAGGGCCTAATTCTTCAGAATTAAAAACAAATGTCACCCCGAAAGCAAATATAGTATATTAGTTACAGGTTTATTTTAAGCAATAAGTAAAACAATTAAAACAATAATAGAGTAAATGTATAATATTGTATTTGTATAATTAATATGTATTGTATAGGTATAATGTTGTATAATATAATATATGTTTATGTATAATAATTGTGAAATAAACATGCAAATTTCTATTTATTTTATTAATTTTTTATATTTTATTTTGGGGTGAAGTTTTTTCAAAATATATCGAAAACACTGTTATTTTCATTGTCAGGGGGCACAAGTTCATCG
This sequence comes from Bathynomus jamesi, assembly GCA_023014485.1. NCBI lineage: Eukaryota > Metazoa > Arthropoda > Malacostraca > Isopoda > Cirolanidae > Bathynomus > Bathynomus jamesi. The sequence goes on from JAJOZX010001529.1 coordinate 253,202, forward strand.
ATTTATGATACAGGAACATGAGGTTATAAAAATGTCATAACCCTACTGTGTATATTCTTGCCCATAACGGGGCAAAATTTGACACACAGTTCCGTTACAAGGAGTTGCTTGAACACGAGTCGTCTGCGATATTGACAAGTGATCCCTTGAAAAGAGGCAGCAAACTAATACAGATGCAGATAAGAGGTAATTTACAGGTTAAAGACACCCTGCTGTTCACACCTTGTAAAATAGCAAAGCTACCCAAGGTCATGGGCATAGCAGTTGAAGATTCATAAGGGTATTTCCCTTACATATTCCTCACCAGCGAAACTTTAAACTACGTAGGACTACCTTCACCCAAACATTACTTTAACTACACCAACATGAGTGATAGTGAGTGTGAAGATTTTGACCGTTACTAGAACAATTTTAATGAAGCTACTCCATACAATATAGCTGATGAATGTGAACGTTATTGCTTGAATGATGTGCACGTGCTTAGAGTATGTTTCCAGGCTTTTAGAAGGATGTACATAGCCCGTTTCAAATGCGATCCGCTGCAAGTCGCAACCACGATCGCCTCATTATGCTTTACGGTGTTCAAGAATAACTTCATGCCTAAAGACACCTTAGCCGTCATTCACAGAAACAATCCTCGCAGTTATGGGCACAAGGCTATTTACTGGCTCATACACCTACAGTAACAGACCGGGGTGTATATATAAAACACGCCCACAACACGGGGGAAGTACCCATTAAGATCAGTGGTCGTGTGTTTTGGGTTGATGGCCTAAGTGAGGATCCAACCACTGGTGAAAAGACTGTGTACTCCTTTAACGGCTGCTGGTGGCATGGATGACCACGCCCTGATTGTGCCGTCACAGGGGACCTCCATGGAAGGTACCCCGCAGACAGCCTCGCATGGACCCGTATCCGCGATCAATTTATAGGCCCCCAGTTCACTCACAAGATCGTGTGGAGCATGAGTATGATGCACGATGGAAACAGATGGCCAATACCGTGAAGAAATAAGTGCCATCAAACGTTTAATGGTGTTGGACCCCTTCAAATGCGGTGACAGCTTGTTTGGAGGGCATACAAACCCATTCAAGCTATACTTTCCGCCTACGGAGGGCGTGAAACTCCGTTACTACGACTTCTGTTCTGTATACCCCTACGTGATGAAGAACAATCTGTACCCCGTACGTGCGCCAGAAAAACTGGTGGGTCCCACCATACCAACCATCGAGGAGTTCTCAGCTAATTTGAGTGAGCGCGACTTTGGACTCTCTTTCGTAGACGTGCACCCTCCTCGCGATTTATGGATGCCGATCTTACACGTCGTTATAGATCACAAGCTCATGTTTCCCCTGTGCGTAAAGTGCGCGGAGTAGAACAATGGTGATTGTAATCATACAACCAACCAGCGTAAGATTAGAGGTGTATATACAAGCCCTGAGCTGGACCTAGCCGTTCGCCATGGCTACAGAATATTAAAAATTCATGAGGTGTGGTGGTTATAGAAGCTACCCAACCTTTTCACGCCATATATAAACGATTTTCTGAAGGATAAGGTAGAAGCATGAGGATATCTGCGAGGATTTGATACCGAAGATGAAAAAAACGGCTTATATTCAGCGTTACCGTGCCCATGAAGGTATACAGCTGGACCGTTCCCAAATTGTTAAGAATCCTGGCAAACGCTTTAGTGCAAAGTTGTCTAAACAGACTTTGGGGGAAATTTGCACAGAATACTGCAAAGGGAACGTTCATTTGGCACAAATTATAGTGAAGTCTGGGATTATGCCAACGCTCCCGATAAAGAGGTTAGGAGATTGAGAATGTAGGTAATACTTACATACTAAAGTACATCACCGAATTGGCCACAGATACCTCACGGGTAAGAAACATACCTGTAGGCAGCTTCTCAACGGCCTTCGCCCGTATCAAGCTTTTGGGACTACTGCACTCTCTTGGGCGGAGGGTGCTATACGCTCACACAGATAGCATAATATTCACAGAGAGGGAGGGTGAATACATGACGCCTATTGGGGAATTCCTCGAAAAGTTAACAGACGAAATGAAGGATGAGTATGGTGATGGTGCATACGCAGACTCATTTGTATCAATAGGGCCAAAAACTTATGGGGGTACGGGTGAGGGTGGGGGAGGATATGAAATATATCGTGAAGGCTTATGGTATCACGCTTAACCATGCGAACCGACGAGTCGTTAACTTTGGCTCGTTGAAAGATCTAGTGTGATTGGAAGAAAAGGGCCAACCACCCCAACTGACTGTGGGGACCCGCAATCAATTTTCGGGGGCAGAAACTGGGTTGTGTGAAGGAACTTAGGAGCACGAAGGTATGCCGTAACACCTATAGGAAACGTTACCAGTGCCTGGTACCTATGTACCTATGATACCGTACCTTTTGGATACTTTAATCCTTGATTGTATTTAAATATATATATATATGTTATAACCCCTCTGTCTATGGCCCTAGGGTGGTTTGAATCGACGGGGGTTCTGGTTGGGAGGCAGCAACGGATATTTTCTCGCGATACTTTTCTTCTATAATATTCTAATTTCTTCCTCTTGCTATAGGGTCGACAGTTGTTAATTCTTCTTTCTATAATACTCTGATACTTTCTCTGACGGTTCGCCGATTTTCTTTTTATAACTTATCGGGAACTATTTTTTCTATTTACTCAGTTCTCGGAGGAGAGCCCAACTCGAAGGAGAAAAATAAAAAGTTTCTCTCACTGTAATTTACTTCTAAAAATGTACAGGTAGTGCTCTGAATTTACAGGGGTAGAGGTTCGACCTCTTTCGACCATGGCTCAGGCCTGAATCTAAAAAAATTAAGGAGGCAAGGGGCCTCTGCCCCCTCCTCGCAGCGAGCCTGCTAACAAGGGAGTCTCGTAGTCGTGACCAAAGAAGAGTGCAGTAATGAAGTGATGTTAATTTTACAATTACATGTATCATATAAGTCTAAATGTTGGGGGAATGCAGTTGAAGGTTAAAGTTCCCCCTTTTAAACACATGATCAGATGAACGATTCCAAAAAAAAAAAAAATAAATAAAAACTAATCGTATTTTCGCCGAGTATTCATTTCTGAAGGCGATATAATTTCGTAGTAGTACATAAGTACAATTTAAGTACATCGTTGAGTACGTTGTAATTTTTGGTTCATTACAATTATGATTACAATTATCAATGATTCACATTCGCTTATTATCGTTAATTATCGTTATTAAAGTACATTAATTACATTATAAATTATTACATTTAATTACAATTTTATTAAAGTACATTACGTCGTTTACAATTCGTAGTGTTTTTATATTTATACATGGTTATTATATATGGTTATTAATACAACACAAAGTACATGGGCACATACGAGATAATTTATACACAACATGACACACATGATTATGTTATAAATCTGAAATCAGAGGGACAAGAGTTCTTTCGTTTTCAGATGTTCGATTTATGCTGCGATGAGCGGAATGTGATCACTTGCCTCAGCATTTTCGAGTTCATTGTGGGAGGCGAAATAATTAAAATTAAAAAGTAAAAAAATAAAAAAAATAATACACGAGAACGTATTTTCGCGTTTTCGAACGAAGAAATACGAATGCATAAAGTTTTGCATTTCATAGACTGACACGAGTAAAAATGAATATTTAATAGAATTGATATAGGATAATGGTCAAGATAAGATATGGACGTATGGGCGATTATAATTGAACGATAATATTTATACTGCATAACACCACAAATAAATAATGACGTATAGAGAATGAAGTTTTTATATTAAAGAATTTACCATACATTGAATACAGAAGATGTCCAAATACTAAACACGTGATTCAGTGTTGAAGGTATGGAAACCGTGAAGTAAATGTAAGTTATTTTATGACGTCATAATGTATAAGTCATTATTGGGAGGATTTAAAAGAAACGAATTAGAGACAAAGAGTGGGTATTAAGAACTAAGAAGTACAACTACGGGTTCCAATCCTGTTATATGCAATGTGTATGCATAATCTAGGGACGAGGGTGAGATGCAAGACAACCACAATCAACTATAGCAAATTCTATAACAAATAAAAATGGAAATATGGACACGACCAAACCATAGAACTGGTAGGTCGCATGGTTGTGACACCGAAACAAAAATAGAAAAACAACAAATAAAAATTCTATCCAAACTCGCGTTAAGCGATTTTGGTTCTCTTGTAAAAATGAATAGTGATTAGTCATTGTTCATTTTTACATATATATATATATATATATATGTCTGTGTGTATTGCTAACGATATGTTTATTTATTACCTATATTTGTAAATATATACCTTGAATAATTCGTTTATTAAATAAATCGTGTTTCAACTAGCGTTTAACTTTCTCCTTTGTGTGTGTGTGTGTGTGTGTGTGTGTGTGTGTGCGCGTATGTACAGGAGAAAGTTCTGAGCTCCGTCCCTGTATGATCAGTCACGTGACTCCTTCTACTACCTGGGCATATCTCTCACCTGCGTGTTCAGTTGTCCGCTGCAAGCCCTGGATCTCGGACGTGTATTTTCCAACGTAGACGAAAATTAGTAATGGCTACCTTTAATATTGCGTGTTCAACGTTTATGAAGTGGTATTCGGCAAAGTGTGAAGATGTCTTGGATACTGAAAGACCCTATTCCACTCTCCTTTGATGTTTTTAAGGCAACATTGAACCGTGCGAAGGAACAAGAGGCACAAATACTCTACGGCTATTCTGGCGAGGGCATTGTAGGATTTCGTAGTACAAGCGATGTATTGAAGTATGTTGTAGATCTAACCTTTATAAAAGCTTACATATACCTCGAAGTAGAAGAAACAAAACGTGCAGAAGATAAGCAACGGTTATGGTTAGTGAGTCTTGTTGATGAGTGGTATGACAAGCGATATTATGTCATGTTACATCATACCGAGTACTCATACCCTACGGTTGAGAATGTAAATCTTGTCATCATGGAAAATCTTAGTATTTTTACCACTACATTAATATATATCATGACGAAGTTTGTAGTGAGGTTGTGGCCAAAGGCTTGTGCGAGTTTTTAACAGAATTTAGAGACGAGTATCGTCTGCTAAGCAAAAGGTAAAATATGGGCATATGTTTCTCTCAAATAGTGCACCGGAGTTTGAATAAAATGTGTTTAGTTCGTGAAAATTCCCCTGAACGAAAATGTCTGGTGCGCATTCTGGGGAGTGGAAGTGCTAAAACATTAAAACCGGTATTGCTTAATGTGGCGGAAAATTTCTCAAAACACCTACCCAGTATAATGGGTTACAAGAATTCACGTTGGAACAAAGGCGTACACGTTTCATCAGCTGATGGTGTGACTCACTCCTCTCGTCGAACCGATCCGCCCGCTTGTGGCTCATAGTCATCTAAGAGCTTGAACTGACTGGACGTGCACTCTTCGAATACGATGGAGCTTCCTTTGAGATGTATTCTGAACGCCGTGTACGATATGTCCATGACGAAGTCATTGCGCGTGTTCAGGCGTGAAACCGGTGCCATTAACTATGTACTTGAAACGACTTTTAGGCAAGCAAACTCTGGTAAACGTAATGTTATTTAAATGTTGAGGAGATGAATAGAGTCTTCGTGATAGTTGAGAAGTGGGGTGAAGACCGTTCTAAAATACCTGCAGGTGTAGGCACAAGAAGAGAACAGATTAGTGATGCCCCCTCATATGCCGGTGTTTGCACGTTGTGTATAAATAACGATCAGCCTTGTATTGATATACGACTGATGTGGAAGAATGCATCTAATAATAACGTTCTTGCCCCTACGCGAAACCGATTCATCCTCGACAGAATGTTTGAAATCGTCGGAGTCCGCAAGCTGAAGCCTATATTAGACGCTTGTGTTACGGATATAATTTATTTTAATACGGTTCTTGAATACGCATACCACGCTCTGCTCGACGGATTTATCAAATGTAGGAATGAACAATGCGAGAATGATCTAGAGCTGTATGCTTATTTAAAAAGTTTAGACTCTTCGAAATATCCCGAACTTTGGTACAAAGGACTTGACCGGTACAGGGCAGAGCTCGCCTACACTGTTCACCCTGAAGAGTTGTATCTCTATATAATGAGTAGCTGTCGTTACGACTTGGAAGATTATTTCAATTGCCGCTATGCAGAGTGAAGAGTTCACGGTTCAAAAGCTCGGAACGTTAAGAAAAACCTTCGATTGTAAAGGAGTATTTATAAACTTGTATTTAATAATGATGTGATGGCTAACGATGCCCTCTTTCTGCGTGCTATTTAGTGTATTCTAGCTGTGTTTAAAGATACCTTGCCAATCGAATGTAAAGTGGGCACAAAAATAGTATTGAACGATATGAAGGCCATTTATATCGAGTAAATGCGCCCGCACACCTTGAGCGGTGAAATAATGTTAAGTCGTATTTATGCGTAGTGCAAAGCAATAATGATGTGACTCTAGACTCGATTACGTGGGAGTTTAGTGTTTTAGTTAAGCGTAGTTGAACATAAATATTTTGATGTATATTTATTTTCAATATATTTAATTATTTAATATAATTGTATATATATATATATATATATATTTCCTGTACTAAAAAGTTGATGATTATACTCCTTCTTTTGGTATATGATTATTTTTTTTCAATATATTTAATTATTCAATATAACTGTGTGTGTGTGTATATTTTTCCTGTACTAATATATTGATGGTTATACTCTATCGTTTTGTATATTATTATTTTTTGATTATATATATATATATTCTTCGTTCCTATTTCTTATGCTATTATTATTTTTTATTTTATTTTTTATTATATATATTCCATCGTTTGATTGTATATTTATTTTCTATATATTTCGTGAAATTGATTCCAATAATTATTCTAAATAAACAGAATGATGTAACGGTGTTTTATTTAACTCTTTTGGTTGTATATATAAACAATATTATTATTTAATTATACCAAATGGCTGCCTTCTAAACCGACTGACGGATTTCTAAGCCATCTGTCAAGAATATCTGAATAGCGCAATCTGGCAGCTGAAAAGATAATATATACACCTGCTTCTAGGTATTCTATGTCAACTGGCTGGTTACGCCAACCGGCGGATTAAGCCAACTGGCGGATTATGCCAACTGCCGGAAAGCAAATTGACGAGAATATATGCTTTAATTAATTAAATAGCGTAATTTGGCGACTCAACCCGTATAATGTACACCTGAACAAGCCATTTACGCCTTCTAAGATGCCTTCTATGCCAACTGGCGGATTAAGCCAGCTGGCTGATTAGGAACTTATGAGACAGCGGGCGCTCTGATGAACTCTGAATATGCGCTTGGCAGGAGCCGAGCGAACACTCCTCTCTCCTTCGCCTTTCTCTCTTAAGTTAGGTATACCCATTTGGGGGGTGAGGTCGTCCCAACTTCTCCCCCAAAGAGGTTAGGTAGACTCCCCCAGCTTGCTGGGGAAGTTCCCCGTCATTGCAGCTTGGGGGATAACCCCTCTCCCCTTGTTGCATAACCCCCTCCCCCTTTGTTGCATAACCTCTTGCAACAGCACACCCTTTGTTGCAACCCTTGCAACATTTACCCCTTTGCAACAATGATTAGAATTGCAATTGCATTGCACTCTCTCCTTTTACGCCCATACTACTCGAGCCCAATGCGCTTCCTTGAGTCAAGCCACACCTGAGAGGATTCTACTTGATATTACCCATTAGAGGGGAGTCTAAATTTTGTATTCTTATTCTACACACTGCTCGGATTTTCCTTTGGGCCCCTAAACAACATAAACACCGCGATGCGTCCCCCACTACCCGTTGCATATGCCCCCCCTTTTTTTAAATTGAAATGAAATTGAAACCAATTCTTTGAATAAAAAGCTTGGTAAATGAAAAAGATTAAAGTAAAGTTAAAGTTAAGTTAAAGTAAGTTATATATATTATATATATATATATATATATATATATAATAGGAAATCTTTCTCCGTATATTACTTAAAGAATTAATTGAAGCATACTAAAATCAAAATATTCACCTTAAGAAATTTAATTGAAGCATATTAAAACCAAAATATTCACCTTAAGAAATTTAAAATCGTAAATTACTGACACCACTGGCCTTTCCATTGGAAAACAGGTAGCTTTTTTCTCGACTCCAGTACATTCAAAATAAATTTGTCTGTTTTCGTAACCAATTCTATCTTGTAATGCTTCTGTTACCACATTTACAGCATGTTCTACTCCTTGGCTGTGACAGGGAAAAGGAATAAGCTGAAGTGGTTCATTTCGAACTTTATCATCATTTGTTAAATTCTTTAAAATAAGTGGACGGGTGATGGTTTCGTTGTCCCAGTCGATCATGTTAGGATAATCGTCTGCTTTAAAGTTCAGTGTTTTTGGTAGCTCAAAATTTCTCGCATTGGTCTCCTAATTCTTGCTCGAATGATGTGCTGAAGAGCCAGCTCTCTGACCTCTCTTCTTGTGTCTGTTATCATTGAGAGTAAGATATTCTCTGGGTGGGCAAAATAGGCGTTATTTCTGAGGACACGCTCCATAATCATCCGATGCTTTTTATTTAAGCCTTTAAGCAAGTGCATGATATACCAAAAATTAGATGCTCCCTCATTTGCCTTTGGATGAGACTTTATCCAAAACCAGCCTGGAGCGTAAACCAGCATTATAATTTTTACTACAGTAGGTCTTGGATGTTTTTGTCTGGATTCCGTGTAGAGACATAAGCGCAGGATCCTATTTGCTCGTGTTAGCCATCTTGCATGATGGAGGGCACCTGGGGATCTGGTGGCTAACGCTTGTGAGATGCAGTCCAGATTGTACGCTAATGCACATTTCATACATATATTTTTGATCACTGCTGAAACTTTTAACAATATCGGCCGAAAATTCTTTAATGTTGCCCTCTACAGGGGTATAATCAACTATATCCAGTTTGGTCCCGAAGTTTTTCCATCAATTGCTTCAAATACGTGCCTGAAGGGCAGTTCGTTTGCATGCAAAAGGCAAATCAGCCATTGTACCGGCCTGTCCAGATATAATTCAATCAATTTTAGCACTCCGCCAATCCTGCCAGTGTTCACTGGGGTGCCATCGCATAGCAAAGCTTTGAGGGATTCTTTGCTATTAGAATCAACTATAAAAGTTATTATTTCATCTGCAACACAACAAGCAGTTCCGTTATCTGGAGCTATATGATCCATGTAAACATCACCAGGTTCTTTGACTATTACATAATGTTCTTCGTACTCCATTCCCTTCTTTGTCTTAGTTTGATCTTTTCTACCATCAAATCCGATGCCTTCAACCTGTGTGTTCTCTGATTTCACTTTGATTATGTTCTTTTTACCCACACGTATTCTTTCTCGTTCTATTTTTTTCCTATCCAACATATTGGTTTCGTCTAATATTCCCATATCCTTCAAAGCTGCATTTACTATAGCTGCAGTAGTTCTGTAACTTATACAGTATCTATCTGCTGTTATTGTTAAGTTATCATAAATAATTCTGTTCTGATGGTTTTCTCTCAGCTCAAAATCCGGAACAAAGTCAATATCGTCGCTGTCATCATCAATTTCCATGCTCTCATCTTCCATAATATGTAAAAGGTCCAGTTTGCTGGTTGAAGCGACATTCATATCTAGGCTTATCTTGGCTCTTCTTTCTAATCCTTTAACTCTATCGTGAGTCCTTTTTCTTGTTGAAGTCGTTACTCTGTCGATTGGTCCTAGTTGGTGTTTTCTTTGTTTCTGCCCCACAAAAGACTCCCACTCAATCATTGGAACTCTAATATCACATCTGCAATCCGTTCGACTGATTTTTTTTATCGTAACAAGTACAAGTGCAAATATCAAACATTTCATCGAATGTCTCCACCTTCTGCTGAAAACTGTTGTTTCTTTGTTTTAATGGTACTTTATTTACTGTAGCTTTGCTGCAGATTCTATCAATCGTTCAACTTTTACAGCTATTCCTTCAAATCCTCTATGTGTAAAGGAAAACTTCTCCCAAATGGCTTCCACATCTTTAATGACAATTCTGTAGCATTCTTTTACTGTTCTAGAACCTTTCGAAATCAGTTCTTCTCGTTTTCTTACCAATAAATAATGCCTAAATACGTCAGCCTTTGAAGGAGTCATTGAAGGTGGAAATTCTGCAGGGTGACCAAATGTTGAATTGTGCGTTTTGCTTCTTGTCGCATGATTTCACTTATTTAGGCCTAGTAGAATTGATAACAAGAAACGAATTGTTAAATTCTAGCAATTGAATCATTCAATCTGAATTTAATATAACTCATTCGGAATTAAATCATAACTCATTCAATCATAAACAATCTGAAAATAACAATCTGAAACTAAACAAAAAAACGTGACAATAATTTATATAATTCATCTAATCTATCTAAATTAATCTATGCAATCTATTCAATCTATCTAAAACTCTATCTAAATAATCTATCCAAATTAATCTAATCTACTTAATAAGACTTAATATAAGGCATGATTGTCACATTTGGGGTTTATATCTGTGGAGAGAGTAAAATGGGGGGGATGCTATGGAAGGTGTAAGGGGGGTCGCATATACTAATTTTTTTTACAAGATGTTGAGATCATCATTTTTAACTACGTGCATACTGTGGAATTGGAGAAACTCGATTTTTTATGTTTCGACCCCCCCCCCTATTACCCATGCTATACGCATAAACCCATTACCGTTAGGCCGATTCAGCTACTCCCTTTAATCATCAATTAAAGTGTTATGTAAGCTATCATTCATTATTCATCCCTTTTCGGCTTACAACCTGAAGCATCAACGCTATCCTGATGCCCTAGTGACATTAAGGGCAACTGAGATACCCCCTAAGCCAGTGGATCCGAACTCCGCCATAAATTGGGCGTTCTACCAAGACACTCGTAATAACGAACCAGAACCACCAATATTGTAGGTCTCGTGTCAGAAATACACCAGTTCAGAATATCTAGTGTCTGAAAAGGCCCAATACAGAATAACTGTTGTTAGAAGTGTATCCATTGGCCCCACAGAGTAGTACCTCTTACCACTAAGTTTCCACTCATCTCCACAAAGAAATCCAGTGGAAGGAGCAGCAGGCGGTACGTGCTCCTACTGTCTGACTTAGCAGCCCAGGAGGGACGTAAGATCGACGCTCCCTCCGTTTCCAATAAGATATCAACCCCAGACTTCAACCGATCGTAGCAGTGGATGCTACCTTAGCAACCCGCTTCTCATTCCAAAGGAGTGGCCTCGAGAACACGCAATGCAGCAGCATCTAGTTCGACTTCGACAAGACGCAAACATTAAGTGAGCGACTTACGTTTAGTTGACACGGCGAAAGGTAAACCTAAAGTCCCCTCACCGCCTGCGAACTTAAGTTCGGTCCCTGAAAGTGGTCGCGAATCCCGTTTTAAGTTCCCACCTTCACAGCTCTCTTATAACCTACATATTCCCGTGTTCCCCCGTTGCACATCCCCTGTCCATCATTCCTCCTTGTCACATTCACAAACTGATCCTGCTCTTGGATCCGTTGACCCGTCCCTTTTCGACCCTTTAGATAATCCATTCGACGAGTGGGACTTCCCCTTTGACGAACCTTTAACCCAGTTATCATTAAGGTTGGAACAGACTCGCATGAGTGGTGAAAAAGGTCACTAAAGTTCAACTAGCTCTGCGAGGAGAGATACATCGCAAGGCGCTACCAATTCCAGCGCTGAAAGCACTGGTGCAGCGAATACCCCTGAAGTGGTTACAGCAAGCTCTCCCCCGCCACAATAAACAACGTTAGTCACGCTGATAACAGCTTAACTGCTACAAGTACAGCCACTGGTACTGCCACTACCAGCACCCTTAGCATTAGTTCTGCCACCGGTGTTGGGCACACAGCCAGTGCCCCCTTAGCTACACCTCAAATAGGCGGTAGGGATTCGGCCCAATCTATAATGTCTAACGAAGACGCAGAAGCGCGTAGGCTTAAAACTCTCGCAGCCGATTGCACGGTTTTTTGTAGAAGTCCAAGTGATCATAAAAATGCTTCCAGTAAGGGGATCACAGATTCCTACGTCACCTTCCAACAATTTGCTTCTGATGTGGAAAAGTTAGTTCAAAGTTTGTCCCCTAATAGTGATGAGTTCTGGATAAAACTGGCCGTGAGATGTTCTGTCACTATGGCGAAACAGGTACTCAGCGACCTGGCCACCCGTACACAGGTATGGTCGACACTCCTCGATCGGTGTGCGGACATGTATTGTCGAAACAGCCGCTCTGAAATTTCAGAAAAAGGCAGGTGCAAATCGAGAACGAAATAAAAAGGTCAGGGGAGTAATTCCCCTCCTTTGTTGTGAGAGTGCGACGCGAATTAGAACGTCTGAAAAATGATGTGCCCCAATTACTGCGGCATCTAGATGTCGAATTTTCGACACACAAAACACTCCGCAATGCCATACCAAACCATTTATGGCAGGAGTATGATGATTACAACGAGGACATATACAAGAAAATCAAAAAGCTCAGAGCCGACCGGAGAATATATGAACATTATCCCTCCATGGCGTACGATTATGTGCCCTCTGGGGGGTTACGGTTACGCGACTCCATATTTTGGTGTAGATGGAGGACTAACCTCTACTTTAGCCGCAGTTAGTCTGCAAGGAGAAACCGCGTCCCGAAGTTTCCTGTGCCGCGAGGTTGGACACCTGGTAAAGGAATGGCCATTGGTGGCCGATTTAAGGAAAATTCACGGCCAACATAATCCGAGCGAAGAGAGTAAGGCAAGCGAGAGTCAACAAAGTGCGAGGTCGGAAATGAGAGAATGCTCTAGGTGCGAAACGCGACCGGTACGAGCCACAATATGGCAGGCGTGATCATCAAGACGATTACTGTGGGCAATCGGATTAAACGGCTGACCGAAATTACAGACCCTATGATAGGTCTCGGGCGAAGTATGAACGATATGGGCGAGGAAGAGATTCTGAGTCGAGAAGAATACAGAAGGGGCGACAGCCCACATTACGGGTCGAGAGCCTCCTCTCCGGGTCGCTGGAGGGACTCCGACGACAATAAATCACGGGCCCCTTCACCAGGTCACGGGAGAGACCGTAGAAACAGTCCAGAAGACCGCGGTAGAGATCAGCAGAAATATTACCTTAGCTCAAGCCCGTATCAGGGCAGATACGATCAACGATCATACAGGGGTTCGACCCTTTACGAAGGAAAGGATTCTTACGGCTCGCACGCCAGGGAGTCTTCCCCCTTCCCATATGATGGGGGTAGAAGATAGAAGACCCTCCAAGCAGTCAGATAAAAGAGTTACGTTTGAAGAGAATCGCAATCAGGATAATCGAGTGTCGTCGTCCAAACGAGAAAATAACCAAAAGGAAACCATGCCATAAAACGAATAGAGAGATAGACGCTAGAACAAAATTGTACAATGGAAAAAGGATCATTCGGAACGGGTAAGAGACAAAGTGAGAATGATAGAATGAATGAACAAGTGAAAGCGAGTGAGATAGAGATATTATCTGAAATGAGTGTATCTGAAGGTTGTAAAGTCCCGAACGAGGGAGGAAGTGAAAATGTAGTCTGCAAAGAGAATGACGTCACAAGTGTCAGAGAGGTGAGTGTCATTCGTGAATGTGAAAGTAATGACGTCACGAGTTGGACGGCTGACGTTTGCGTGCAACAGATTGCAAGTACCGAGGACTTATATGAATAGAGAATTTCGTGCAAGGAGTAGATTTTCTCAAATCTGAATGCAGGAGTGACTGATTTAAGTGATAAATGTTTGGAAGCAAAGGAGATTAGTCTGATTAATTAGAGCGGAAATGAAACGAAAGAAATTAAAGAGAGAAAGCACGAAATGGGTTTGAGTGCTCTCCGCAGAAAGAATGACGTCAGAGGATGTGACGTAATGGTGGAAGGCTCAGTGTTGAAGGAATCAGGCATTGATATGCAGTTATGTGAAAAGAAATATAAGGAGAAAGTGAAGTGTGATAACAGTTCCGAGTTCAAAGGCATATTTCATGAAATAGTTCTGATTGCGAGTAGGAAGATGGATATACCTGTAAATGAGGTGAGTTATAAAAATGGAAGTTCAGCGAAACCATTGTTAAACTCATTATATGACTTGTTGCAAACGAATGTGGGAATGAAAGAAAGTGACTGAAGTAAGAATGGTAAAACAGAGGTGAACGATAAAAAAATTAACTTCGATAATAAAAATACTGTAAACAATGCTTCTGCAAGTGAGGTCATTAGGAAACCTGCAACCCCTCGACACTTAGTTATACCCATCATTAGGGGACAGATAGGGCATATGGACCTGCTGATCCTGTTAGATTCAGGTTCAGATGTCTGTCTTATTAGTTCTGAATTCGTCGAGCGATTAGGACTACTAAGTGAAGTTAAGAGCTCGAATGTCGATTGCATGGCAGTCAATAACCAGTCCATACCCATGTATGGGAACCTCGATTTAAATGTTAGTTTCCAAGGAATACCCCATGGCTTAACGGCATATGTCAATTCCTTTTCACCGGCACGGGTGTCATCCTGGGGGCTGATTTTGTGCTGAGACATGAGGTCACCCTGACTACCAAACGAGGAAAATTCAAAATATTTATAGGCCATCTGCAAATCCCAGTGATCTCACATGCACTGAGGATGTTCAAATGGATTCACCCACCCGATTTCTTGAATTGTAATAATATTCAAATTTATCTTAAAGACAAGACAGTCGGTATTGCACCCGACAACTTTGCTATGGTAGCCTTTAGATTGGCAGCAGAGCTACCTGAAGGCACTACCTTAATTATTGCCGATACTTGCGCTCCCCACAAAGTGGAGATTCAACTCAACTGACCTGTGTCGATGAACACGGAGAGGTAAATGTGATCGTTCAAAACACTTCTGAGGGCAGCAAAATAAAGGTGAGACGTGAAGATCTTAGGATAACAGGTCTTAGCATAACAGGTGAACTACTAATGTACTGCAATTGCGCATGGGCGACCATGTGTATGGCCTCTAAAAGATTGATTTGTAATATAGAACTTCAAGAGGAACTGTATTATATTCCGTAAGGCGAACTAAACAAGATCTTAGCTTCCGAGCGGGAATTGTTTCGAAATGACCAATGCGAGGAAAACTACCCCAAGGAAATGGCGTATGATTTCAGCGAGGAGAAAATATCGCCCGAGTAAAAGGAGGACCAAATAAGGGATTACATCCCCGTCATCAGAATTTGGATGATGAAAAAAGGAAGTTAGTGGAAGAACTCCTGTTACAAAGAGTGGATTCAGTCTTCGTCGAGGGCGACGATCTGGGATTGTTGAAAGACTATGAGTTCAATATCGAATTCGAAGAGAACCATGGTCCAGTGTTGACTCCGATATACACCATGGCAATACTGCTTGCCTCTCCATTACCACGAGGAGCTAAATACACAGATAGAAGATTTGGAAAGGAGAGGGTTAATAGAACGACGAAATAGCCAGTATAGCAGTCCACGTTTATTGAGGAAACAGAAAAACAAGTTTCGTATGGTCATTGATTATCGGAATATAAACCGAGTCATACAGACCTCCCGATTCAAACTGCCGGACTTATATGCGATCTTCAGGCAGCTCGGGGGACAGATGTACTTCTCGACCATTGATCTGGCGATGGGCTATCACCAGATAGCCCTGAGTGAGGAGTCACAGTGAGGAGTTACGTTTACAAGGTCTTGCCTTTTGGTCTAAAAATGGCTCCAAATGTATTTTGCTCAATTATGGCAGAGTTATTCAATTATATGATCGGTAAGAAAGTGTTTGTTTTCATCGATGACATTCTGATAGTCGCCAGGTCTAGTGAAGAACATATTAAGAACCTTGAGGACATATTGAAACGATTGGAGAGAAATAATATTAAATTTAAGTTGCAGAAATCTCAATTTTTCCAGACGAAAGTCACCTTCTTGAGACATGACATAACGGGTGAAGGTATGTCCCCCAGTGAAAGTAAAGTGATGGCCATACGGGCTTTCCAGCCCCCAAAGAATGTTGCAGAGGTACAATCCCTCTTACGACTCGTGAACTATTACCGAGGCTATATACCTCAGGCGCCGAGATATTGACACCTATACATGCATTAACGAGGAAAGGTAAACCCTTCCTCTGGTCTGCAGAGCATGATGTAGCGCTGAAGTTAATTAAAGAAGTAGTATCCACCAAAACGCTGTTGCGACACGCACATCCTAACGAGGAGTTCATTCTATATACCGACGCATCAGATATAGCGTGCGAAGCAGTTCTTATGGAGGAGAAGCAAGGAATTGAACAACCAATCGAGTTTTTCAGTAAAGGATTTAACGACACCCAAAGGAAGTATTCCACTATCGAAAAGGAGGGACTGAGTATTGTCTTGGACCTAAACCATTTTAGGCCCATCATATTAGGTGCGAAGGTCATAATACGAACCGACCATAAACTCTTAATTGGTTAACCAGACTTTCCAAGAGACTAAACAAATGGTTTACGGCTTTGTTAGAGTATGACTTACCGTCGAATATGTGAAAAGTCAGTTAAAAATACTTGCCGACCTGATGAGGCGGTGCGTAGATAATTCTGCTCCCGTGTTAGCAATAACTCGAAACAGAGCGATGGACCAAGGAGAAGGTGAATTGAGTCCTTTCTTAGAGCGAGTGCTAAATGAAGCCGGCCAAAAGGAATGGAGCCTCTCGGAGAAAGAGATTAGAAAGCTGACGAAGGGTGTCAGTGGCCAATAAAAGAAACCGAAGCTCTAAAGGGAAAGGGCAAGTATCGTTCAAGGTCATCGACGAGATTTTATATTTCTTGAACAAGGAAGGGAAAAAGGGGAAACACATCTTCCGATATTTTTGGCCTTCTGAAAAATTATAGAGGGAAGCCCTTAGAAAAGCCCATGATTCCCTTATAGGCGGACATTTCAGCAGCACTAAGACCTACAGTATGAGCAGCTGACTGAGTTTACTTATTGGCTGAACATGCTTGGAGACACATCAATTTATACGAAATTGCGAGGTGTGTAACAAATTCAAAAACGTACACCCCCGGAGATCCCTTTTAGGAGAAATTGAAATAGTCTCCGAACCCCTTGAAATTTTGTATGCGGACCTAATTGGACCTTTCCCAAGGTCGAAAGCCCTTTTCGCTTACATCTTAGTCCTTGTGGACTCTTTTATCTAAATTTGTCGAGTTTTACCCCTTAAAAGACAAAACAGCTAGCTCAGTAACCAAGTGCATCTTCTGAAAATATATTTATACTTATGGGAAGTTGCAACACTTGAAGACAGGTAATAGAACAGAGTTCAGAAACGAGCTCAGTGATCGTTTGGCCAAGGCCGACGGGATTGCTATACATCGGGGTGCTCCCTATTGCCACGAGAGCCAGGCTCAAGCAAAACAATTAAATTTTACCATCAAATATGTTATCAGGACCTTAATAGAAGACCACTCGACCAGAAACACGTGTTTCGATCGAATTCCGTATAGAGGCTAATTAATAGTGAAACTCTAGCAGTAAATTATCATTTACCTGTGAATATCTAGTGCATGCAAAATGATATTTTCTTAACAGGTGAAAGTACGATATATACCATAAAAAGTAAAACAAAGCAAATTATTCTTACTCGATTAGTTCCATCTGAAAAAAAAAAAAAATTCGGTGCCCATCCATACGTTTGAAACAAGCACTTTGTTTTTCCCCAAAATCCATATAGCCATCCCCCGATATCCCCTGAGGCCGCTTTCACGAGCACCAATCAGTGGACATACACAACGCATGACACCCTCCATCCCCCGGAGTAATGAAGACCACTCTCCCTTACCTTCATCCCTCTAGTCAAAACCCCAACACCTCACCCTCTCGTTCTTGAGCATATTTTTCGCTCACCAGTCTTTATATAATATTATTTATAAATAGCACGGAAATGGGTAACTGAGTTCTACATTCTTGTAAAGTTTGCAACACTGCAACCGATGAATCCTGAGCAATTGGGTGTAATGTTGTCAATTTCTCTTTGAATTTAACTGCCTGAATTGGAAAGATGAAGACCTCAAGTGCCAAACAACTAAATGGAGTAAAATATTTCTGTGAAAGATGTATAACGGAAATAAATTCGTTTACAATTTATAAAACAGAAAGGAATACTGTGGAAGCAACGAAAGAAGGGACTATAAATGATAAGCAGAAAGAATCAGGAAAGTAGACGAAGTAAAGTGAAGCAGATACAAACATGTCATATATCAAATACCAACATACAAAGAGGGCGAAAAAATTATTGTAACAAAAGTACTAAAAGAAACACCGCGTAGATCAGTTGGAGAACACCAGAGTTAATAGAGTAAATATCGAAAACAAGTGGGAAATCACGACAATAGACTGAGGTTAGCTCCGAAAAAGGCAATGAAACAAAAAAAAACAGGCTCCGCGTGATAGTGTGGAAAGAACTGTATGTACAGTTTAGGCCGGGTCGAAAAATTAAATTTGTGAATTTCCACATGCCTGTGTCCAAGAAATTTGTAGATGCACTATAAATGCTCAACAATGATTAAAAAAACTAAATTGATCAAGTTTTAGATGTTCCGCAAGTCCTCTGAAGATTGAAAACGTAAAACATTACAAAAAACTTTAAAACTTTTAAAACTATTTAAATACGTAAACTTTATTAATTATTTGGCAATTATGATTTTTTATTAAGATTTTCTTGTATTTTTTGTATTCTTGTTGCTATTAACTTTTTTCTTGACTGTGTTTCGTCCAGAATATATATAATTTATATATACAATTTTTCTTTTCAGAATTGATTATTTGAATAGTTAAATACACGTTGTTACACAAACAGAGTGACTTTCCCAAATTATCCGAAATGGCTGAGGCCGTAAAAGTGAAAGCAACTGTTGAAAAAATCATGAGTCCAGCTGTTTCCCTTTTTGGGAAAGCTGAGCTCAGTGGAAATCAACTTCCCCTATATGAAGACTTTTTAAAAGAATATTTACAAACAAGATATCTCTTACTTATAGCTAGTCTTACATTTCTTACCAAGCGCCTGGTAGATCTAAAGCGGTCTGTCAGTTGGGAGCCCTTGGACGAGACTCCTCCATGCCTCACGATCTCCACACATCAAGTTCGCCCGTTGAAGACTGATTCCACACTTCTCGACAGCACTCTTGATGTTATCCATCCATCGGATCTTGGGTCTTCCAACTGGTCTTCTGTTTTGAGGGGCCCATTCCAGCATTCTTCTTGCTGTCCTTTCCATCGGCATTCGTTGGACTTGCCCGTACTATCTCAGTTGGTTCCTCTCAATATTCTCATTAACCGAAGTTACACCCAATCGCCTTATTTCAGTGTTCCTTATTTTATCCAATCTACTTAGTCCTTCTATCAATCTCAGGACCCTCATTTCAGCTGCTTACAGTTTTCCCCTCGCCCTTGTGGTTAGGGCCAAAGTCTCGCTGCTGTATAGTAAAATTGGTTTCAATATTGTTGAGTATATATGTGTCTTTACCTTTTTAGAGATGTTTTGGTCTTTCAATAGAGGGTACAGGAAGGAAACATTCCTGCTATATTTAGCAATTCTTTCATTCACCTCTGCATCCATACCCGCATCATTTGCTATCACACTACCAAGGTATTTAAATGTGTCCGTCTTTTTCATTTCCCTTCCCCCAACAAAGATTCAATCCTCGTTCGCTCCCCTCGTTACCACCATATATTCAGTTTTATTATAATTCAGTTTCAGTCCATACTCCCTCAATCTCTCATCCCACCTCTGCATAATTCTCTCCGGGGATCGTGCTGTGTTAATTAATCCCAACAGCCACATCATCAGCATATCCAAAAATTTCTATTTCCTCTTCAATTTCCTCAGTTATGTGTTCCATAACCCTGTTGATGTAGGCAATAAATAAAATGGGTGACAGAACACTCCCTTCTTTAACTCCTGTACTTACATCAAACCACTCCTCCGATCCCACCACCGTGTTCTGGGAGACCTTATAGGTGCTTATTACTGCTCTCAGAAGCTTGGGTGGCACTCTCTCGCTCAAAACCACCCACAGCTTCTCCCTGGGCACACTATCAAATGCCCAGTGGTGGGCACCGTTAACCAAAAAGTTAACTTCGTTAACCGCTAATCCGTTAACCAAAAAGTTAACTTCGTTAACCGTTAATCCGTTAATTCGTTAAACATGTAACGGAAGTTACCGATAAACCGTTAACGTTAACTTTTATTATAAAAAAAATGAAAAACACAATATATATATAATTTAATTTTCCCTCTTCTTCTCGTTCTCCATTTTGTCCATGAGATGCATGTTGCCCTTCATGAAAATTAGCATATCAAAGTTTTCATCAGACAGGGATGATCTCTTGGCCCTCAGGATGTCCTTGCCCATAGAGAACAAACGCTCCACTGCAGCACTGGAGGGGATGGTTGTGTTGAACTTGATGAACAAGTCCACCAACACTTGCTCACCCAAGAAGGCAGCATCTTGTGTAAACACATGAGTTCAAGTTCAAATATTTCCACATAAATTAAAATAGTCATCCATAAAATTGAAAGAAAACCAAAAGAAAACGATGTAGACTTATGCCCCTTTTGTCCTGTTGGTACTTAGAAGTTGACTCAATAAATCCTTTATTATTTCCCACTTAAAAATAATAAACAAGAACAACAATTGTTTGAAGCATTCTTGAACATTTCAAGAACAAGATAAAAAATAAAATAACCCTTACCTTTGTTATTTGGAACAGATATGGCACAGAATATTCGGGAAGTAATTGCACTGAAATTTCTTCGGTCTTCACAGCAGAGATACTAAAGAGTAAACAGCCTCTGGCGCCACACGCTCACATTTACTTCTCAACGCCATCTATTATCTCATAAAGAAACTAATTCACATTGGGACTTGAAAGTACCGGCAGGATCAACCGGGTAGAAAAATAATTATGGAGATTTTAAAGATGTGGTACCTAGAAGTACCGCCAGGACATAAAGGGTTAAGGTGAAAACGCTCCCATTGTAAGACATCAATTGACTTAATTTATGTCATCAAAGCGACATGAGAATTGAAATCTTACCTGATCAGTTTTATGGTTCTTGAAATGTATCAAGGAGACTACTAATAAGGTACTCACAGACATATTATAAATATACATGACTTACTTGACAACGATTATTTTTAAATATTCACTAGCACAAACATGTTGCGCAAGAGACAGACTGCAAATGAAACGAATGTAGTTATTTGTTGTAATTGTTACATATATATTATTGAAAGTGCCTTAAAATGCTCGTGATATTTCTTGAAAGAAGTTGAAACATTCAACTCAAATGGCAAATCTTTCCGCCTGATTTTACAGTCGACCATGTTTTGCTCAAACCAATGCCATAAATAACTATCATATTTGGTAAGACAAATTGTGGCGACGGAAACAAATATATCGCCTGATTTTGCACTGCGGAAATGGAAATTCGTTCATCACTATTAACAGTGGCGGATTAATTGCGCACCTGCTCAGCACTGAAAATAATAGAAACTTTTAAACGTTTATTTATGAATTTTTTGGGTTAACGGACTTGAGTTAACGGAAGTTAAATGTAACGGAAGTTAATTAGTCCGATAATGATTTTCAAAGTTAACTTAAAAGTTAAATCGTTAACGAAAAAGTTAACTTCGTTAATTAACGATTAACGGATTAACGGTTTGTGCCCAGCTTTGCAAATGCCTTCTCCATATCCAAAAAACATATGAAGCGGTCCAGATTGAATTATCGGCTCTTCTCAAGATATTGTCTTATGGCTGAAATTTGATCTATAGTACTCCGGCCTGCACGAAAGCCACATTGATACTCCAGTAACCCAGGTTCCAGTAGGTTTCGTATTCTATGTTCCAAAATCCTTTCATATATTTTCTCCACATGACACATCAAAGATATGCCACGATAGTTTTGACATTCCTGCTAACTTCCCTTCTTTTTATATATAGGACATATAATTGCTCTGACCCAATCTGCCGGTACAATTCCCTGCGACCACACCACCCTGAAAATGCTTAGCAGCCAGTCCACAGCAGGATCACCAGCTATTTTAGTGTTTCTGTGACAATTACATCCGGTCCCGGAGCTTTATTATTCTTCAGCCTCTTTAGTGCTTGAATAACCTCCTCTCTAGTGATCTCTCTGTCCCCTTCATGCTCCTCATGATTTACCCGCTCCTCCCGTCTCACCTCATTATATTGGTTCTCATTATTCAAAAGATGTCTAAAGTATTCGTTCCAGCGTGCGGCCACCTCGCTTTTATCAGTGAGGACTTCACCATGTGCATTTTTAATCGCCACTGTTGTTTTCTTGCTTTCTCCATTTTTATACTTCTTAGCCAAGCTATACAGTAACTTCTTCGAGCCTTGAAAATCCTCTTCTAAGTCTCTACCTATTTTCTCCCACACAGAGCGTTTCGCTCTTCTTTTAACCTCGTTGGTGTGGTTTCTCATTTGGACATAGTCTTGCCTTATTTGCTCATTTCTATCCTTAAGCCATCTCCTAAAAGCACGCATCTTATTTGTCACTGCCTCCTTTACCTCCTGGATCCACCATGCCGTCTTTTTCTTTTTTGACCCTCCAACTACCCTTTCTCCAATCACCTCTCGCTGTATTCCTTCCATCGTTCTCATAAACTCATCCCAAACCTCCTCCACTATTTCCGTAGCTACCCTTTGTCCGAAAGCCTCCTCAGTTCTAGTTCTAATCTCTTCCAGTTTTTCTGGTATATTCTCCGTGCACACTTATTCTCCTTCTAGGCTTTTTTATATTTTGTGGTACTGGAAGCAAAATTTTGGCTTTAACAAGTCCATGATCCAAGTCAAAAGAAACAGATGGTACTACTCTTACATCTTTCACCAATGACTTTTTATCCACCACAATAAAGTCTATCTGAGACTTCTTATCATAATTTCCGGTTCTCTATTCCATTCATACCACGTATAGAGATGTGATTCGTGGTGCTTAAAAAATGTGTTCATTATACTAAGAACATTTCTTGCACAAAAATTTACCAGCATTTCCCATTCCAAATTTCTCTCCCCTACACGAAATGCCCCGATCACGTCTTCATTTCCATTTCGATCTCCACCCACATGGCCATTTAGGTCTCCCATCAAAATTATTGGTCCATAAGGCAACCCATCTATCATTCCCTGAAGATCCTCATAGAAAGTTTCCTTTTCCCCCAGTGATCTTCCACTCTGCGGTGTATATGCCTGGATTACCGATAGTCTCTCTCCGTTTAGGCTCAGGGTCACTCCCATCAATCTCTCACTCTTCATTATCACTCCAACATGTTCAGAAAATCTCCTTCCAGATTTCCAGGCAGACATTCCAGTCGGTTTAAGCTGCTACACCTCGACAAGGTTACGTAGTTTCTTGTCCTGGTAGGGTAAGGCTCCAGGACCGTAGCAGACTTATAGTTAGTGAGGGGAAAAAGAGCCAAATGCTAATGATGTGGCAAGAATAGTTGCATCAAAGGTAAAAGAGATCTGGAAAAGTGCATCAATTCCAACAATATCAGAACAGCAAATATTAGCCAGAGTAAAGGATTGTCATGAAAAATCTAAAAATATGATGAAGACTGGTAGAAAAAGGAAAGATTTTGAATCTAAACTGACCGCGTTCAAATCCAAAAATCAAAGGCTTTTTGATATTGCTGCCTGCAAATGCCATGATCTGTTTTCTTGCACTTGTGAAAAAGAGATAAAAGTTCCTGCCATGGAATGTTCTTTCCTAATTGACCAAAGAGGTGCACGAAAAATGGAAAGAGGCAGTATTGATTTACAGACAACGAAGAAACTGCAAATAAGATCTGAGCGTAAAGAACAAGAAAGAGCACGATTTTCTAAAAACATTGAAGATGGAGATATCAATAACCCATCCACTTCCAGGGAAGAGCCAATGGACTGGGATAACTTTCATACAATTCCTGATTCTGACATATCAATAGATACAGATAGAGAGCGTGATGATGAAGATCACATTGAGGAAGGTATAAAGAAATCAAGTGAAGCACATAAGCTCACTCGCAAATTGCCGTCATTAGCAAAAACTTGTGACCGATTCGGAATATCAGACAGAGCTGGTGCAGCCGTTGCCTCTGCTGTTCTGGAAGATTTTGGTCTCATTACCTCTGAAGATTATCACAATGTTGTGGATAAGAATAAGGTGAGACGACAGAGAAAGAAGATCAGAGAGGAGTTGAGTAAATCAAGTGAAGAAAGTATAGAAACATTGTATTTTGATGGAAGAAAGAACTTAACTAAAGCAAATATCTGTAAGGATGGGAGGTATTAGAGTACAACAATTACTGAGGAACACATCACGCTTTTCGCTGAACCAGAATCAAAATATCTTGGGCACTTCACTCCTGTGACTGGAAATTCAACTAACATTTCTAAGGGAGTGATAAAGTTTCTTAACAGTAACAATATTAAGGTAGACAATCTAAAGGTCTTTGGATGTCATGGAACCAATGTAAACACTGGCATACATAATGGAGTTATCAGGCAACTAGAGGTACACTACAATACTCCTTTTCATTGGTTCGTGTTTGCTGCATACCAATGAGCTACCTCTCCGCCATTTGTTTAATTATTTGGATGGTAAAACCAAAGGACCAAAAGCCCTTGCTGGAAATGTTGGCAAAAGTCTTACTGTGTGCGAAAAGATGCCAGTTGTCAAGTTTGAAGCAATCAAATCAAGTAATATGCCTTCTATTCCGGGGGATCTCGATCTAAGCCAAGATCAAATGTATCTCATGGAAATTTGTAGTGCAGTCATAGAAGGTCACTGTTCCCAAAACCTTGAAAACCGCAACCCAGGTTCTTTGAACCATGCCAGATGGCTTACGAGAGCCAACAGGATAGTTAGACTTTATGTTGCGACCAAAAAGCCGTCAGAAAACTTGAAAACTCTGACCGAATTCATTGTTCGCGTTTATGCCCCAACGTGGTTTAATATAAAGCGAAATCCTTACTATTACCAGGGACCAAGGCACCTCTGGTTTATGATATCTGGTTCAAGATACCTATCTGATGAGCTTAAGGCAGCCATTGATCCTGTTACAGAAAGAGGGGCATATTTTGCTCACCCAGAAACTTTATTGGTCTCGATGTTATTTGATGAAAGGCAAGTGATGAGAGTGTTAGCTTTCCGGCGCATTCTCTTAGCCAGGGAAAGTGTGTCCTCGGGCATTAGAGAATTTAGACGGCCTAAAATTAATTTCTTGGCAAGAGACTACACAGATTTAATTCGATTTGGAGACTACCCAAGACATGAACCACCTCTGACAAAAAGCTTGACAAACACCCAGTTAGAGGTTATCGTAAGGGGGTGATGAAACTAACCCTCTATTGAAAAAGTACCCATGTCATTCACAAGCTGTGGAAAGACATGTCAAACTTGTAACAGAAGCATCAGCTTCTGTCTGTGGTCAGGAAAATAGAGATGGTTTTATAAAGGCAAGAATTGCTTCAAGATCAAACATGCCTACATTTGAGTCAAAATGCGAATACAAATGTCAATAAACTATATATATAAACTAATAGAAGGGAGGTTGGGCTGTGCATGGTGTGGAATTCGACCTACAGCCACCTCCTCGTGGTGAATTCTGAGTAATTTTCCTTGTAAGCTGTCATGGCAAGTCAGCAAAGAGCTGTAGTTTACTATCCGGAGTATCGGAAAAAATCACCAAAACTTTAAGTGACTTGTGGAACTTCAAAATATTTATATAAAAGCTTGAAACTTTGTCATGATACTTCCTATGTAGGTACACAAAGTTTCGTAATAGAGGGTAAATTAAACTTCCCCAAAAATTTTTTCAAGCAAAAACGACCCTGCCTAATGCACATTCTATGCAAAGGGCTTTTGCAGAGATACTGTAAGGAAGGACAGTGTATATATAAACACCTCATCATGTGCAATTTCTGTTATAATAAAGGCCACTGTAAATTTGGCGACAGCTGCAAATTTTATCATCCTACCATTTGCAAGTACTATGCAAGATATGGGATCTGAAAATATGGTAAGAAATGCTACTATCATCCTATCATCACCTCTCAACAAACTCGAGGGATAATATGGAAAACGGCAAGAAACCTATGAAAAAAACTCAGGAGCAAAGTTTCTCGACATCTCAGACAAAATACGGCTACAAA
The DNA here is from genome assembly GCA_023014485.1 of Bathynomus jamesi. Lineage (NCBI taxonomy): Eukaryota > Metazoa > Arthropoda > Malacostraca > Isopoda > Cirolanidae > Bathynomus > Bathynomus jamesi. Next base: position 279,474 of record JAJOZX010001529.1, read on the forward strand.
GCCTCACTCAGCATGTATAGTTGACACAGCTGAGAACTCCCAGCCGATCCGTTACCAAGCAAGAAACTACCAGAACAGGTAACAGGAAACGAGCTTTCTTGGAGGATCACAAGAATACAAAACACTCGACAATGAAGGAACCTGAATTTGGAATACTCCAAGGACAACACAAAACAGGAAACATAAATATAGTCCTGGCAAATATTCAAGAGTTACGACCGGACCACACGATAAACAAAGTTTCATACCTGCAAGGATTTATGGAAGAAACAAGTCCTGACATCGCATGCCTCACAGAAACATCTTAAAGACTGCCAAGGAGATTGTAAAAACTGCAAATACTGCATAAATAAAAAGAAATAAAATTTGATGGTTATATGAGTCAGCTGAACATGGCGGCTCGACTGGAACAGTGCCCTTCTCTACGGAGTAGTCCAGGACGTTTACGTTTAATGGCCGCTCGTAAACGTTCCAGTGTTGAAAAATATGCAGCTGTATTGATTGTTGTGCCTTTTTGCATGAAGTCTGCGAGCAAAACGCCTCTGTGGTCCCAAAACACTGTAACCATCACTTTGCTAGCGGACCTGACAATCTTGAACTTCTTTAGTTGAGGGGACCCAGGATGTTTCCATTCCAAGCTGGCACGTTTTGTTTCCGGAGTACGGTGATGAACCCATGTCTCGTCTCCCGTGACAATGCGCTCGAGAAATTCTTGACCACTGACAGACTCGGAATATCGTTACAGAAATGACAGGGCAGCCATGTTCAACTGACTCATATAATCAATGTACGGTAGATGGCAGCCGAATCGACGTGCAGTGTTGCCAACAATGATTAACGAATTCACCTGATACAAACATAATCAATGGAGGTCCTTTAGTTACGAAATTATACACCGTGTAAACTTATTTTCTGACCGCCCCTCGTACATACGTTGGAGCCACATGACGGAAACAACAATAAGTAAATCAAACAGCTACCTGGAGGTCTTCGCAATAAAAACTGAAAAACTTAAAGTGATACTAATAGTCATCTATAGATCTCCAAACACCCTAACTCTCTGAATCCATTGCCAACATCAGATAATCTAATAAATTCCTTAAACCGCCATCCCCGAATACTTTGCGATAATTTTAATTTCCCATTTATAAAAAACAAAAGAATGGGAAGAAATGTATATATACACCATGAAAAGGGGGTCAACAAGAGAAGACCAAGAGCAAGCAAAAGTGTTGAATTTATAAATGCAAAAAACTTCACTTTTTTTCTACGTGAAGGTCAAAATATGATAATAAAAACCCACTCTAATAGACAGAGTTTATTTCCACAACAGTTTCGATGCCCACTAGCATCCTCTTCCACCCGAAGAGGATGCCAGTGGGCATCGAAACTGTTGTGGAAATAAACTTTCTCTATTAGAGTGGGTTTTTATTATCATATGTTGAATTTATGTTAACACAGGAGATAACAGATAACACCAGAAAACAATAGCTGTCTGGATTTGGTTTTCACAAATAACACTAACCTAATCAATGATATAAAAATAGATATAGTTTATACAATGATATAAAAATTGTATAGACAATACCCTCGAAGTGAGCATTTATTCTCTTTTCACCTATTTTTTTCAAGTGGAAACTGTTCAGAGTTCATATCAATGTATAATGAAGCCCTTTAAATTCTGACGACAGTTAGAATGTTCGAGTATATAAAGATACAGCTCCGTCGGATGAATGGTGAAGGCGAGGGAAGGTGTTTGTAACTCTCTTGACCAGCGAACCAAAGCAACGAGTACTTCTCGGGGAAAGTGTTTTCTAAATATTCTCTAAGCTCCAAGCCGTTCTCATCTTGTTCATCTCTACACTTCATAAAGTCGTCAATTAAATTTGTATAAGCAAGCTCGAGTACGTTATCAAAATAACATATATACTGTAATCAACGTGCGCATTTAATAAAAGTTTCAGGTTGAGGAAGGCGGTTATTTCAAGTACTCTATCGAGGATGAAACGGTAACGAGTAGACACTAGTCTGTTATTAACATTGTTTGTACTGAAGTTTTTAGACTTGTTTTCAACATCAATCGTGTTTCAACGCAGGGTTGAATCGTATTGCGGCTCACAGTTAACATACAAATAATACAGTATTAGAGGGCATCAATGATTGTTACTCTTGTTGCTTTCGCGGTAGCTGGTACTTTATAATTCTCAATCGACCACTTCTCAACCAACAAAGATTTTTGACATCTCGTCAACACTCAAATAAATAACATTACGTTTGGCGGAGTCTGTACGTTTGTAATTTGTCTCGAACAAATAATTATAATTAATTGTGCCACTGCTACGTTTAAACACACTCACTGATTTAGAAAATTTCACGGGGTATTGAGGGTTAAGGCTACTGCTTAGCGGTAGCTCCAGCTTTCTTTGTTACTATAGGCACAGATGTTTCGTGCTGGTTCTGCTGTGAGAAGGCTTTTGAATAGCACGTCACGACGTTCCTAGCTCAGATGCTGGTACGAGGTTGACTGAACCCTTCAGTTCGTGACTTAGACCTGATGGTGAGTCATACGTCTTAGAATCGAGACACCCCCTGTTGCTGTTGCTGTTGCTCGGAACTCGCTGGACGTACCATGTAAGGATATACACCAACATGAACATATAGTTTCGGTCGGCGAAAAAAGTATGTACACAAAATTACTTATCACTCAAAATGATTCGAATGTAATTCACTTAACATTGAGGAGCTCTATTCGAGATACAGGCGTGTCCATTCCGTCCCACGACGGGGTGTGGGGGAAGAGTACGTGTCGCCAAGTTCTATTAAGAAGGTACAAAAGCCTTTAGATATGACCTCACGTGGTAAACGTTGATGTAGTGGTAAAAATATTTAAGTTACTCATGATCACTGGGTTCACTTTTATGATTGTGGGGATGTAATCGTACATGTGTAACATGACGGAATAAGATTTCTCGTAGCATTCGTGAACGAGTTTCATAGTCCTAAGTCTCTGTTCTTTAACACAGAATAAATTCAACACATACTCCAAGACGTGTTTAGCATTACGAATCCCTGTGATACTCTCTTCGGAATAGTCATAAAGCATCCTGCACCGTCATCCTTGCGTGAATTAAGGTCGATTTAAAAACTTCAAAAGATGCGTGAAAGGACGGCCGACGGGTATTCACTACATCTTCAGATTTTACAGAGTACCACTTTACAAAAGTGTTGCAAGCAACATCAGAGGCTTTCTATCGTTGATAAAAAGATAAATTCTGGAGGGTAGAATAAGCACACACACACACGCAGCTGATTATGGTAAAACTTCAGCAGCTGAGTATGCGTCTACGAAAGCAATGTTTTCGAATGACTAACGAGATTAAGTACAGCGAATGATAATGACGCCAGTTTACGGGTGGAGCCTATACAACATGACCAGACAGGTAATCTAAATCAAGCTCAATTATTCGGGTGCTCATCCACACACTGAGCGAAGCCTATGCATCATGTCTAGACGGAATCACACACACACACACACACACACACACACACACACACACACAAAATAATTTATTTAAAGTGTACGAGTTAAATTAAAAATAAAATGAATACAAGTAAATAACCATTCAATAATAATACTAATTAGGAAATAAACTCGTTAAAACTTAAAAATAATAAGTTATGAAATAATTAAATATTAATATTAAGTTTTATTAACTATTAATATTAAGTTTTATTAACTAACTATTAATATTAAGTTTTATTAATATGTTGTGTTTGCGCTCATCCGCTTATATTACTACGGGCACTCAATATATTTTGCCCTACCCTTTTTGTTTTAGCTAAATAATAGGTCATGCGGCTGAAATGTCTTTTGGGCCTTAAGTTTGAATTTTCTGCGCTTCACATAAACGGATTTTTCCAGTTTGAACCTCCCCTCCTTGTATAAAAACGCTTTTGAACGCCCTTGTAAAAAACCGATGGTTAACGCAGTTTTGAAAATGGCGTCTGACAGTGATGTGCGTCGTAAGCAGAGAGCTGTTATCGAGTTCTTAACCGCAGAGAAGGAAACAGTTGGAAATATTCAACAAACATCTACAAAACGTTTACAAAGATGCTGTTGTTTATCGAAGCATAGTTGGACGCTGGTCTAAACGTGTGAGATCATTGGAGAGAGGGAAAGCCAGCCTCGATGATGAGCCTCGCAGCGGTCGCCTGGCATCGGCTGTGACATCTCACACTGTGCAACGTGCTAACAGCATCATTCGATCAAATCGGCGCGTCACGTACAAGGAGCTATCACTGGAGCTAGGAATTAATGAAGGAAGTGTGAATACGATAATTCAGCAACTTGGATACTCAAAAGTGTGTTCACGGTTTGTTCCTCGCCAACTGACCGAAGATCAGAAAACCCAAAGAAAAGAAATTGCTTCTGAGTTGTTTGCTCGATACGAGACAGAAGGGGATGACTTCCTTTCACGAATTGTGACTGGGGATGAGACTTGGGTACACCACTTTGAACCTGAAACAAACGCCAATTCATGGGATAGCATCACGCAGACTGCTCACGCAAGAAAAAGTTCAAAATGGCTCCCTCTTGAGGAAAGATTATGGCCACCATCTTTTGGGACTTGAAATGGGTGATTCTGGTGGACATAATGAAGAAAGTACAAACAATCAACTCAGATGCATATATTGCTACCCTACAGAGACTCCAGAGTTCGACAGGACAGAAAACTGGAAGACGTCCTTCTTTTGCACGATAACGCAATACCACACAATAGTTTGCAAACAAGAGAGCCCATCACAAAAATGCGCTTGACTGTGTTATCCCACCCTCCAAAGAGCCCGGATCTGGCACCTTCAGACTTCCATTTGTTTGGGCCAATGAAGGATGGTATTCGTGGAAGAAAGTTTCAGAGTGACGATGAGGTTGTTGAGGATGTTAAGAAGTGGCTGTAGCGGAACACAGCGGACTTTTATCAGCAAGGAATAAAGGCCCTTGTTTCGAGATGGAGGAAAGCCGTAGAAAAGGATGGAGACTATGTGGAAAAATAAAATCTTGTTAGAAAGGTATGTAACTACTTGTGTACAAAATTTCTGGAACTTACAAGGAAACTTGGAAAGAAAAAAGGTTGGGCAAAATATATTGAGTGGCTCTTAAAGATTAAAAATAAATATAGCGTGTTTCGAGTGATTTGTCTTCTTTCAGGGCGTGTGATTATTTAGAAAACATTGAATGTGACTGTGCAATTGAAGATTTAGCGATAAAAACCATTCAATTGCCGAGATTTTACTGAGAAATTTCAATTTAAGGAACGTGGAAGGCCTACGCTTGAATTACCATTTTTGTTTGTGACATGGCAAGACCGCATTCGGGAATACACAGGGCATATCTGTATTTTAAATTACTCGAAGCACAAGTGGTTGACTGGGTGTCCTAAATTAAATAAACTTTTCTGCTGACCTTGTGGCAATTTTAACAAGGGAAAATCCGCTTGGTCCACAGAGGGGTCTAACACTAATGTTGCGTTATTTCATTCTTTAGGCAGACATGAGAAGTCCAAAATTATATAACCTTTGGTTAGCTTCCGCCGAATTGTTCATTCTGACGAAGTTCAAGCTTTTCACTCCACCTTAGACCTACAGTTTAACGTGGAATCCGAACTACGCCCCACCAGCAGCACAACGTCTTAATCACTAGGATACCCAGGGTACCCATTTACCTACCAACCAGTTTCTTTATTGTGTGGAAGGATGAACAGCTGGGTTTTGTTGCACGCCGGCTGCCGTCACCAGGTCTAGATCCCGGGGCCGATGGATTCGTAGTCAACGACGTTAACCACTACATCACCGAGAATAAGTGCTATAAACCAAAGCAGCTGATCAGGATCCGCCACTGCCAGAGTGTTTCAACTCTTATATAAAAGCTACGGCAGTAATAAGTTTCTAATAGTATACATCATTTCTTGTGACCAATTCTACGTTACACTTTCCTCCTTATACTCGCTGGGAACGTATCACGTAAATAATCTGGCAAACTTCACACCAGATCTGCATAGGCATATCGATTTGGAACGTGAGTCATTCGAGGTGGGATTGTTTGAATTTCGACTAAATGTCATTTAGCACTAAGGAGAACCAAATCGTTTTTATGGTTCTCAGAAAACGCGATGAAGTTGAGAAAGTGGGTGTGGTAAAGGATAATACCATCCGTTCATCACGAAAGGGTGGTGTACATTCCTACAGCACCACGACGACCTATTGCTTAGAAATGGTTTGTACAGTTATCCGTCTAGCATGAAGATTCTCACAGAAAATTCGAGAATTTAGAATTGCCACCAGTCTCTAATCAATAAACTGCCAATTACTGATAAAAAATTTAAATTCTTCAAGCCTAAAGGTGGACAAACAACGTATTAAATAATTATGTAAGTAAACGTACGAAACCATTTGCACTTTAACTTTTTTATTTTTTATGAAAATTCTTTGATGTTTTATATTACAATATGTTTAAGTTAAATTTATCTTTTGTTTTTAAATTTTTCCGATCGAACGGTAAACCTTTCGTAACTATCATATGCATGGTACAAAAAATAAGGAAGAACATAACTGATATATTTCTCTGTACGGATACTTATGAGCGCCACTATATATACAGGGTGGTGCAAAAGTCTGGACCCATAGGCGGTTAATATGAAAAAAAGTGTTGCCTGCAGGAAGTTTATTATGAAATGAAATTTAATTAACCATACACCAGTGACTAAATATGTTAAATTTAACGTTCTAGTTCAGAATTTACAATAAGTGTTCGAATTGATGTCCATCTTCTTCCAAACACTTTTCTACTCGGTTGACACAAGACCTTTGCACATTTGTAAGCATAGTAATATTCGTTCTTATGGCTTCAATTTCTGTTGTGATGTTATCCTTTAGCGCTTGTATTGTTCTTGGTTTGTTACCGTAAACCACTGATTTAAGGTGTCCCCATAAGAAATAATCCAAAGGAGTCAAGTCTGGAGATCTGGGTGGCCATTCAATCGGCCCACGTCGTCCAATCCATTTCCCTGGAAATGTTTCATCTAAAAATTTGCGAACGACCTTTGCGAAATGTGGCGGAGCCCCATCCTGCTGAAACCACATAACTCTCCGATTTTGTAATGGTATTTCGTATAATCGAGGCATAAGGAAATTTGTCAACAAGTTAAGGTATGATTCACCCGTTACAGTGTCTGGGAAGAAATATGGACCAATTATCGTACCTCCCCACATAGCAGCCCATACCATAACTCTTGGGCTGTATTGCACGTGTCCTTCCTCAACCCAATGTGGATTATCAGTTGCCCAAAAGCGTGCATTATGTCTGTTAACCGAACCGTTTAAGTAAAAAATTGCTTCGTCACTGAATATGATATGCTTCTCCAACTGTCTATGCTGCATAAACCACTGACAGTACTTCACACGACGATCTCGGTCATCCCCATGTAGTTCCTGGACTAATCGTACTTTGTAAGGATGAAAATGATTGGTAGAGAGAATACGACCAATAGAACGCCTTGATACACCTGTTTCCTGCGATACTTTCCTTAATGACTTACGTGGGCTCCCTTCCACATGCCTGCATACCCGTGTAGATGTTTCGGGATCAGTTGAACTTCTTCTTCGTCCACTACGTGTTCGATCGCAGATGCTTCCCGTTTTTGAAACGAGCGAAAGTCTTGCTGACAGTTCTTTGTTGAATTGGTCGCCTATCGGGGTGCTTAGCATTAAAACTATCTGCGACTGAACGTGAGGTGGCTCCTTCTTTTGCGTACAAAAGCACAAGCTCTATTCTTTCTGCTATTGTTAACTTCTCTGCCATAGGGTAACAATCTGAAAAATATTTAGTAAAATTATAAACAAAAATTAAATTATAAAAACTATTATAAAAATCGAAAGATATTTTTTATATAGTAAATTGCCTATGGGTCCAGACTTTTGCACCACCCTGTATATATATATATATATATATATATATATATATATATACGGTACAGTATTTTCAATGAACAGGAAAATAATTATAAATTGTTTTTTCTCAGAAAGAAACGAATGCCTTTAGTAGCATGCCCGCAAAATGGTAGAGTGCATATGCAATTGCAATGTTCATCAATGTTTCAAAGGGGGAATGTTGCAAGAGGTTATGCAACAAAGGGGGAGGCGTTATGAAACAAGGGGGGTTATCCCCCAAGCTGCAATGAAGGGGGGAAGGGGTTATACAACAAGTCAATGCTGCAAAGGGGATTATGCATCAAGGGGAGGGGTTATCCCCCAAGATGAAATGAAGGGGGTAGGGAGGTTTGGGGGAGAAGGGAGGATGACTTCCCCCAAGGGGTAACCTTAACCTAAGAGAGGGAGAGAAAGAAGGGTGTTTGGGGGAGAAGTTGGGATGTCCTCACACCCCCAAAGGGAAACCTAACCTAAGCCTAAACCTAAGAAGGAGAGAGGGTTCTAGCCAGACGCATAATGAGAGTTCCTTCGAGCACCCGCTGTCTTATAAGGTACTAATCAGCCAGTTGGCTTAATCCGCCAGTTTGCTTAGAAGACTTAATCTGACTTAGAAGGCGAAAATAGCTTGTTCAGGTGTACATTATTACGGTTGAGTTGCCAGATTGTGCTATTTATTAATTAAAGCATATATTTTTGACAGTTGGCTTAGAAATCCGCCAGTTGGCATAATCCGATAGTTGGTTTAATCCGCCAGTTGGCTTAACCCGCCAGTTGACTTAGAAGACCTACAAGGCAGGTGTAGGTGTATATATTAATTAACTTTTCAGCTGCCAGATTGCGCTATTCAGATATTCTTGACAGTTGTCTTAGAAATCCGTCAGTCGGTTTAGATGGCGTAACCAGCCATTTAGTATATATATAATTAAATAATAATATCGTTTATATATACAACCAAAATAATTAAATAAAACACCATTACATCATTCTGTTTATTTAGACGAATTATTGGATTCAACTTCACGAAATATATAGAAAATAAATACACAATCCAATACGAACGAGGAATATATGCAATAAAAGTTAATAATAATATAAGAAATACAATTGATAAATAATATTGTTTTTGGCTCTAGAAGGATGCATCGGTTCGATGGAATTTAGATTGCGGCAGATCGGCGCCTGGCAGCAAAACCCACCTGTGTGGAGATGACAGATAAATTTCGAAAAACACTGACATCTGTTATTTTTGTCTTAAATATACTTCGATATGTATCAGTTTGCTTGACACCTCAGAAAAACAAATTTTATTTTCCAGACAAAACTTATCTCACTCTCTCTCTCTCTCTCTCTCTCTCTCTCTCTCTCTCTCTCTCTCTCTCTCTCTCTCTCTCTCTCTCTACGAAACTGTTTCATTTTTGAAGGAAATCTATGGAGTGTATAAGTTATATTTGACACACCCCGAGGATTCGCGGCCCTTCCAATCACAACCCAATGGGCGGGGCCTGAGAAAGGGTCCAGGATCTCTGGTTGCCTGAAAACCTCGCTCTCACACAGAAAACTCGCGAGTCGAATATTGGGGGTGGTTACAATTTGGATATATATAAGGAGGCATTTTCAGCCGGAATCCACAACAGTTGTTTTTATCTACGTGTAACCACACACTTTCTCGTCATGGACACTTCCAGCCAGTCACAACAGCTTTACCATTGCAGAAATTTGTGACGGGGAGAAAGATTCAACAGATGAAGAGGACATTGAAATATAAGTAATTAATTTAATTTGTGATTCATTCACACCTATAATATATATCGTTTCATTCCGTGCAATTGTTAAAAAATTTATAAATCCCTTTCCACACTAGCAGATGATGCGTAGCACATCCAGCTAATCTTCCTTTTGAGCCAAGTTAGGGTTGTTGCTTTGTGTTTATTATTTGATTCGGGTACCCTGATCGGCATTTTATCTTATTGTAACTCTCTCTTCCTATATACATATATATGGAAGTGTATGTTAACAACCTGGTTAGGCCACCTGCTTACTGTTTATTATTTGATCCTGACGCCCTAATCGACATTTTATCTTATTCTAACTCTCCCCTCCCGTATATACATCGCGGTGTCTTGACATATAAATGCATGTTTACTACAGGATACTGTGCTAGGCTTTCTGTAATTAATGTATTCTATTAAGTATTTAGAGAGTGAATTTTGTTTGTCAATTATTTAGGTTTAATAAATGTATAGAAAGTTCTATACGTAGGGTTTTAGAATTACTAAAACTTTAAAGAATTCCAACGGTCCTGGGCTCGAGACCCTGTGATGGTAGGCATTGCGTAGTATGTACAGTCAGGATAAAAGTATTTGCGGCGCTGTAAATTAGTGTACTTGTAACGCCTTGCAGCTCTCTCTCTCACTCTTTCTCTCTTCATATATTATATATATATGTTCCTCTGTGAGTATTTTGGTAAAAAACAATAAATTTTTAATTATTGTCCATTTCGTGTCTCATTCGTGGTTATTTCGGCATATATATATATATATATATATTATATATATATATATATATATATGATGTGGTTGTAAGAATACATTTTCTACTCATCACATTTTGTTGTAAAATGTTTCATAAAAATAGCGGGTATCCTCAACTATAAATTAGTTTGCATTAGTACTGCGCTAGGCTTTCTGAATACAATTCGATTTATGAAAAAATTGGGTGTTAATTAAAAAAAGATTCAGAAAATGTATGAACTAATCAAGTTAATTTCTCCTTAAAGGCCCGATGCAGAATTCGATCGTGTTATAGCTACTTTTCGTGACAGCTTTGAAGAAAAGCAAATAGTCAACGGCGTTTTGGAGGTTTTACCGCGCAGCCAACCCAGTGACCTGAATACGGATGTCGAGGTATTGCCTCACAACCGGACCAACGAATGCCAGGTCATCGACGAACTAATGGATTTTTTTTTGGTTAAGAACAAGACACATTGTATTTTCATCAATTTATTAAATGGTAGACGTCATGTTTTAGTACAATTCAGCTTACAGAACTAGTGTCCATTAAATAACATTAACATTAGTGGAGACATTTTACAAATATAGTTACAATTATATATACACACGTAAAACTTTACACAACACCTCGAGTGCGCACAAATGGGAACTTTTTTATCTGTCTGCATACCAATTCATCATTCATCTCAGTGTCGCACAAATCAAATAATTTTTAAAAATTTATAAATCCTCTCCCACGTGACATGTGAAGGACAAATGAAAGACAATACATCCCGCAAGTAGTACTAAAATATCCCTGTAATTGGTAGGGATTCCAGACAATTTCAGGGACATGCAGTTGTTCGAGAAATTTTACAATAACAGGGTCACTCCAGGGCTGAGAACCGAGTGAATTAAAATAATACTGTATATTCTTTCCCTATTTTTTCAAGTATATTGCACCCAATGTATCCCCTCAACCCCAAAAACGTCGGTATTGACGATAATCCCCCCGCAATTTCTCGTAGTTGGTAATTTCACTGTTTCATTCTTCGCAAACACACTGATAAAATTTGGAGCGTGTGATTCGTTAACTTTTCATTACTTCTTGGAGTGTATTCGCGTCCATTTTAAAAGTCTGTGACAACGTTCCGGAAGCGGTCGACCTCAATTAGGGCTTGTGACTCGAGGTATACTAGTACACTAATAGGCGCGTCTATCGGGTTGGCGAATTCCAATCTGACTGAGATGTTCCCACTTTGTTGCGGACTTAAGTATGTATTTAAACTAGCAGATAAGACGGTGGTGATGTCAAACGAGTAAAGGTTAAATTCAACGAAAATTCTTTCTGCGTTACCCCAATCCCAAGCTCATCACAGCTACCAGCAATATGGGCCAGATTACTATAAGCTCTCGCGGAAAGCGGGAACACGGCGTCTGATGAGTAGTCCGTATATATAGTCCCACTCAACGCAACACCATTGACGGATAGAGTTATATTTTTAAGGCCGAAATTCGCGAATTTAAAGGCGCTCTATTTATATTTTACATTCGTCGAAGCGTGATCCTGCATTCCAATTAATAACCTTTTAGGTAGAACTCCCAGGGCCACGTTTTCTAGCTGCTTCGCGGCCAACCCTGCGGGCACCGTGTATAGTTTGATCTGTACTCTATTACTTGGGTATTTTACTGTTGCGTGTATTAAATTTTTTTCAATTTCTACATATTTCAGCGAACTTAATTTCACTCGCCGAACCCGGAGATTGGTATGTTTCCATAATGTGAATCGCAAACAGGCCCCAGATTTATGCAGATCTCAGGATTCGTGCGGGTGAGCTTTAACTTCGTATCCACCCCATTCATAAGCAGTTTATCCTGAAACGTGAAGTCTGTATGCAGACATCCAAAATTTTTAAATTTATCCTTTATACTACTTTCGTCTTTAGTCTGACAAAGACAGTATCCTTCGCTTCTTTTGAAAAGTTGAGGACATTTTCCAGATAGGCTCGTAATTGATAATAACCCGTTCCTGCCGAGGTGTTGACCTGGTTTAAATACACCTCACACTGACTGAATATGGAGTGTAGAAAGTTGGTTTCAGGGTATGCAGAGTAACTATCATCGCAGTCCGTTCCATCTGAATGGGCTATATGCAGTTTAACGTATATGTGCATCCAGCTTGGATCATAAAAGTATGGGCCTGAGCTGGGTATCAGAATTCTAAATTGCAACTCGGGGAACTAATTGTGTTTAATGGGTTATTTGCAATAAAGTCACTGTGCTGAATAGAAACTTGTGTTGGGGGCATATCAAAGAATGACAGCTCCGATTTACAAGATTGTGAGCTACTTGGATGGATGAAGCGTGCCATGACGAGTCAGAAATAGTGCCACCTCTCTCGACATGTAGTAATCAGCCTGATTCGTGAGAGCAGTGTCCTCAGCTTATATCAATTAAAAAAATGATCAACCATAGTTTTTATTTGCTTAGAACACTTCTTCTTTTTTGATGTCCTTTTACGTTTAGCGCCACGTGTTGGTAACCCCTTCTTCCGGACAGCCCTCTTCTTCTTCTTTCCGCACCATGCATTTTTCTATTTGCATTTTTGATGATTTCGTCCCGTGTACGAGTTAAATGTTTTTTTAGAGCTTCTTTAGGTTTATTTCCACCCATTATGTCTTCTACCGCGTTAAAACCTGATTGTACCGCCTTCCTCCCGAGGTATCTGGCCCCCCATCTTCAACACTGGGACAGCCGTACGTAGTATCGTTGAAAAAATGGATCCAAGCCCACTCCCACGGTCATATCTCACCCCTCGATAGACTGTGAAAGGCCTTCGGGGTCATCATAGCTGAAAGCGACGAAAGTATAGCTTCACTGTTAAGTCCCCATCACTGAATGGGAATTTTTTTCCCTCAATGGTTCTTATATATATTGATATATTGGTTAATACATTAGTCACAACATTCACATAATTGGGCTTGTCATATGTAATGCTCAAACTCTTCCCTCTATGGTTGGAAATGTGTGCAATGCGCAGCAGACGCGCCTGGGTATCCCCAACAAATTGATGCCCAAAGATATTGCTGTATTATAGCACATGTCTGGGGATGGATAGCATTCACCCAATTTCTCCAATTTGAACTGACACATTAAGCTGAACAACTCATGTTGTGCCTCGTGAAAAGTATCTCTTTGGAGGGGTGCACCATATCGACCCTCGGCCACAATTGTGAACAGCTCCTTGTCTTTAATATTTCTACTAATCGTTGATTTATTTTAACTTCAACGTGTGTGCAGGCGTGTCTATTTTTACGACTTCAAAAAGTAAATCGGCGGTTAGGTGCGACTTTTCATGACTTGTTTAAGCCCCTCACAATGTGTGAGGCTCTGTCATAATGACCGAGTCCTAGTGTTACTTTTGTACTTTAGTACTGTACCCCACTGAACACGACTGATCGCATTGGATCATCTAAGATTATGCCTAATTTTTCACACTCGTCGAATCTTCTAAGAATCAGAAATATTTCCTGTTCATTTTCAAGAGTTAAAAATTTTGTGACTAACTGGAATTCACAAACACCAACTTCGTACGAATCACGTTCCAATTCAATGGGCCCATGGAGTTCTGTTACAAAGTTGGCCAGGATGTTGTTAGGATGTACAGACAGAGAAGTGGACGGGAATGTGACATAGAAGTGGTTAGGCGCCATGTTGCATATTATTTAAGCTTCATTATTGCAGCAGCTTTTATATAGGTGTTGAAACTTTCTGGGTAACGCAGCCAATTCACCAGGTACATTTTTCTCTTTCCTGAACCTTTGCTGCCTAAATTTTTTTCAATTTTAAAAACATTTTTTCCTAACTTAAATGTCACTTTCTGGAACTCCTCGCGGTAAAAGCCAACTGCGATTTCTTCCCCATTCAAGTCTTCAAATTAATACATCATTATCTCGCCTTTAGGTCTGAGAGCACTAAGTTTAAAAATCTCACGTGTCCATCATTGCTCAAATCCCTTCTCGAATATATTTCCCGAACGCGATAGCCTTACATAATCATTGATCTTGAAACGTGTAGAGTGTGGCAGCGGTGTTCCATCTCTTCTCACATCAGTCTCTGGGCGCGTACCTCTTTCTAAAACTTCGTTAGGTGTTGTGCCAATCGCGCAATAGTGTGAACGATTGTATGACGAGGTCAGTCATCCCAGAATGTTTATATATCTGTATGTGTTTTTATGTGTAAATAGCGATGCATGCGTTCCTTTATGGTACGTTGAACTCTCTCACATAAAGAAGCCTTATGTATAGAATTGCTAGTGTAGTAACTGATATTAAACTTTGTCATCATGTTCTGAAAAGCGCGACCTATAAATTTTTTCCCCATATCCGTATAATAATAGCCTGGAACCCTGTTTTCTTTGAACATCAGCGTTTTGGTAGCTTTACCAACTGTTTCAGGCGATTTATTAGCCACAGATATCTAAAGAATACATCTGTTATGAATAGGATGTAGCGGTAGTCATCATTATACACTGAATATCTTTGCATGTCTGTTAAATCCGCTTGCCAAATAGAGTCACTCGACGCCGCTGTTGTCTTGGCTGTTTTAAACCTTTTTCTGACCGGCTTATGAAGTGTATAAGCATCCTGCTCCCGCAAAAACCTCTCAACATCTTTTTTCCCTACTCCATCATTGTAAACACCTCTGTACAGTTTATTAACACCGCCATAGGAGGCTGGGTTAGAAATGTCATAATAGCGTTTTCTTAATATGTTAGGCCGGGGTTATCAATCTGGGCGGTAGCGCCCACTAGTGGTCTCACATTAAAGGCAATTAAACATTTATTTCATTATTTATTTTATCGATTATGTTGATTTATTCTTTTTGATCTGAGGTGGGTGATAAGCTTTTTTAATTTTCAATAAATCGTAAAAGTGGGCGGGACAATGGTTACGGACTACTCATCAGACGCTGTGTTCCGGCTGCGCGCGAGAACTTATAGTAATGTGGCCCATATTGCTGGTGGCTGCGTCGAGTTGGGATTGGCGTAACGCAGAAAGAATTTGTCGATGAATTTAACCTTTACCCATTTGATATCACACCCAACTTATCTGCTAGTGTAGATACACACTTAAGTACTCAACGAAGTGGGAACATCTCAGTCAGATTGGAATTCGCCGACCCAAAAGACGCGCCTATTTCTTTACTAGTATACCTTGAATCACAAGCTCTAATAGAGCTCGACCGCTTCAAGAACGTTGTCACAGGCTTTTAAAATAGAGGCGAATATACTCCAGAGAGTAATGAAAAGTGACTGAGTCACGCGCTCCAAATCGGTGTGTTATCAGTGTGTGCGAAGGATGAAACATTGAAATTGCCAACTACGAGAGATTGGTGTAGTCTTATCGTCAATACGGACATTGTAGGGGGGGTGAGGGGATTCACTGGTTTGCAATCTATTTTAGAAATAGGCAAAGAATAAACTATTTTGATTCACTCGGCACTCAGCCCTGGAGGGATCCCATTGTCGTACAATTTATCGAACACCTGCATGTAACTGAAATTGTCTGGAATCCTACCGTTTCGAAAGATATTTTAATAATACTTGTGGCATGTACTGTCTTTCATTTCTCCTGCACATGTCACGTGGGAGGGGATTTATAATTTTTTTTAAATTATTCGATTTGTGCGACACTGAGATGAATGATGAATTGGTATGCGGAAAAATAAAAAAAGGTTCCTATTTGTACGCACTCGCTTTATTGTGTAAAGTTTTACGTGTGTATATATAATTGTAACTATATTGTGTAAAGTTTTACGTGGGTATATATAATTGTAACTATATTGTGTAAAGTTTTACGTGTATATATATAATTGTAACTGTAAAATGTCTCCATCAATGTTAGTCTTATTTAATGGATTCTAGTTCTGTAAGCTGAATTGTACTAAAACATGCTTTCTACCATTTAATAAATTGAATGAAAATACAATGTGTTTTGTTCTTAACCACAAAAAGAACATTAGTTCGTCGATGACCTGGTATTCGTTGGACCGGATGTGATCAAATACCTCGACCTCGGTATTCAGGTCACTGGGTTGGCTGCGCGGTAAAGCCTCCAATTCGTCGTTATATATTTGCATTTCATCAAAGCTCTCGCGAAAAAGAGCTATAATACGATCGAGTTCCGAATCGGTCCTTTAAGGAGAAATTAACATGATCAGTTCATACTGAATCTTTTTTAATTAAAGTCCACTTTTTCATAAATCGATTTGTATTCAGAAATCCTAGCTCAGTACCAATGCAATCTAGGCTATAATTGAGGATTCCCATTAATGAAACATATACGGTAAAATGTGACAAGGAGAAATGTATTATTACAACCACACCATATATATATATATATATATATATATATATATATATTATATCGAAATAATCACGAAGGCGACACAGAATGGACAATAATTAGAATTTATTGTTTTTCACCAAAATACACACAGAGGTATGTATATATATATATATATATATATATATATATATATATATATAATATATATGTATATATATAAGAGAGAGCGAGAGACCTGCAAGGCGTTACAAGTACACTAATTTACAGCTGAAAAGGAAAATCAGCTGGGTGTACTACGCATCATCAGCCAGCACCGGGTAACGAGCACAGGACAGGGTTGTTAACACATACATCCATATATATATATATATATATATATATATATATATATATATGTGAAGAGAGAGTTACAATAACAGAAAATGCCGATTAAGGCACCCGGGACAAATAATAAGATTAGCTGCGTGTACTACGCATCTTCTGCCGGCACCGGGTAACGAGCCCGGTTGTTAACACATACATCCATATATATATATATATATATATATATATGGGAAGAGAGAATTACAATAAGAGATAATGCCGATTAGGGCCCCCGGGGCAAATTATAATCACAAAGCAGATATCCTAACAGGCTGAAAAATAAGATTAGCTGGATGTGCTACGCATCATCTGCCAGCACCGGGTCTCGAACCCGGGGCCGCAGGCAATTATTTAAAGTTTTGGCAATTCTAAAACCCTACCTGTAGAACTTTCTATAAATTTTTAAGTTAGTTATGAGAAACAAACGTGTAATAAAATTTCCCTTTCAAAGGACACCTTCATCGTATAATAAATCCACTGTCTAAATGACGTTATCAGGAAGGAAGATTAGCTGGGTGTGCTACGCATCGTCTGCCAGCACCAGGTCTCGTACCCTGGGCAAATATCCTTTCACTTCGTTTTATTACGGCTTGTTATAAATTGTAACACTTGCAGTGAATGAACCGATATATATATATATATATATACATAGCCCAGCCTTCCGCTTAAATCACAAAGTATTTTTTCAAAACGCATTTATTATGGCTTTTTATAAATTAACTAACACTGGCACTGAATGAAACGATGTATACATAATCCGAATCACAAATTAAATTAATTACTTACATTTCAATGTCGTCTTCTACGGCTGATTCTTGCACTACGTTGCCAATTTCTGCAATGCTTTGTGTGGAGAGAAGATCATTCCTCTCAGTCGCACCGAAAAGGTGGAGTGTAACTTTACTGCGGGTGGCTGTAAAGCTGTTGTGATTGGCTCATGGCAATATATCCCTGTTGTTAGTCTTTGAAAAAATATAGCTGTTGTGGAATCCATATGAAAATGCCCCCTTTTATATACGCTAACCTACTTGTAAACACCCACAACAGCCGAATCACGAGTTTCTTATTGGCCGACGGTGTAATTTGGGTGGGGAATAACGTGTAAGCGCGACTACCCAAGCGCCAATTATACTGGGGTGTAATTGGCTGAGCCGTGAATTCTGGGGCGTGTCAAATATAACACCCATTCCATAGATTTCTTCCAGAAATGATTCGTAGAGAGAGAGAGATAGGGAGAGAGAGAGACGCTTTGATTGGAAAATAAAACTTGTTTTTCTGAAGAGAGAGATAGATAGATAGAGAGAGACGCTTTGTTTGGAAAACAAAAGTTTATATGAAGGATTTTACAACCATCTAAAACTGAAAATAATTAAAAAATAAATTTGGAAATCGGGATAGATCGCATCTGCTCTAAGTTTATGGTGTCGAGAGATTGGCGTGTGGTAAATATCCATTTTATTACCGGTGCTAATATATCCTTCATATATATATATATAAATAAAGGATTTTACAATCCCCTAAAACAATTTTTAAAAAATAATTGGGGAGCGAATGTATGATAAACATCTGTTTTATTACCTTACCTGTATCACTGTCGGGTAATCAGTAAAGGAAGTCTGAAGGAGTTTAGTGACAATCGTAAATAAATTTGGATTTCTGGGACAATTCTCGTCGGTTTAAAGTTTATAGTGTCGAGAGATTGGCGTATGATAAATATTCATTTATTACCTCAACTTTGATAATATATATATATATATATATATACACACGAAGGATTTAGCGAAATTGGAAAATAAATTTGGAAATCGGGGCAGATCGCATCAATTTAAAGTTTATAGCGTCGAGAGATTTGCGTATGATAGATAGCAATTTTATTACCGGGTCGAAATTTTATATTAAAAAGGTACATATTGTGAGGGATTTGCATGGAACACAGGAACCCCCTCATAAATTATTTTCGCTGTTTAAAGCCTCCTACCCCTGGCACAATTTTTCACTTTTTGACCTATATTGAAGAATATGCCATTTATACGAAACTTTAAATTCAGGTTTTTTGATGATATAATTCTTTATTAACGTGTAATATTTTATTTAATAATGTACAGTATTAGGAAAATTAATTATGTAAAACAATATATTCAGAAGTAAAAATTAGTGGCACAACACTGGTCAACACTCATTTTATTGCCAATCATATTAGAGTGATTTTGGGGTAACTTTGTGGTGCTGATTCCGAATATGACATCGGTTTTCCTAGATTGGCTCTAATTTATGAGATAATTGGTACCCCATTGAAACACGTAAAAATGCAAAAAATTTAATGTTCAGGCGGAGCCTACTTACAAATCGCATTGAAATTGTCTCAAATCATACAAAAGTAAACACATAAAATACATAATGGCATTTTATTCGGTCTCACCATCTAGAATGTTCCGGTAGTTTCCCATATGCACGCGTTATGGTTACGTTTCCTATTAATTGAGGGTATTCATTATACCAAGAACTAGAGCCAAATCGGAAAAACTACTTTCATTTTGGAATTCAGCAACCCCAAAATACCCTAAATTCGTAGGAATTTCCTTGGCAACGAAACAAAAAAAATTTTTTGTTGAGCTGTGTAATAAATGTGCTAAAATTCAATTAACTTTTTCATTGTTCCTTATCACATCAAAAGGGAAGAAATTTTCAATATCATTAGGAAATTTTTTTTCATATGTTTCTTACTCATTCCATTGGGCCTTCCATTCAAATTTCGACAGTTTTCGCCTTGATTCTAATGAGTTTAAGATAAACTTTTGACGGTTGTCATATCCTATTCTTTCTTGACATGCCTTTGTTACTAGGTTCACTGCCCTTTCTACACTTTGACTGTGGCATGGAAAAGAATCTATCACCAGTGGCTTACATCGAGCCTGGAGTAGCTCATTGTCGCTAAAGTTGTTTAGCAGCGGTGGAGGAGTAATGATTTCTTTTTGCCAATCGATCATCTTGGTGTAGTCAGTACATTGGAAATTGAGGGTTCGAGGCAACTCAGTTTCTTGTACCTGAAAATCCTGTTCTTGAAAGGATGATTTTCTGAATAGCTTGCTCCCTAATTTCTAGTCTCTTGTCAGTTACCATTGATATGAGTATATTTTCTGGGTGGGCTAAGTAGGCGTTATTCTTTAATACTGGTTCTATGATTGATCTACAGTATGTTGTTCATCTAAATTTCGAAGCAAGCACATTAAATGACAAAAGTTATATGCACCATCAGTTGCATTAGAATGAAATTTTATCCAAAACAACCCTGGAGCATAGAACTGCATAATAATCCTGACTATATCTTGAAGGTTTTTATCGGGATTTGGCGTTGAGATATATAATCGAAGGACTGTGTTGGCTAGAGTTAGCCAGCGAGCATGATGAAGGGTACCTGGGGATCGAGTAGACAGATTTTGAGAAGTGTCTCCAGTTTGTACTGCCAGACACATATCAAAGAGATATCTTTGATCACTGCTTAGCTCCTTCACAACATTTGCTGAAATTTCTTTAATGTTTCCTTTTACGCCGGAATATTTGACTACCTTCAATTTTGTTAAATCTGTTTTCAGTTTATTGCCAATTGAACCCACAAAAGTATTTGGACCTGTTGTTTTACCATCAATGGCTTTGTAGACGTGCATAAAAGGTAGCTCATTCAAATGCAAGAGGCACACCAACTACTGCACTGGTCTATTAAGATGAATTTCAAACAGTTTTATGGCTCCACCAATTTTTCTTGTATTTAGAGGAGTACCATCACAGAGTAAAGCTTTGATAGTATCTGTGCTGTTCGAGTCTGTAATAATAGTTATCAACTCTTCTGCTATGTAGCGAGCAGTTCCTTTATCTGGTGTGACATGGTCTACATAGATGCTTCCAGGTTCTTTCACAATAACATAGTGTTTTTCTTTTATCTTTCCACTTTTAGTTAATGTGTTATCTTTTCTTCCATAAAATCCAAGGCACTCCATCTTCAGATTTTCGGATTTAGACCTAAAAGTATTTGTTTCACCTATGCGATTTCTTTCTCTTTCTAATTTCTTTCTGTCAAGCATGTTGGTGTGATTAAGGATCCCCATATCTTTTAAAGCTGCATTGACTATTGCAGTTGCAGCTCTACAACTTACACGATAACGATCTGCTGTTAATGCTAGGTTTTTATAGGAGTGCTTATTCTGAATATTCTCAGTCAATTCTAAATTCCCGTGGTAAAACATTGGTGGCTACAGTTATTTCTTCTTCTGCTTTTAGTTGACGGTTTTGTGCTTCTTGGGCTCTTGCTAAAGATCTCTTCTTTGTTGAACTAGCTACAGTATGTGATGAATTGGTCCTAACAGATTTTTTTCTTTGTTTTTGACCCACAAAAGACTCCCATTCTGCCATTGGTATTTTATTCTTACACCTGCAAGATTTCCTATCAATTCCTTTATAATAGCATTCACAAGAAGATATATCAAACATTTGATCATACTGAGCACTTTTAAGGCAAAACTTTCATTTCTTCGATGTAACGGCACCTTGTTTAATTTTGAGGCTTCTTCTATTAGTCGACTGACTTTAAGATAGATACCTTTGGTGTTAATCGTAGAGAAAGAAAATTTCATCCAAATGTCTTCAATATCTTTTACAACAACCCTGTAACAATCATTATCAGTTGCTAATCCTTTTGATTTAGCTTCTTCACGACGGCGCACAAAAAGGTAGTGTCTCACAACATCTGCTTTTGAAGAAGTCATGGCTGCTGGGAATTCCGTAGGATATCCAAATGTTGCATTTGAGGACATGCTTCTAATAGTCATATGAAAATAAAAACCCACTCTAATAGGCAGAGTTTATTTCCACAACAGTTTCGACACCCACTGGCGCCCACCCGAGGAGGATGCCAGTGGGCGTCGAAACTGTTGTGGAAATAAACTCTGTCTATTAGAGTGGGTTTTTATTTTCATATTTTGACCTTCACGTAGAAAAAAGTGAAGTTTTTTGCACTTCTAATAGTCAGTTTATATTCAGAAGTAAAATCAAATTATATGTAATTTATAATTTATGATAATTTAAATTATAATTAAAGCAAATGCAAATTATTTCTATTTATCTGAAACATAAAAATATCAAGCATTAAACAAACAACTTATCATGTAACATATAACAACATTAAACATATGCAAATATGAAAGTAAAAAAGTGAGGAGGGGCATGTGATAGGGGTAGTAGGGTAGCACATGCTTGATTTTTTAATATTTTGTTAAGATGATAAAATGGAACTTCTCACATAGTGTACTTTTTAAGAAATAAAAAATTTCCCATTTTCGACCCACCCTAATATATGTATAATTTTTACTATAGTTATTTAAGAATGTGTGTATATATATATATATATATATATATATGTATATATCTGAAGTGTGGTATAATATATTGCTTGTATTTTCAGCCAATTGTTTTTCATTCAAATTCCCGCCTAGCGGCGAATGCACCCGGCGCGCGGTAAACGATCATCCTTCCGCACAATTGGTTGGCAGATAAAATGGGTACCCTGGGTGACCTAGTGGTTAAGACGCTGTGGTACTGGATTCCGCGTTAAACTGTAGGTCTAAGGTGGATTGAAAAGCTTGACCTTCGGCTGAATGAACAATTCGGGTAGGTCCGGATTCCTCGTTAAACTGTAGGTGTAGGGTGGTGTGAAAAATTTGACCTTCGTCAGAACGAACAATTCGGGTAGGTCCGGATTTCGCGTTAAACTGTAGATCTAGTGCGAGGTGAAAAGTTTGACCTTCGGCTGAATTAACAATTCGGGTAGGTCCGGATTCCGCTTTAAACTGTAGGTCTAGGGCGGGGTGAAAATTTTACCTTCGTCAGAATGAACAATTCGGATAGGTCCAGATTCCGCGTTAAACTGTAGTTCTAAGGGCGGGGTGAAAAGTTTGACCTTCGTCAGAATGAACAATTCGGGTATTTTTCTTTCTTGGAATAAAAAGAAATGATGTTTTTGAAGACATTTTGTATAAGAGATGAATGACAAAAGTAAATAGACGCATAACTGTAGGTCTAGGGTCGGGTGAAAAGTTTGACCTTCGTCAGAATGAACAATTCGGGTAGTTTTTTACTTTCTTGGAATAAAAAGGAATGCTGTTTTTTAAGACGTTTTTTATAAGAAATGATTGACAAAATTAAATAGACGCCTTTCTCTCTCTCTCCATCTCTCTCTCTCTCTTTCTCTCTGGAAACTCACCTATAAATAAATAACACTGGCCAACAAAATGAAACTTTTTTTCTCATCACAAACATGATCACACTTTTCTTAATGCATTTATCGCGCTGATTCCGAATCTGGTTTTATTTTTTTTCGAGCACGTATAGTCATATAGATACACTGGTTTTGATATTTTTAAGTTTTTGATATTGCTATAAGAAAATTTATGGATGTATAGATCACACTTAGGAATGCTAAACAACAAATACATCATATACCTTATTCAATGTACTTATAAATAAAGAATATATACATTATTTTATTAAAAGCGCTGTGAGT
Organism: Bathynomus jamesi; assembly: GCA_023014485.1. Taxonomy (NCBI): domain Eukaryota; kingdom Metazoa; phylum Arthropoda; class Malacostraca; order Isopoda; family Cirolanidae; genus Bathynomus; species Bathynomus jamesi. Next base: position 303,215 of record JAJOZX010001529.1, read on the forward strand.
GTGATTTCCTTTTGTAAATTTGGCCTGGATTGTCACGATACAGCATCCAACAATGGTCCGCCATCATGCTTTCATTCCAATATCCTTGGTAGCGCTTCTCCATCATCTGAATATCTTGATGGAAGCGCTCTCCTTGCTCGTCACTCACTGCACCAAGGTTTTCAGGAAAGAAATCTAAGTGGGAATGCAGGAAGTGAATTTTTAACGACATTCGACACTCCATTTCTTTGAAGGCATCAAGGAGGTTCTTGACTCCATCCTTATACGCAGGTGACTTGTTGCTTCCAAGAAAGTTTTCACATATACATTTGAACGCCAGCCAAGCCTTCAATTCCAGCGGACTTAGGACTTTTTCAAATTCAGTGTCATTCAAAACCTCCCTTATTTGTGGCCCAACAAAAATTCCTTCCTTCAATTTTGCTGCAGTAACCTTCGGAAATTTCCTTGAAAGGTATTGGAACCCTTCAGAATTGACTTTACCCATTGCTTTAACAAAATTCTTCATTAAACCAAGTTTAATGTGAAGAGGTGGCAGATAGATCTTTTGGGGATCCACTAAAGGGACAGACTGGACATTGCTTATCCCTGGGACATATGTATACCTAAGTGGCCAGTCACTTTTGGTGTAATGTTCTATAGTGGCGCGACTGTCCCACAGGCAAAGGAAACAACAAAATTTTGTGAATCCTGACTGCATACCCATAAGCATTCCTATAACTTTTAGATCTCCACAAACATTCCATTGATGACTGTCGTATTTGATTGCCTTAAGTAGTATATCCATATTGTCATATGTCTCTTTTAGATGGACGGAATGGGCAATGGGGATGGATGGCATTATATTACCATTATGCAAAAGAACTGCTTTCAAGCTTCTCTGCGACGAATCAATAAAGAGGCGCCACTCAGATGCCACATACGTCTGAGATATGGCTGTAAATAGTCCATTGATGTCATGGCAATAACAGAGAGGACCGTCTACTGAAAAGAATGCTGTTAATTCAAAATTCCGCTTTCGGTAGTAACTAATACGAACATTGTTCTCAAGTAAATTGTTCTCCTTTAGTCTTGAGGCGAGAAGCTCTGATTTCTCTTTAGACAGCGATAAGTCTCTAACAAGATCATTCAACTATCCTTGGGTTAACTTTTAGGCTCTAAATGTCTACCTTCAAAAGTGTACTCTGGTTCTGTAGATGGTCCGGAAACGCCAGTTGCACCTTCATCACTTTCCATGTCATCTATGATAGAATCTAGCCTATCACTTGGGGGAATTGGAATGGGCAATGTTTCATCATGTTTACTGGTCTACGTGCTGAATCCAAGTTTGGATATACAATCTGGTGTTTGTTCTTGGCAGAAAACCCCATTAAGTTCACACTACAAAAATAACAGTCTTCATGATGATCTCTCGGCTCCCTCCATATCATGGGTATGGCAAATGGCATTGAAGCTTTCTTTTTGTTAAGCCAATCACGTAATCCATTTGAACAGCCAGAACAGATTTGATGTGGCGCCCATGGTTTATCTTGGTCACCTAGATGGCAACCAAAGTATAGCTTGTATATTTTCTTAATGTCGGTTGTAATACTTCGTCGCTGTGTTTTAGTTGTCAACTGGCCGCATACGAAACAGAACTTGTCGGGGTCATTCTTACATTGTCGAGGCATGTTGACTTCCCTGAGCAAACTATAAATTAAAAAAAAATGTACACCAACTTGACACAACAAGTTCTTGGACTGGACTGATCTTTTGACACACAAAGCACGGCGTTGTTGCCTGAATCACAATGCTGCTAGACGTAAAAGCTCACACCTGAAATACATAAGATGTATAATTAAGATAATTGAAATAAATAAGATGAATAAACTAAAAAAACACAATAAAATAAACACAATCAAATGTTGAAATATTAGTATTTTGCCTATTTAAAATGGTTAAATCTGTGTAGTTATATATATGCCTTCATCTTGAAAACTATACGTGCTAGAAAAACTCTGAATGCAGTTTTGGAATCAGCGTGAAAAATGCTATCCAGCCACCACAAATTTTACTCTGATGAAAAATCTTTGTTGACCAGTGTAATTAATATATATAGCTGTGTGTGTGTGTGTGTGTGTGTAATAATAGGGGATCTATGTGCGTTTGTGTGCGCTTCTTGGTGATTCAGGCGACGTATACACTGTGGCAATTAGCTGATAATGCCTGGAGGCACTGGGTTCCAGGCCAACTGGCGGATTTCGTGTTTTAAGTCAAGTGTTGCTACGATGATCAGTCATTGAGCTTCTGGATCTCGTGGAAGCTGGATCGTCTCTTCCTCTCTCTCCTCCTCCTCTCTCTCTTAGGTTAGGTATACCCTTTGGGGGGTGAGGCCGTCCCACTTTATTCCCCAAAGAGGTCAGGTGGAATCCCCCAGCTTGCTGGAGGGAGTTACTTCCCTTTTTTTGGCACCCTGGGGTTGGCACTAGGGGGTTCTTGCAACAAGGGGGAGGGGGTTGGCACTGGCACTCATTGCACTCTAACCTTTTGCGGTCATACTAAAATATAATATATATATATATATATATATATACAGGGTGTCCCATAAGTCCGGCATCATAGGAGAAATTCATATTTTTCTATTTCTACAAACCATAATTCATATTTTTCTCTTTCTACAGGCCATAATGTCTGTGAGCAAGGAAAAACGAATCCAGATAATTCTACTCATAGGAAATCGGAGTCAAAGAGAGGCCGCTGCTGAATTTAACAGACTGCATCCAGACCGCGAGCCAATAACACAGAGTTTTGTTAATTGACTTGTTGCAAAGTTTAACGAAACAGGATCCATAGAAGATAAACCACGCAGTGGATCTTCAAGGAGGTCCACTGACGATGATACAGCGACTGCTATCCTGGCTCATTTTAACAGAAGTCCCAATAAATCTCTTCGGCGATTGTCCGCTGAGACAGGAGTATCGAAAAGTAGCATCCATCGCATTCTTCAGGCTCACAAATGGCATCCATATAAACTTCAGATCCTACAGAAATTAAGCGAAGATGATCCCGACCGGCGGATGGAATTTTGTGAATGGGCTACGGAACAATACATATTGAGCACGTTCTGTAAATAAAAGCTTTTGTTTTGCCTTTTTTTTTTTTTCCTATGATGCCGGACTTATTGGACACCCTATATATATATATATATATATATATATATATATAATATATATACAGGGTCCACTAAAAAAACATGCGTCCGTACTTTTCCTTTTAAACTCAATGATTTCTAACTTTTGATAAAACTTTAACAAAATAAAATAACGTTATCTGACAACATTTCCTTAAATTTTTAGAACAGTAGTTGAATCGACCTCATTTTAGCACGTAAACAAAAATAGAATGTAAAGATACCATAAGTACTCAAAAATTTCTTTATTATACAACCAAAAATTCCTTTCATATAAAATTGTTATTAAAATGTCAAACTAAAAATACTGTTCAATATGTTTTCCTCCAGCTTCTATTACTTTTCGAAGTATTCGGCCCATTATTCAATCAGAACATCTCTCAGGTGGTTAACATTTCTGATTTTCTTACCGCGATATACTCGTTCTGACAAGTTTTTCCAGATCCAATATTTAACAGGATTCAAATCAGGACTGTTCGGAGGCCAATTCTCTGGTTCAATAAATTCGGGAAAATGTTCAATTAAATAAGGAACAGTGTCTTTTGCCGTATGTGCCATTGCTCCATCCTGTTGAAAAACAAAATGACCTCCATTTGCCAGAGCAAATCATGCTGGAATCATGTTTGCTAAAAGAACATTTCGATAATATTCGCCATTAACTTTCACACCGGGCTCAACGAAATGAAGAGATGTTTTCCCAATCTTGGAAACACCGACAGACACCATAATACTTTTGGAAAAGTGGCTGCTTGCTACATACAGTCTTTCGTCCGAAATTCGATTCTTTAATTGATGGGATTCTGAGTATACTCTGTTGTTCTGACAGTTCATTCTTGGTCCTCCAGTGAATATTTTTTCATCAGTAAAAAATGTTTGACTTGCTTTCATAACTGTGATGCGTCTTAGCATTTTTTTGCATTTATCACTCGTTTTTCTTGGTCAGTGGTGCTGATCTTGTGTCCACGTAACGTTTGTATGGTCCAAGTCCGAGGTCTTGTTTTACAACTCGCCTTACACTAGTTTCTGATATTCCAATCGACTTTGAAATCTGCGCTGGAGTCTCGTGAGGGCCTGGCTTATCTTCTTGGCTAAGAATTCAGGAAGAAACTTCTTCAATGTTTTCTTCCGTTCTGACACTCCTTGAACGACTACTATCTTTTCTTCTAACAGTACTGTCTGTAGCATCAATTTTTTTCAGCAACTTAACCAGTCCGCCCAGGGTCCATCCTTTATTGGGGAATCCTGCCAATATTTTGTGCCTTCCATATCCCGTGTTAAACCTATAATGCTTAATAATTATTCTATCTTCATCAGAGAATGGCATTTGAGAGATATCTACAGTAATTTTTTAATCTGAAAAAAAGAGAGAAAAATTATTTCAATGTGCATTTAAATTTATGGAACTCAAAAATGAAGTTAATATTAAACAACCAAATTTAATCATTCAGTTATAAAAATATAAAATTCAGTGGTAATTATTATCTGTAAATTTTGTATCATATAAATTATCTAAACACATTTTCACTTATTAGGTTACAATCAAGCGCATGTTTTTTTTTGCGGATCCGTTATATATATATATATATATATATAACTTGGTTGAATGGTTTGTTCTTAGGGAAGCGTAACTTAGCGAGGAATAGGAGGACGAAAAGATGGTACATGTTTATTAACAGACGTTTCGGAAAAATTCAATTTCCATCATCAGTGCTAAAAATTTTAAAACAAGTAAAAATGAATAAGTATAATAAATAAACGAACAACAAATTAAAATGGCGCAACAATTAGCGAGAATCAAAAACAAGTTACAAATGTGTATTAAATTAAAAGATTAAAAGTTAAATGATATAAAGAATAAAAGTATGGATAATAAGTAAAATATAAAATGGTTTAGGTAGAACAGAATTGCAAAATTACTTACAATTAGCGAAAATTAAAAGCAAGTTACAATGTGTATTAAATTAAAATATTAAAAGTTAAATGATGTAAAGTATAAAAGTATGGATGAAAAGTAAAATATAAAATGGTTTAAGTGAAACAAAATTGTAAAATTTCTTACCAGATTGTAATGAGACTAATTATACAGAAGGTTGGGAATGGTTGCCTGTTGAAAGAATTCCATTGGGACGATGGAGCCGGGCGGAGTGATAGTGGATTTCTTTTGAAAGTTTATTTGGCAATGTTTAAATTGAAAGCGGAACTGTAATCGTTGAGGGTTGGCTGGATACTAAGGATGTAAAGGGACTCAAGTATGCGGAGGTCGATTAGTTGGTTGGCTGAGTTGATAATTTTGAAATTGGAGGAAAGTAACGGGTGGTTGTGGAGGTGGCAGTGATCCCTTATTGCAGATTTGGAGGGTTTGTTCAGGGGCTGTGAAGTTCTTGTAGAAATCCCACGATGCTCGTCCACTCTTGTTTGATATTGGCGGATGGTACTGCCAATATAGTTCGCTTTGCAGCGAACACAATTAAAAGCGTAGATAGTGGACGAAGCAAGTGGCTGGGGTGTTTTTTCTTTATGGTTGAGGTAGGATTTGATCCTATTGTTGTAGGTAAAAGCGAAATGAAATTTAATTTGGGGGTAAAGCGGCGTGAGTAAGAAACGGAGTTCTGAAAGTATTTTGTGGCTAATATGGTCATAATAAGGGAATGAAAAATATTGTACGTCTTTTTTAACAGTAGGAATTTTAAGGGGGGGGTTGATAAATATTATTAAGAAAATTTCTGGTTAAAGACTGTAACAGATGTTTTGGGAAAGAGTAAGAAATTTTACAATTTTGTTTCACTTAAACCATTTTATATTTTACTTTTCATCCATACTTTTCTACTTTACATCATTTAACTTTTAATATTTTAATTTAATACACATTGTAACTTGCTTTTAATTTTCGCTAATTGTAAGTAATTTTGCAATTCTGTTCTACCTGAACCATTTTATATTTTACTTATTATCCATACTTTTATTCTTTATATCATTTAACTTTTAATCTTTTAATTTAATACACATTTGTAACTTGTTTTTGATTCTCGCTAATTGTTGCGCCATTTTAATTTGTTGTTCGTTTATTTATTATACTTATTTATTTTTACTTGTTTTAAAATTTTTAGCACTAATGATGGAAATTGAATTTTTCCGAAACGTCTCTTAATAAACATGTACCATCTTTTCGTCCTCCTATTCCTCGCTATATATATATATATATATATATATATATATATATGATGAATAAAACCACGAAGGAAAGGAAACAGAGTGGTGCTCAAGCGCTTTCGTCTAATGACATCCTCAGGAACACAAGTAAATAGAGTTCAAGACTATACAGTATATAGGTTACAAAAAAAATATATACATATAATCAATATAGAAATAAAAATTGTGGGAGGAGCATACAAATTTGTAAGGAAAACTACCAAGTTTAGCACTTTGCCCGAATTCAACACAAGATCAAATGGATTATTTACAACCAATTTTATAGATAATGCCTGAATGATATATACAGGGTGTCCCATAAGTCTGGACCCATAGGGATTTATAATATATTTTTTTATTATGTTGCAGGTAAACCATGTCACTGACTAGAGAGGAGAGAGTTCAAGTTATTTTGCTGATCGGGACCCGCAGTCACCGGGAAGTGGCCGAAGAATTCAACAATATGCATCCAGACCGCGCACCAATCACACACAGATGTGTTGGCAAGTTGATAGCCAAATTTAAGGAAACTGGATCCGTAGCTGACAAGCCTCGCAGAGGACCTTCAAGGACTGTTACGGAAGACGAAACCAGTACCAATGTGTTGGCTAGCTTCGCTGTCAGTCCCAAGAAGTCACTTCGACGCATGTCCAGCGAAACTGGGATCTCCAAGAGCAGCATCCACCGCATCTTGAAACTTCATCACTGGCATCCATACAAACTGCAACTCCATCAGCGTTTAAGTGAAGATGATCCTGATAGGCGAGTTCAGTTTTGCGAATGGGCAGAAGAACAATGCGTGAGTGATGAGACGTTCCCATCAAAAATTCTGTTCTCTGATGAAGCGAACTTTTATGTTTCTGGGGAAGTCAACCGTCAGAACACTCGATACTGGTCACCAATAAATCCTCATTGGTTTGATCCTTCCAAGGAACAAGGTGCCCAACGCCTCATGGTTTGGTGTGGGATATGGAAAGACAGAATCGTTGGTCCCTTCTTCTTTGACGTGACGGTAACCGGTGACACGTACCTCAAGATGTTGCAGGAGGAAGCATTTCCAAGCATGTTGAACCCAGCAGGCGACTACCCGGAGTGGTTTCAGCAGGATGGCGCCCCTCCGCATTACGCCACGACGGTTAGAAATTACCTTACCACACAGTTTCCAGAACACTGGATTGGACGACGAGGACATGTTGAGTTTCCACCAAGGAGCCCTGATCTTACTCCGCTGGATTTTTATTTGTGGGGCCACTTGAAAGCCAAAGTGTACGAGGTCAAAATTCAGAACATTTTCCACCTTAAAGCACGCATTGTGGAGGCGTGTCAAGAAATTTCTGCGACTGTGATTCAGAAAGTGCTGTCGCAGTGGAGATTGCGTCTTGAACTATGTGTGCGACACAACGGCGGACACTTTGAACAGATTATGTAATAAATTTTTGGACTATTTTGTAATTTTATTAATTTTGCCCTATGGGTCCAGACTTACGGGACACCCTGTAGGTCACAAAAAACAAAAAATAAAAATAAATTTAAAAATAAAAATTGTAAGAGGAGCATACAAATTTATAAGCAATTCGTATCCGACGAAAGTTTCTTACTAATTGTCTAGAGGAGCAGGTCCTTCGCAAGTCCCTCCTTCCGATTCGCCTCAGACAAATTGACGACCATCCGTTCAACAACTTCAGCAGATTAATTTTAAAGAAACATATTGAAGTTACCAGACAAAATGAGTGGTCCGCCTTCAAAAATTTACGCATTGCCAAACGTAATTTTGTAACCGTTATTCCCCAACCGTAGAGCCAACCTTTGTTTCATGAAATTTACAACGAGTTGCGTCGGAGAACTTCTTCACTTCGTAACATTTTAGATCGCAAAATTAAAAGTCTCATTCGAAATAGTCAGTGGAGTAAAAAAGCAAGCTCAAAATTTGTTTTGAACGTTTCTTCGAAAAACATTAGTGACGATGCAAAAAGTGCCCTTGCATTTGGTATGTCCTTTTTTATTGTTAAAAAAACTTCTGCTTTACAAATTTGTTATAGTCTTGCTTGTTTTGAGAAACAGTGTAATCTTCCTCAGTCTTTGGTTAACATAGTTAAAGGCCTTGTCTATAGTGCTGCGAATAGTACTTACGAAGATAACTTTCCTAAACGTTTTCGCAATAGCCTCTCACAATTTAAAAAAAGATGGTGAGCTCCATATTACTAAAGCAGACAAGGCTAACACCATAGTTATTATGGACAAAGTGGACTGCATTAGAAAGATGAAAGAGCTGCTCCAGGACCCCGCCACATACAGAAAACTTAGGAAGAACCCGCAGGATGACGTCATCAAATCATTCAATAGTGGCTTCAAACGCATTCTCAAAGATCATAAGGACTTAATTCCGCTTTTCATGTCCACTTCACCTTCTCTTCCCTACCTTTACGGTTTTATTAAAACCCACAAACCTGGAAACCCCCTGCGCCCTATTATTAGCTCGTTGGGCTCTGTTACCTACAAACCCTCCAAATGGCTTGTCAAAATCTTGTCCCCCATTCTCGGAACTATCTCTGATTCACATGTAAAAAATTCCATGGATCTTACTAAAAAATTGAATAATGTACGCACTAAATCCAACGATAGATTGATCAGTTTTGCGTTTGTTCATTGTTTACAAAAGTGCCGATTGACGATATGCTTAACTTTCTCTCCCGAGAATTATATATGTACGACCTGCCACTACCTGCACAGTCTAGGGTGGAGCGAAAAATACATTTTTTCTAGTATGAAGTTCTAATAGTGATTAAAAGTTGCATTTAGTGGACGAAATATGCCTGCCAAAATATGAGTTCATTTGTTTAAAATTTTCAGCTGCCACCAGGGGGCTAAAGTTAACACAATTTTGTGTAAAAAGGAAAAAAATGCTTCTAATTTAGGTTTGTCAAACTATTATAAAATGTTATCGTAGAATTATCTAATAGTTTGATTAAGATTCGTAAATGATAGGAATTCGTTATCTAAAAATGTCTTTTCATATGCTTAATATCTTCAGCTGCCACAAGAGAGCTGAAGTTAACACAATTTAGAGTAACTGAGTCATGTTGAGACTACACTGAATGTTGTGGGGGAGGGTTTGGGGAGGGTTGTGGTTGAGGGTTTTGGTGTGAAGGAATTTCTTTCTGTGAGTCATTAGAACAGTGTGTTAACACTTGTCTTCTTAGGTAGTAGGCCTAGTCGCTCAGTTGATCGGAGAGTTTTTTAATATGATCGGAAATATAAAACTTTATTTTAAAGTGATTTATATAGAGATAATATTGATTTTATTATAAAATGCTTGTTATAATGTATTATATAATTTTAGTTTATTTATATAATATATTATATATTTATATAATATATTATATATACTTATAAAATATATATATATTAATTATGTATAATGTTTTGATGTTACAGGATATTTTGTGATTGTGAATTTTCTTAAAAATATTATGGCATCAAATACTAAATATAAACATTTCACTAGAGAACATATGAAGTGTGCCATATTTGAAGTACCTTGTGAGATGAGTGATATGCAACTACCAACTTATAACTGCATTATGAAAGATTACCTGTTCACAAAACATTTAGTGAAGGAGCAGATGAATAACAAGGAGCCTTCATTTTCTGAAATAGCAGAGGCAGTTTCCAAAAAGGTAGAAAATATTTGGAAGAAGGCCTCTTTGCCAATAGTTTCACATACACGCGTTTTACAGATGATGCGAGTGTACCATGATAAATACAGGTCATTATTAAAGCCATACAAGTCACGCAAGGATCAGCCTAAGTAAAAATCAGCTTGAAGAATTTGAAAACTCTTCAAAATGCACTTTGTTTGACATCTGCACCTGCAAATGTAAGGAGTTTAGGAGATGCTCATGTGAAAAGAGAAAGAAAGTCCCTCCAAAAGAGCAGGATTTTTTAAATGACCAACGAACACGCAGAATAATGGTGATAGGAAGCATTGACATAGCACACACAAGACGATTACAATCAAGAGAACATCGAAAGGAAATGGAAAAAGCACGTCTGGAATCCTCACAAACAACTAGTGCTGCTATAACCAATACGTCCAACTTACAAATCGAAACAGAGACAAGTGAACTTCAACAACTAGAAGAGATATCTGAAGATAATGAGGAAGATACAACCTCGACTCAATATGTAATATCAGAACAACAGATGCGTGAGCCACTGCCTTCATTAGCAATTACTTGTGATAGATTTAAAATGTCGGACAGAGCTGGGGCTGCTATTGCTTCTGCAGTATTGGCAGATCTTAAAATTGTTACTCCCGAAGACAAAGGGAATATTATAGACAGAAGTAAGCTAAGACGTGAAAGACAAAAACAGAGAAAGGAACTACAACAGACACGAGAGCCAAAAACCATGCGGGGATTATACTTTGATGGTAAAAAGGATAAAACAATGATTCAAGTCCAGGAGAGTGATGGCTCTAACCACCAAAGAACCAAACGCGAAGAGCATATCAGCATAATATCTGAACCACACTCTCTGTACTTTGCACATGTGACACCTTCCAGTGGCAAAGCTAAATACATTTGCACAGCGCTAGTGAATTGCTTGAAAGAAAGGAATGTTGATATAGGGAACATCGTTGCAGTTGGCTGTGATTCGACAGTGGTTAACACTGGTAGTATTGGAGGCACAATAAGATTACTGAAAGAAGCCTTTAATAAGCCATTGCAGTGGCTGATATGCCTTTTACACCTTAATGAACTTCCATTGCGCCATCTGTTTCATCACTTGGATGGTACCACTACTGGACCAAGAGCATTTTCAGGAGAAGAAAATTGGCCGAGCACTTTCAGACTGTGAAAAGCTTCCCATAGTTAACTTCAAACCCATTGAAATTCAAGAGGACATGTGTGAAGTTGATGTAGATGACATAAGTACTGACCAGAAATACCTTCTTGAAATTCACAAGGCTACAGTATATCAAGTGGAACATTCTCAAAGAGTCTTAGTCATAAGAGTCCAGGCAATATATCACATTCAAGGTGGCTCACCACAGCAAACAGGACTCTGCGGTTATATGCAAGGACAGAGAATCCTTCAGGCAATTTACAAGAATTAGCTACTTTCATTGTTAGGGTATACGCACCAATGTGGTTTCAGATAAAACGTAAACCATTATGCCAATATGGTGCTAAACATATGTGGCATATGATTGCAAGAAGCCGGTATCTCCGTGAAGAGCTTAGGAGAGTACATGACTCAGTCATTCAGCGAAATGCATATTACGCAAATCAAGAAAACATTCTCATTGCAATGATAGCTGATGAAAGGGAGCATGTGCGTCAGTTGGGATTTAGGCGTATCATAAAAGCAAGGGCATGCATTCAAGAAACAGATGTTATCAGGTATTTTAAGGTGCCAGAAATAAATTTTATGCCAAAGACTATACAGATCTCATTATGTGGCAAGATTTTCAGATAGCAGAACCACCGATAACCAAAGGAGTTTCTCTTGATGATATTGAATCATGCATCAAACATGGTACTACTCTTCATTCAGAATTATTTCAGTTCCATGTCATACACAAGCCGTAGAGAGATGCGTCAGCTCGTTACAGACGCTGCTGGATCAGTCTGCGGACCTACAAACAGAGACGGTTGGATTCGTGCTACATTAGAATCAAGGAAAAAACAGCCAAAATTTGACACAAAAGCAAATTACTAAATAGTCTTCAGCAAGAACCCTTTCTAGAGGGAGGTTGGTTGGGGAAAGGGTGGTAACTCCGCTAAGGCACGAAAAATTTCTTAACTGTCTCAAGCCAGTATAAAGGAGGAGAGACATCCTAATTTATTACTGTTCCCTTTTTCAAGTAAATACAGAATCATACTTAATTGTCATTTTTAAGTTAATTCAGCCCTCTTGTGGCAGCTGAAGATATTAAGCATATGAAAGGCATTTTTACAAAACGAATTCTTATCATTAAGAATCTTAATCAAACTATTAGATAATTCTAAGATAAAACTTTATAATAGTTTGATAAACCTAAAATAGAAGCATTTTTTTCCTTTTTACCCAAAATTGTGTTAACTTTAGCCCCCTGGTGGCAGCTGAAAGTATTAAACAAATGAACTCATATTTTGGCAGGTATATATCGTCCACTACATGCAACTTGTAATCACTATTAGAACTTCATACTAGAAAAACAGTATTTTTCGCTCCACCCTACAGTGCACACATCGTTTTGGAACTTATTAAGCTTTGCATCAAAGACTGTAAATTCACTTTCAGTAGTGAGTATTATCAACAGGTTTTTGGGATGGCCATGGGCAACCCCTTGTCGCACCTCCTCTTCAATATTTATATGGAGTTTTTCGAAATTACTTACATTCCGAGAATCCTGGGGGTTGGCATCCCATGGTTGTGGTGCGTCGACGATATTTTGTGTATCTGGCCCATGAATCGTGACCTGGATGACTTCCTCCTTCAGTTAAATGATCAATTCCCCTCCATTAAGTTTACTTTGGAAGTGAAACAAGACAACTCAATCCCGTTTCTGGATGTGCGTTAGGGCGGATCGAAAATGAGGTTTTTAAACTTTTTTTCGAAATTCAAATATGGCTAGTGCGGAAAATATGTGGGTGCTATAGATAATGACTGTGCATAAATATTAGTCCTGCGAAATTATATCTTCAGGTGCACAAAGCCGTCGAAAAAAGTGAAATATAATGATTTCTTATATTCTGCATTAGTACAATAACTGAAACTTATTGTTATTATTATGTATTAAGTGTTCCAATTACCAAAATAGTTACTGAATTACGCAGCTCTTAGTTTATTTAGATCAATGTTCTTTTGATTAATGATCTAAATAATCCAGAACTCACCACGAGAGGTGGCTGCGTGTCGAGCTCCACCAGCCCTCCCAACCACCCATCCTTGCGCATTTTTTTTTCTATTAACGTTTATTAAACTTTATATTCAGCTTTACTTTCGAATGATGGCATTTTTTTACGTGACTGAAGTGTTGATCTTATGAAGCCATCTCGCGCGTTCAATCCAAATACTTTTGATGATGCTTCAGTCACTAATTTTACCATTCTTTCTACTACTTGTGTATGACAGGGAATTTTCTCGAATGGAGGGGTACTCTTGTTTTCTATGAATTCTTCAATCTCATTTCTGCAGGTGTCTTGTCACAGGTGGTTCAGTGACAATGCATTTTTGCCAATTAATAAATCAGTTAATCAGTAGCTTCAAATTGAAAAAGGTACTGTGAAACGCCTCACAACTTTTTCTTGTTGTTTGCCTTGCTTCTTTATTCGCCTCCACGCTAATTCTTCTTATGGCGCTGCGGTCATCATGAATCATTGATGCTAGAATATTTTCTGGATTTGCAAAAAAGGCATTTTCTGTATGACAGGGTTTACAATATCCTTTACTTCGTCATTCAGTGTTCTCGTTAGTTCAATAGTTTTGAAAACATGTTTGAGCCATGACAAAAGACGTACTTGCTAATAGAAAACACATTGGGATGTAGACCTTCATTATAAAAGAAGCAATGTTCATGAGGTTCTCAGATGGAACTTACAGTTGAAACGTATAGACGAAGCAAACGATTTGCTGTAGTCAGCATCGTGAATGTGCCATTTTGCCTGGACTACGATGAGCAAGATGGAGGCAATATCCCTTTGTTATGGCCTGATGAATATCAATTAGAATTTGGTCGGTGCTAAGATCTTCACAGTCTACAGTTGGTTCCTCAGCATCAATCCTTTCAAACTCGGACAATAGGAGACTCTCACAGTTCTTAATCCCTGCCAATAGGACGGTGAATCCGCGGCCAGATGTTTTTCCATCCAGCTTTGCAACTAAATGGCGTAATGGCAATTCATTGGCATGGAGCTGGCACACTAAACGTTGAACTGGCTTCTTCAGCTTCAATTCTATAAGCTTATAACGCCTCCCTTTTCTCCAGTGTTGACTGCTGCACCATCGCATCCAATGGCAACAAGGTTTTCCAGGTTCATGTCATTATTTCCAATATACTCAAACATTCCTTTACATATTTCTTCAGCTGATCAATTCACAGATAATGGCCCAAATAATCTGAACCAGGTTCTCTCACTAAAGTGATATGTTCTCTGTTACCTTCTTTCATATACTTTGGACTCTTTTTTTTCTTGGAAGAGTGTAGAATCTTTTCGACCATCAAAATAGATTCCTCTGATTGGGACCTGATTTTGATCTTTCATAATTTCTGATCTCTTCTTTTGTCTTTCTCTTCTGATTTTACTCCTATCCACTACTTCAGATGTATTGTCAATAGAAACTTCTCCAATATCTTGCAATACTGCACTAACAATGAATGCTGCAGCTCGATCTGAAACTGCAGTCCTGTCACAAGCAGTAGCCACTGAAGGTAGATTTGTAGTTTTCCTTTTCTTGAATAATTGTTCTTCAGGTTGTTCGAGCTTTCTCTTCGAGCTAACTGGCTCTGGAAATGTATCGTCTGATATTTCGCCAGATTCACTTTCACTATTTGATGTCGATGATGATAATTCAACATTTGTATCCTGCAATTTCTCCTGTGAAGATTCTTTGGTGAGCCTCACAGCTTCTTTTTGCTTTCTTAGCAACGTAGATGCTTTTTTCTTTGAGAGTGTAATATCTACTCTATCAATAAACAGTTTTCTTTCACTCCTTTGATCTAAGAGGAACGTCACTTCTTCCTTTGGAACCGTTTTTTTTTGGGACAAGAACATTGTGTTAGTACTTTGCACTTGCACGCTGCAATGTAAAAAAGTTTCGTGTGTGCTTCTTTTTTGAACATATCAATCTTTGCTTTGTAAGCTTCAGAATTTTTTCTGCTTTGGTATGGCTTCATAATGACACGATACTTTTCGTGGTAGCTTCTGAACATTGTTTCAATTCGCCTGTCTGACAGAATTGGGACGGAAGCACTTTCCCAAATTGTTTTCAATTTATCAACAACTTGTTCTAATATTTGAGATATTGAAGGATCTTTATTAGTATTCTGTTTCAAATCGTTTCTTACAAACAAGTAATATTTAAAAACTCCTTCGTATGTAGGAAGATTCCTGTGCCACAAATCTTCCCCCATACCAAACATGGGGCACTCAGTTGAGGCCCCTGGTTGATTTTGCACAAACTCGAGACATTTTGAAAGTATACAAATCTGAAAAAGAAAGAGCTAATATCAATTATACTTCAATTTCAGTTAATAGTACATGGCAAACTTAGGGCAACACAATACAGAAATGCAAAATATATAAGAAATATAGTTTAGACTATCTGAGTAACGCCAACAACAGAACACCCACCTGCTACGAGAGCGACAGCTACACTGAACCGAGGTACTCACGTGACAGCTGAGTGAGCTGACTATAGAAAACTGTTTTTTGAGAATAGAAACTTTTTTTAAAGGTTGACTGAGCTATTTTTATACAAGTGTGAATAAATTCTTGTCTATTGTGCATCGTGGACTCTTCTGTAATTATTGGTTAAAATCTGCTTTTTTCAATTTTTTTCAATATTGAAGGTCATTGTGGCACCTGAAGATATTAATGTTATGATTTTAAATTTATACCAGCTTATTTCTCACTACTCCACACATTTTCCACACTAGCCAATTTGAAAATTCGAAAAATGAGTTTTTCACTCCGCCCTAATGTGCGTGTACATAGGGAAAGCCCAAGTTTTAAGTTTAGTATCTATCGGAAAAAAACAAACAATTTATCCTACGTATACTTTTACTCTGGACATGACACCCCCATTAAGAAGGCCATATTTTCTTCAACAGGACTGATCGCATAGTAGTGTCTAAGGTTATGTCTAATATTCCGCACTCATCGATTCTTCTAAGGATCAGAAATTTGATTTCCTCATTTTCAAGGGTTAAAAATTTGGTGACTAACTGGAGTTCACATAAACCCACCTCATACGAATCACGCTCCAGTTCAATGGGTCCGTGGAGTTCTGTCACAAAGTTGGACAGGGTGTTGTTAGAATGTACAGACACAGAAGAAGAGGACGGGAGTGTGACATAGAAGTGGTTAGGCGCCATGTTGCATACTATTTAAGCTTCATTATTGCGGCAGCTTTTATATAGGTGTTGAAACTTTCTGGGTAACCCAGAAATTTCACGAGGTACATTTTTCTCTTTCCTGAACCTTTGCTGCCTAAAATTTTTTCAATTTTAAGCACATTTTTTCCTAAATTAAATGTCACTTTCTGCAAATCATCGCGGTAAAAGCCTCCAGCGATCTCTTCCCCATTCAAATCTTCAACGTAATACATCATTATCTCGCCTT
Organism: Bathynomus jamesi; assembly: GCA_023014485.1. Taxonomy (NCBI): domain Eukaryota; kingdom Metazoa; phylum Arthropoda; class Malacostraca; order Isopoda; family Cirolanidae; genus Bathynomus; species Bathynomus jamesi. The sequence continues at coordinate 319,901 of JAJOZX010001529.1, forward strand.
TAGTTCACATAGCACTAACTTTAAAAATCTCACGTGTCCATCCTTGCTCAAATCCCTTCGCGAATTTATTTCCCGAACGTGATAGCCTTACATAATCATTGATTTTGAAATGTGTAGAGTGTGGTGGCGGTGATCCATCTCTTCTCACCTCTGGACGCGTACCTCTTTCTAAAACTTTGTTAGGTTTTGTGCCAATCGTACGGCGGTGTGAACGGTTGTATGACGACGCCAATCAACCGAGAACGTTTATATATCTGTATGTGTTTTTATGTGTAAAAAAGCGATGCACGCGTTCCTTTATGGTACGTTGAACTCTTACAGCTAAAGAGGCCTTATGTATAGAACTGCTAGTGTAGTAACTGATATTAAACTCTGTCAGCATGATCTGAAACGTGACCAATAAATTCTTTCCCCATATCCGTACAAAAATAGCCACGAACACTATCTTCTTTTAACATCAATCTTTTGGTAGCTTTAACATGTGTTTCAGGCGATTCATTTTTCAGTGGAATTAGCCACAGATATCTATAGAATACATCTATTATGAATAGGATGTAGCGGTAACCATCATTATACACTGAATATCTTTGCATGTCTGTTAAATCCGCTTGCCAAATAAAGTCAATCGACGCCTCTGTTGTCTTGTCTGTTTTAAACCTTTTTCTCACCGGCTTATGAAGTGTATAAGCATCCTGCTCCCGCAAAAACCTCTCAACATCTTTTTTCCCTACTCCGAAAACACCTCTGTACAGTCTATTAACGCCGCCATAGGAAGCGGGGTTAGAAATGTTATAATAGTGTTTACTTAATATGTTAGCCATTTGCGTATTTTAGAGACACGTGGATAAGGTTGTCCGTTTGTTCTCTTCTTTCTCCTCTTCAGAGAGGCTACAGCTGGGGCCGATGGCGTACTCAGTTGTGACACATGCGAGACTTGATCCAAGTCGTTTAACCTATTCAGATTACCTATCAATATTTTTGGGACATTTAATTGTTGTAGTCTTGCTTAATATGCTTCCATCCTGTTCGTGAAGGCCTGTCGTACTTTCTTACCAGATCATAAACAATGTCAACGATGTTTGATCCTTGCACCTTTGTTCCTTCAACAATGACCTCGCCTGTATCGGCCCACTGTATCGACCCCATGATGGGGTTCTCACTCAATAGATTATATAGACTTAAGCCTTTATTCCTCAATGTATTTGAGAGACTGCTATTTAATACATGTTCGATGTGTTGTGTTCCGTTGTTCTTTGGTTGGTCATTTCTAACGTCGGTCCCAGGTCCTGTGTCGCAATGCTCAGCGTTGCTCGCGCTGTGCCTAATAACCAAGGGAAGCTCCGTCGGATTCTTATATTCTTCGTAATCATGAAGAAATTTCTGTAAAGCCTCTTGGTACAAGATCCTTTTCTGATCAGATGACTTTTAACTGTTTAATAGGGCTAGCAACTCGCTTTCCATTCTTTTAAGCCTACCTTTACGGTGTTCTAGAGCAGTGTCTTGAATCTTTGACTTTGCAACGAAGCATACACCTCGTGCGGAATCACTACCACCTTCCTCATTATATTAATCTAGTCAGTAAAGGCCCCAAAACTGAAAATAAGATGGGGAGGAATGATCCCCCTCTTTGTACAATAATTCGCTTTTTCTTCCCCACAGTTTGACTTTTATCAGCGAGCGCACGTATTATGTTCTTGTAACAACGAAAGCGAGCCTTCTGAGGGGATTTCATTGGCATATTACATTTTATAACATTAAAACAGATTTCACAGATACATTTTAAAAAGTCGGAGTCGATATTTTTAACAAATATCTGTTGCAGTGCACGGGGCAATCGTTGATAGATTTTTATTAATTCACGCTATTTCTTCAGCCTATTTGTCATTCTGGAATATACACCGTTTTATTTTCGTTTGGGAACATATTCTTTCTTAGAAGCAATCTAAATGTGTTTCGCGGGTGAAGGTCACAAAGCAAATATCCGTAACGCTGACTTGTGGCTTCTTTATAAACCTCCAAAAACTCGTTACGCTGATTCGGGAACATTTGATTGGCTAATACCCCTATTTGTGATACATCTCTACTGTGTGCGGATAAGAATAGATATTTTGTATTTAGCGACACATCGCGCATGTATCTATTTTTGAAAAATAGATTCTGATTGATGAAGAATACGCTAATGTTAAGATGGTGGGAGAACACTGTAAATGTCTCGGCAAACGTTTTATCTATTTCCAACATGAGATTGTCAATTACAATAACTGTAAGCTCATTACCTTTTAACGAATTAACGTCATATGCATCTTTGTGGAACAAAATTTCATCTTGGTACTCGTTGAACACTGATTGATATGTCGAATAGCACCATATTACTTTATGTACAAATTTTGAGAACATCTCCCCCTTATCTTTAATGATTTTAAGCATAAATACAGAGTTTCCACATCCTGTTGGGCCAGATATATTATATGTGGAGGGGCTTGTGAACCTGAATTTTTCTACAGATTCCATCTCCAAAACGTCACACCCCTAAGTGGGTAATTTACAAAATATTACAAATTTTGAGTGCTACTCCTTATATTTTGTTTTCCTTCTTCCACAGTAAAGTGAATGACGACGATGTACATCACCCCCTCATCGATATCACAGATAAACCCGATGGCCGTGTACTTACAGAATCCTTCCCCGCTGTCGAACCCTCACCAGCGACACCTGTAGCATGCGTCACAGGTGACGCATTCCCCCCTGTCACTTCCGCGACAGTTCAAAGCGGAAGCATGATGAAGAACCCTCCACGTCAGGTATAAAGCGTGCCAGGATTGCGCCGGTTGTTAGACCCCAGTAATAGAGCCCCAAACCTCTACATCTTACGACGCAACCCCCACAATAGTACCTTCCTCAAATATGCACTATTATTCCTGTTCAGTTCCGCGTACTTGCTCCAAGCAGCTTCTCATACTGTGGAGGACGGTATAACTATCGAGTTGGTGCGAACCGCTACCCCCACCCTTGCCCTGACTAGAAATCGGTACGTGGTCAGTGTTGACCCTGGATCCCTGTATACCAACGGATTGCGACGCGTAGTTGAACGTATTGTGGAGTTTGCCCTTCAGAACTGCGACGAACGTGAAGTCCGGAGGAGGTTGTCCTTCAGGTTCGGGTCAGATGACGGGGACGTAGATGATTTTTGAGTAGTAAAACTGTTCAGACGTTTGGCGGATGTAGACATAGAGTATATCTTGGGCCGTATAATGCATGCTCCTCAAAGTAGTACAACCTTCAATATGGACAACATCATGGTAGGTATTGACAGTGTTCCGGGTTGCCGGTCATCGTGCCACACCTTATACTCTTAACTTCAATTCTCCGGTTATTTACAGAAAGCATTTAAACGTCGATCGTGGTTGTGGCTTTACAGCAATATTCTTATCTCATATGTTCACTGTGCTAAATATATGGACGCAAAAAATTTGGTTGCCTACGGTTGTGCAGCGTGCCGGTAAACTGGCTTCAGATTGTACGCTTGAGTTTGAGTGCAATATGGGTCCTGAAGAACTGAGAAAGGCCGAGCAGGAAATGAATGCACGTACTGTATATTCGTATTTGGAATGGATGATCGTCGTAGGACTGTGTATGTTTTTAAAAGCAGCGTGAAAGATCGTACAAGACCTCTACTTATTTTAGGATTGTCAGGAACATCGTATCTCCCCATCCGTAACATAAGGGCTCTCTACGCCATTTATGATAAAAGTCGAAAATATGGAAGGCATCATGATTTGTGTAAGGGATGTATCGAGTTTGCTGATGATATAGTGAAACATTGTAAGGATTGCTACATGGTAAGAGAACAGTGTAAAAGCCCCAAATGTGAAAGTCGTGTAGTTGAAACCGAGAAGAGGGAATGTATTGTGTGTAGACGTACATTTTTCAATAATAAATGCTTTGAACTCCATACATCAATTGCCACTTGCAGGAAAATGAGGATGTGTAAGTGCGGTATATTTCACATTAGGGATAATTGGGGGAATTTCAAACATAAATGTGATGAAATTCACTGGTCTACATGTCATGAAAAATATAAGGCTGATGGAGTGAAGCATGTATGTTATATGAAAGATGCTAAGCCTAAAAATAGCCCTTGTATATCCGTGTACTACGATATAGAAACTTACATGAACGCTGAAACCAAAGAGATAATTCCACATTTACTCGTAAGTCAGACTATCTGTGATGAGTGCATGGAGATCGAGTGTGGCGAGTGCCACAAGCGTGGGAAACGGACAAACGTTTTTAAAACGACTGCACACGCAGCCCTGTAAAAATCTTTGTATCCTATATTGTCAAAATAGCGGACAAGTTAAAAAAAAAATGACTGTGTATATTCTTGCCCATAACGGGGCGAAATGGCGAAATTTGACGCACAATTCCTTTATAAAGAGTGGCTTGAACACGAGTCGTCTGCGATATTTACAGGTGATCCCTTGAAAAGAGGCAACAAACTAATACAGATGCAGATAAGAGGTAATGTACAGTTTAAAGACACCCTGCTGTTCACACCTTGTAAATTAGCAACGCTACCAAAGGTCATGGGCGTAGCCGCTGAAGTTTCAAAAGGTTATTTCCCTTACACATTCCTCACTAACGAAACTGAATTGCGTAGGACTACCTCCACCCAAACATTACTTTAATTACACCAACATGTGACAGTGAGCGTGAAGATTTTGACCGCTACTACAACAGTTTTAATGAAGCTAGTCCATACACTATAGCTGATAAATTTGAACGTTATTGCGTGAATGATGTGCGTGTGCTTAGGGTATGTTTCCAGGCCTTTAGAAGGCCCGTTTCAAATGCGATCCGATGCAATTCGCGACGACGGTCGCCTTATTATATTTTAGTGTTCAAGAATAACTTCATGCCTAAAGACACATTAGCAGTCATTCACAGAAACAATCCCCGCAGTTATGGGCAAAAGGCTATTTACAGGCCCATACCCCAACAGCAACAGACCGGGGTATACATAAAACATACCCCCAACACGGGTGAAGTATCCGTTAAGGTCAATGGTCGTGTTTTTTTGGTTGATGGCCTAAGTGAGGAGAGAGCCACTGGTGAGAAGACTGTGTATTCCTTTAACGGCTGCTAGTGGCATGGATGCCCGCGCGCTGAGTGTGCCGTCACAGGGGACCTCCATGGAAGATCCCCCGCAAAGAGCCTCGCATGGACCCGTATCCGCGATCAACTTATAGGCTCCCAGTTCACTCACAAGATCGTGCGGGAGCATGAGTATGATGCACAGATGGAAACAGATGACCAGTACCGTGAAGAAATAAAGGCCATCAAACGTTCAATGGTGCTGGACTCCCTCAAATGCGGTGACAGCTTGTTTGGAGGGCCTACAAACCCATTCAAGCTACACTTTCCGTCTATGGAGGGCGTGAAACTCCATTACTACGACTTCTGCTCTTTATACCCCTACGTGATGAAGAACAATCCGTACCCCGTAGGTGCGCCTGAAAACCTGGTGGGTCCCACCATACCAACCATCGAGGAGTTCTCAGCTAACTTGAATGAGCGCTACTTTGGACTCTCTTTCGTAGACGTGCACCCCCACGCGATTTATGGATGCCGATCTTAACCGTCGTTATAGATCACAAGCTTATGTTTTCCCTGTGCGTGAAGTTTGCAGTGGAGAACAACGGTGATTGTAACCATACACCCAACCAGCGTAAGATCAGAGGTGTATATACAAGCCCTGAGCTGGACGTAGCCGTTCGACATGGCTACCGAATATTGAAGATACATGAGGTATGGAGGTTTCAGAAGCTACCCAACCTTTTCACACCATATGTAAACGCTTATTTGAAGGATAAAGTAGAAGCATCAGGATATCCGCGAGGGCTTGATCCCGAAGATGAAAAAACGGCTTATATTCAGCGTTACCGTGCCCATGAAGGTATACAGCTGGACCGTTCCGAAATTGTTAAGAATCCTGGCAAGCACTTTAGTGCAAAGTTCTGTCTAAACAGTCTTTGGGGGAAATTTGCATAGAATACTGCAAAGGGAACGTTCATTTGGCACAAAGTTATAGTGAAGTCTGGGATTATGCCAACGCTCCCGATAAAGAGGTTATGGAAATCGTGAATGTAGGTAATACTTACCGTATATAGTAAAGTACAACATCACCGAACTGGCCACAGATACTTCACGTGTTACAAACATATCTGTAGCCAGCTTCACAACGGCCTACGCCCGCATCAAACTTTTGGGTCTACTGCACTCTCTTGGACGAAGGGTGCTGTACGCTGACACAGATTTCGTGATATTCACAGTGAAGGAGGGTGAATACATGCCCGCTATTGGAGAATTCGTCGAAGAGCTAACTGACGAGATCAAGGCTGAGTATGGTGATGGCGCATACGCAGGTTCATTTGTATCAACTGGACCAAAAACCTATGGGGTACGGGTGAGGGCGGGGGATGATATGAAACATATCGTGAAGGCTAAGGCTATCACGCTTAACCATGCGAACCGTCGAGTCGTTAATTTTGATTCGTTGGATCTAGTGTGCTTGGAAGATGAGGGCGACCAGCCACCCCAACTGACTTTGGGGACCCACAATTTTCTGGCGCTGAAACTGGGGGGTGTAAAGGAACTTAGGGGCACGAAGGTATGCCGTAACACATATAGGAAGCGTTACCAGGTGCCTGGTACCTACGACACCGTACACTTCTTTGGCTACCTTAATCCTTGATTGTATTTATATATATGTGTATTTTTAACGATATATTTATTTATCACGTATATTTGCTTCAATTAAGGTTTCTTTCTCTCCTTTGCGTGCGTGCGTGTGCGTGTGTGTGTGTGTGTGTGTACATGAAAAAGGCTAAGATCCGCACACTGTAAAATCGGTCGCGTGACTCCTGCCACTACCTGAGCATATTTCTATCCGTGCGAGCTCAGTTGACCTCTGCATACCCTTGAGCCCAGACGTGTATTCTCCCGAGTAGACGAAAAATAGTAATGGCTACATTTAATATTGCGTGTTCAACGTTATGAAGTGGTATCTGGCAAAGTGCGAAAATGTGGTGTATACTGAAAAACTCCATATTCCAACCTCCATTGATACTTTTAAGGCTACATTGAACCGTACGAAGGACCAAGATGTTCAAATATTCTACGGCTATTCTGGCGAGGGCATTGTAGGATTTAGTAGTACAAGTGATGTACTGCAGTATGCTGTAGACCTAACCTTTATAAAAGCTCACACATACCGCGAAGTAGAAGAAACAACACGTTCAGAAGGTAAACAACGATTATGTATAGTGAGTCTTGTTGACGAATCCTGTGACAAGCGATATTATGTCATGTTACATCATACCGACTACTCGTACCCTACGGTTGAGAATGTAAATCTTGTCATCATGGAGAATCTTAAGTATTTTTACCACTGTATTGATATACAGTATATCATGACGAGGTTTGTAGTGAGGTTGTGGCTAATGGCCTGTGTGAGTTTTTAACAGACTTTAGAGGTGATATCGTTCGTTAAACAAAAAGGATAAATATGGGCATATGTTTCTCTCAAATGGTGCACCGGATTGTGAAGATGCTTAGTTTGCGGAAATGAACGTATGGTGAGTGATCAAACATTAAAACCGGTATTGCTTTATCTAGCGGAAAATTCTGTTTGCCCAGTATAATTGCGGACAAGTATTCGAACAAGCCCGTACACGCTTCAGCAGTTTATGGTGTGACTCACTCCCCCATCGAACAAACCCGTACACGTTTCATCGGGGTGACTCACTCCGACCGTTGAGCCGATCCGCCCACTTGTGGCTCATAGTCATCTCAGAGCTTGAACCAACTGGACGTGCGAATACAATAGAACTTCCTTTGAGAAGCATTCTCAATGCTGCGTACGATACGATGTGTCCGTGACGAAGTCATTGCGCGTGTTCAGGCGTTAAACTGGCACCATTAACTATGTACTTGAAACGATTTGCAGGCATGCAAGCAAACGTAATTTTATTTATTTAAGTGTTGAGGATATGAATAGAATCTTCGTGATAGTTGAGAAGTGGGGTGAGGACCGTTATACAATACCTTCAGCTGTTGGTACAAGAAGAGAACAGGTCAGTGATGCCCCCTCATATGCCGTTGTTTGTACGTTGTGTATAAATAACGATCAGTCATGCATTGATATGCGACTGATGTGGACGAATGTCGGATCAGTAAGAAAAAACACTCGATTGAAAAGGAGTGTTTATAAACTTGTATTTAATAATGATGTGGTGGCTAACGATGACCTCTTTGTACGTGCTTTTGAGTGTATTCTGGCTGTGTTTAAAGCTAACTTACCAATCGAATGTAAAGTGGGCACCAAAATAGCATTGAACGATATGAATGCTATTTATATCGAGTATAGGCGACCGCACACCTTCAGCGGTGAAGTATTGCTTGGACGGATTTACCGTGTAGTGCAAAGCAATAATGATGTGATTATAGACTCGATCACGTGTGAGTTTAGTGTTTTGCGCCGTAGAACATTAAGTATTTTGATGTATATTTATTTTCAATATATATAATTATTTAATATAATTATGTGTGTGTGTGTGTGTGTATATTTCCTGTACTAATATGCTGCTGATTATACTCCTTCGTTTTGTATATTATTATTTTTTATTTTCATTATTTTCGATATATTTAATTATTTAATATAAATGTGTGTGTATATATGTGTGTGTGTGTATATATATTTATACCTTACCTTACCTTATGTTGTTTCGTGCGTTGGTCTCTCTTCACACGGAGGTCAAGTGGTGGCCACGCCTCTAGGTCTGGCTTGGTGGGGAAGCGAGGTGCTTTCTTGTGCTCTCCATCGTACATAGCCAGGCACGCCCGGCTCATCTGGTACCGTCCTGAGCCAGGCATCCAGTCTTCTCTTGAAGACTTCAACTTTGACCCCCATTACGTTTCTGAGGACCTTTGGAAGCTGGTTGAAAATTCTTGGCCCCCTGACAACCAAGCTATTTTCCTTCAGAGTTGAGGAGGTTCCTTGTCGGGACTTTAATTAGGGAACACTACACATTCTGCCTTTTCTATTTTCCAGTGTTGTTTAAATGGTAATTGGGTTTAGTTTTAGGTTTGGTACCAGTTTTTCGATCATTTTCCATATGTAGATTATGGTGTACCTCTCTCTTCTTCTTTCCAGGGAGTACAGATTTAGTTTACATAGTCTTTCCCAGTAGTTGAGTTCTTTTCAGCCATCAATCTTGGCTGTGAAATGCCTCTGCGTTTCTTCTAGTTTATTAGTTTCTTCCTTTTTATAAGGGGACGTCAAAACTGAGCAGTATTCAAGTTTTGGTATAATCAGTGTTTTTAGCAGGGGAATCATTACTGTCCTGTCCCTTCTCTTGAACGTTCTTAGTACCTGTCCAGCGACTCTATGTGCTTTATTTATCGCTATCTGATTTTCTGTTTCGAATTTCGCATCATCTGTCATTATTATCCCGAGATCGATCGCTTTCGTGCTTCTCTGAATTTCCTCTCTATCTGGAGCATAATATGCAGTCTGTTTAAGTTCTTCTCTTCTACCATATCTGAAGAGCTGAAATTTCTCAGTGTTAAATGACGTTGTTCTCTTCTGACCATTTGTATATTTTGTTCGTGTCCCTCTGCAAGGCCTCCACGTCATGTACGTCGCTGATTTTTCTGCTGATCTTTGTATCGTCTGGAAAAGATGTTACTATACTGTTGCTGTTTACTCCGCTGTCTATGTCTGTTAGCATGATAATGAACAGGAGTGGGTCAGTACTGTCCCTTGTGGTACTGAGCATACTTCCGATTCTGATGATGATATACCTTGAATTCTGACGACCTGCAGAAGTTCTCTGAGGAAGTTGTACATCCATTTTCCCACTTTCCTGTTATTCCCATATATTTAATTTTATGTGCTATTATACCATGGTCACATTTTTCGAAAGCTTTAGCAAAATCTGTGTATATAACATCGTAGTTGTCATTGCCTTCCAATGCATCTAGGATATTGTTCTAGTGTTCTATTAGTTGTGATAGGCATGATCTACCTGATCGGAATCCATGCTGATTTTCATTGAATCTTTCCCGTGTCTCCAAGAAATCATAAATTTTCTCTTTAACTATTCCTTCAAATACTTTGGTGAAATGGGACGTCAATGACACTGGTCTATAGTTCTTTGTTCGAGATCTGTCCCCTCCTTTATATATAGGGACAATGTTTGCTCTTTTCAAGATGCTTGGTATTTCCCCAGTGTCTAGGGATCTTCTCCATATCTAATATAAAGGTGTAGCGTAGCTTTTTCATTTTTACAGTTTTTAATCAATAATGCGTTCCAATTGTCCGGACCTGCAGCTGAATGTGGTTTCATTTGTCCCATACCTCTCGCTACATCTTCTGGGTTAAAATCAAAGTCTGTTATATACTCTCCTTGCAATTCCTCTTCAAACAATGCATTTATGTCAGGTATCGCTTTGTCACTTTTTGGGGTACTGAAAACTGATTCATATTGAGCTCTCAATGTATCAGATATTTCTTTTGGATCGTCGGTTAGTTCATTATTTCTCATCCTTAAGGGCCCAATAGCGGCGCGCGTTTTTGTTTTCTTTTTTTCATAGCTATAGAAGTATTTTGGATTTTCCTTTGTTGCTTCTACCGCCTTTTCCTCTTCGTTCTCTGTATGGTCCTAAATCAGGGCTTGTATTTCCCTATCGATACCCTCCAGTTTTTCTTTTATTGCTTTCCTGTCATTATCTCCGCCTAACTTCGCCTCCACTCTCTTTCTTTTGCGGAATAATCTTCTCTTTTGCCTCTCTAGCCAGCTCCTCTTTCCTTTTGGCTGTGATTTCGAAGCATATTTTTCTAAAATTCTCAGCGATTTTTCTTCCAAGGTTGTTAGCATTTCTTTAGTTGTTTTATTCTCGAAAATTGTTCTCCATTCTATTTGGGCCATGTGCGATCTGATTGCTTCCCAATTTATAGTCTTGGAGTTTAAGTTAAAGGCCCCGAATTTACTTCTTTCCTCAAAATGTGTATTGTCTTTTAATGCTGTCGTCATATTTGTTGATATCTCGATTAAGTTGTCGTCTGAGATAATGGTTAGGGTTATTTTTATATCAGCAATCAAGTTCGTGTTATTCGTGAATACCAGATCCAGGTAGTTATTTTTTCTGGTATTTTCTGTTATCTCCTGTGTCAGCATAAATTCATTTGTGAGAGCCATCAACATTTTTGCTTGCTCCTAGTCTTCTCTTGTGCACCCCTTTTCCTGATGAATATATATATTCCTATCCACCTTTTGGTATTTTATAAATGGGAAGTTAAAGTCTCCGCGGATCATTATATTGGGGGATGGGGTCTTTATGGCCTTTATTAGCTTTCTGATGTCATCAATGGCCTCCTAGAATTTTTCGGTTGGGGTGCTTAGAGGTCTATAGATGACTATTAGTATCACGTTTAGTTTTTCTATTTTCACTGCTAGAAGTTCCACATAGCTGTTTGATTTACTTATTATCGTCTCTGTCATATGACCTTCCTGTACATATATAGTACAGCCACCTTTACGTCTCGTCGTTCTATCCGCTCTTAGTAAATTGAAGCCCTCTATATTTATATCTTTCTTATCAATGCAATGTTCACAGTTTTCACAATTTCCTTGGCAATCCTTAAGATGAGTTTCTCTGAGGCATGCGAAGTCCGCCCTTGTTTCGTCCATAAATCCTTTCAGGTACGAAACCTTATTGAGTGATTGGTTTGGTCTTATTCCTTGAATATTATCCAGGACAATTTTTATGTTCTCTGTTTTTCGTTACCCCTTGTGCATTTCAAGTTCGTTTTCCTTCGATATCTCTTGATTCGTTGCCCTATGATCCTCCGAGAGAGATCCGTTTCCGTCTACTTGTACTGGTAGCTTCTTGCCCGGTAGAGGCTTGGCTCGGGGGTTTCCAGCTATGTGAACTGCATGTGGATGATATTTAGCATCCGTAACGTGTCCGCGATGTTGAAAAAATTTTCTTGTTCGCTTATTGTGTTCCTATTGTTGTTCCTATTGTTATTATTGTTTCTATTGTCATTTAAACTTTTTCCTTTGTTCTTTGAGTCCGTCGGGAGATGTTGATAGTAGCATTTTTTCTCGAATTTGCAGGTTCCATATTTTGCGTAATTCCTGCAAATGTCCGGGTGGTAGAATTTACATCTGTCTCCAAATTTACAATGACCATTATTATAGAAGAAATTGCATATTGGGGGATGTTCATATATACAGTGTCCTCTTTTAAATCTGCAATTATCTTTTATATATTATCTGCATATAATTCCTTCCTCATATTTACTCGTGGCCTTTGTTTTTTGCTCCTTATTGGGGGACAGTTTCACTCCGTTTTCTTGACTGCCCTCTTGTCTTGTCCTATTTGTGCTATTTGTGCTAGTTGTGTTTGTGTCCTTCGTTGCCCTTATGCTGTGTGTTGTCGTTATACTCTTTGTTGCCTGTGTTTTCGGCCTCGTTTTGTGACGGTATTTGATTTTTTCTGTTTCGCCTTTCTCCGTTTCTTCCGTTTCTTCCGTTTTTTCCGTTTCTTTCGTTTTCCGTATGTATATATATATATATTATATATATATATATATATATATATATATATATATATATATATATATTCCTGTACTAATATATTGATGGTTACACTACATCGTTTTGTATTTTTTTATTTATATATATATATATATATATATATATATATATACAGTATATATATATTTCTCGTTCGTATTTCTTATGCTATTATTATTATTATTTTTGATCGTATATATTCCATTAGTTGATTGTATATTTATTTTCTATATATTTCGTGAAATTGTCTCCATTAATTCGTCTAAATAAACAGAATGATGTAATGGTGTTTTATTTCATTCTTTTGGTTGTACACGACATTTAATTACATCAAATGGCTGCCTTCTAAAACGGCTGACGGATTTCTAAGCCAACTGTCAAAAGTATCTGGATAGTGCAATCTGGCAGTTGAAAATGAAATATATATACATCTGCCTTCTAGGTAATCCACGTCAAATGGCTGGTTAAGCCAGAATATATACTTTAATTAAATAAATAACGCAATCTGGCAACTCAGCCTTAATAATGTACACCGGAACAAGCCATTTACTTCTTCTAAGTCAACTGGATGGTTAAGCCAACTGGCTGATTAAGCCTGAATATATGCCTTAATTAAATAAATAGCGCAATCTGGCTGATTAGGAACATATTAAGACAACGGCCTCTCGGCTGAAGTCTTAATATGCGCTTTGCTCCTGCCAGGCGAACACACCTCTTCCTCTCTCTCCTTCTCTCTCTTTCTCTTGAGGGATAACTCCGCTCCCAAGTTTCATAACCCCTTGTCGCTCTTGAAACATTCCCTCTACCCTTGTTGCATAACATCTTGCAACATCCCTTGTTGCATAACCTTATGCAATATTTCCTTTGCAACATTTATTAACATTTGCAATTGCATTGCACTCTCTCCTTTTGCGCCCATACTACTCAGATGGACTCATTTGTATAGTCATAGTACTGATTTTAATAGTACACATATTGCAGCTTTAATGATGCACACTTGCAAGTAAATAATGCACAAAGTGTGTAATAATACACGCTAAAATAACTTCTAGAATATATAAGTACGATAAAGATAATTTGTGGTTATAGTCCGGTTCACTATCTCAACAAAAACACTTTCATTCAAAATTTATGGAGATTAGCAAACCAGTGCATTTTTGGAAAGCTTATGGCATCAGGAATCTGAAAATCAATGTTTACATTTGCGTCGATGCCTGCATAGCCGCTATTTTTTATTTTCAAAATGGCCGCCATAAAATAAGAATTTTTGAATATCTCAGCTTGTAATTGACATAGAAACTTCATTCTAAATGCTAATCCTATGTTTCCAGGCCCAAGGAATCCAAAGCTTATGTCAAATTAGTGATTATGAACACCAAAAACCAAGAAAAGAAGTTTGTGAAATTATGTTTGTATTTTCATGAAAAAATGCACACTCAAATTGTTGGTAGTGACAACAGCATACGTATCGACGTATTTCCTATCTCAGTTTGACACATCATTACACATCATCATCACTCTCAGTGTCATATTCAACATTACTGTCTGCATCGTTTTCGCATTCTGTGCCGCACAAGCATAGTTCTGTGCAAGGCAAGTTATTCCTTCTGCATGAACATCTCTTTGTAGAACAGTTGGTTTTGAATGGCATCTGACCAACTCGATGATGGCTTGCGGGGCAGGAGGAACCTTTGTGGTGACTGGCAGTATTTGGCCACTTTTGTCCTGATAGTAATAAAATTTCAGGGGGTCAAAAGGCTGTTGCTGCATAACATTGGCTTGGCACCATACTCGGCTTTGTAACCGCACACACTGAATGTGTTCCTCAAGTGCACCAAGTGTAGGAGGTAAGTTGTTGCTTTCAGCTAGGTGTTTACAAAACAGATACCATCTTAGATCAGGGATACTTGCAATGTGAATACCTTGGGACAGTAGCTTGAACACACAAATTTGGCCAATACGTCTTTCACCTGTGTTAGGTCACCTTTCTCCGGTAGTTTCATCAGTGCTCTGACTAAGTGCATGTCAGCTTTCATATACTGCTGAAACCATTTTGTTTTGCCTATTCCTGAGAATTTTCCAACATTGTCTGCCCCAGTGAATGCTTGAAATACAGGTAAAACTTGCGCCTTTTCTTTGCCCAAAGCTCTCCAGATTGGCTCTATTTCGACTGTACCTGATACCATCAAAATAGATGTCTTTTAGCAGAGCTTGTCATAGTGTGCCACAGCCAAAACCAATACGTCAGTGTCAGGAGTGAAGAATACTAGCTGTGCATCAGGAAACCGCTGTGATGCCTCCGCTGCCAGGCAGATCATCAATGTGTCAGCCTCCTCGTGATTGTTGTCTTCAAAGTGCATGTTTCTGTTGCTTCCGGTGTGACCTGATGCTGATGTGATGACTAACTGAGGCGAGTTTTTGTTGTAATCAAGGGTTGCTTTGGCGAGATAGTCTGTCAAATCTGCTTTCGATTTTTCGTGCGATAGAAACCGTGCCAGTAGGATGTGTTTGATGTTCGTATCATCTGCAACCTGATACTGTATAGGAGCTTTTCCTTGTCGTCGTCTCTCTCTAGTTTCCTCCTTTAGTGAGTCAGGTTTGTATGTATCGAAGACCAGGATAACCTCACTGAACCCTGCTGTCAAGCTCACGACCCTGTCATTGAAACACTGGGCTAGATCTTTGACTGTGCTGATTGTCCCTGATTTCTTTGTCATCTTCTGGACAAGCACCATTCCATCAACAATGGCAATCTTTTGATTTGATGACGACGATGGAGATGATGATACAGGACCTCTGTCATCATCCTGCTCTTTGGCCGCTGGAGCTTCTGTCTGTTCTTGGGTTTCATCTGTTTTTGCCAGCTTCTCAAGGCTGTGTATCAGCTTGGACTTGTCAGTGCATGGCAGCATTGAGCCGTCTGGTGCAAATAGTGCTCTCGGAGTCAATGTGAACTCATAGTTGCCAACTTCATTCTTCTGATCGATGTCCCTGCTCGACCTAGTGAGAACCATCAGCCGACCATAGAGATCTTTGGTCTCTTTTAGATCAACTGTCTGGTCACAGAACTTGAAAGTTTTTTCTTGCTGCCAGACATGTACATCTTGTTCTGCTTTTTGACTGGTGCGCAGAGACTAACATCTCCATTGATACGTTCAGTGGCATAATCTTCATAAAGCTTCTGTCCGATGTCATCATTGTTCAAGATTTGTGGAACATACTCTTGTCGTACATATGCATGTGTGATGAAACTGTATAGCTGATCACCTTCAACAGCAAAGGGATTCCCGTGGCTCAGTATTGCAGCCTTCATTCTGTCAACAGCTTCATGTTCTCTCCTGACAGCACTGGGTTGTACATCATGGTGTTCCTCTGGCTTGTTTACTTGAAGCCCGAACTGTCCTTTAAACTCTGTTGAGAGGCACGACATCTCTGGAGAAGCCAAGAAGAACCGCTGCCTAGCATTCGCATTATTGGAAATGCTAATTAGGCCAGAATGAACCTTCATCATCTTGTTGAGATGTTCGCAGGTATGGTCTGCACCTTTTGAGACGAACGGAATCTCACTCTTCGTGACAGATATGTTTCCGTCTTGAAGTTCTCGCCATGTTGCTGGATGGCTTGTCTTCATTTCGTGCATGTCGGCGATGTAACTTGGCCAGAGGCGTTTGTATTTTATTTGATCCATTGCGAAAAACAGCTTGCTGAGTGCTTCTCCAGCCTCCAGATGGAGAACGACATCAGCATTTCTGGATGCTTCAACAAAGAACAAGATGGTTTCAACCCGGTGGAGGTAATTCATCAATGACTTGAACATAGCGTTAGATGATTTCTGAGCTTCCCACTTCTTCAGCTGTTGAATGACATCTTTGTTGGTCAAGACTTGAAGCAGGTGAGTGTTAGCAATTCTGATGCATTCTGCTCCATCACTTGTCCCAGAAGCTGTGTTTGTGCAGGCTTCCTGCAATTCATTTGCTGGTTTCGAGCAGATTTCTTGTTGTGGCATCTCTGTGAAGAACTGTTCTAGAGCAAGTTCATACAGAGCCATGTAAGTGTGGATGTGTGCACGAAGTGCTCTCTAGTAGTGGCCGCTTGAGGATCTGTCTCGTTGTAGCCGGCCCATATACATCTGCCTCAATCCATGCATCATCTATGCCAGAATTTTCTATTGAGGCTCCGAGTGCCCTCAGTGCAGCCATCACAGCATGCAGCTCCCCAAGTCTCGGAACAACTTCTCTTTTCAAGTTAGGTCTTGCATCTAGCAACTGTAATGTCTTCTCGTACAGGGCCATGTCAAAGGTTATGACAGTTGGGTGGTTTTCACCAACTGCCAAGCTCTTAAACTGAGACGCTTGCAACATCACAGTCAGCATGGTAGACCACTTATGTGCGACCTCTGGAAGTAGAGGCAAGGCACCGACTTGAGTCAGTGACTGACAAGATGACAGAAGTGATTTGTAGCCTGCCCAGCCTGGGATACTGCTTTGTGATTCACTGTCGGTTGATCTAGACAAAGCAGATGCAATCATCCAACCAAGATTGGTTAGTTCATAGGATTCAGCAACACCTGTGGAACACGCCTTGAATTCCTTTGCTCTCTTGACTGGCCCAGGTTTTGGTTTACTACAAGGCTCGATGGGTATATGATAAGGGACAACCGACAGGTTTTTTGCCTCACTAACTTCCAAATTGGGTGCGACTGATTCTCCAGGCGCAGCTGCCTTCTGATACACTGCGGTGATTGTGCCATGTGTGGTGCCTTTGCCATCTACAGTGTCCTCTGCAAAATCTGTATTATCAACAGCGAGAAGACAAATGTACCTTTCTTGAGGAAAGGTGGTACATACAATCCATCAAATTGCTTTGTTTTCCACAACAGCATTGGCAATTGCTGTTTCTAGGAGCAAGGCACGGCTGTGTGATACGCAGTAGTTCTGTACATGGAGGAGGTCCATCAGCGCCTTATTCCTGGTGTCATGATGTACAGTGAGTGCCAATCCTACAACCTGTGGGTTTTCTCGTGTGTGTGGTGTCCGAAATGTGTCAGTGGCTTTCTTGGGCACGTGGTGCACTTGTCTCCTGGTCTTGAAAGCATACATGATATTCTGACTTATGGTCAATGCTGACCTGTCAACTGTCCTGCTCCTCATCTCCGTTTGCAGCTCCTCCTCAGATCCCACCAAAATCCACCGTATAAGGCTGTACAGCTCGGTCGGGACATCCTCTCTTGTGCTGAATACTGTAATTTTGTGTGTTTCCTTCTCCTCAGCGAAATTGGCAATGCTGTTGCGTATTAGCTTAGCTGTCTTGTATATCATCATTGTCTTGTCCATTTCACTTGTGGCATCTTGCATCAAGGAAGTATAGACCATATCTTATTCGCAGGCTTCAGAACAGTAAAGAACAGATGGTTTCCTTCTGTCTTTCTGCCTCACTGACTTCACACTTGGTAACTCTGCAAGAATTTTGTCCTTTAGCCACTGTCGTGTCAGTGTTGGAGTGTGCTTCTGTGCCTCATCACTACCACCAAGCATAGATATGTAGGTTTTTCGATGGCATCCATGGGTAGATGAGCCTTATTTTGGGTTTGATAATCAATGAGATTGATCAGCTGAATCAAGCATGGTACTTGCATTGGTAGGTCTGTCTTTGTAGACTTGGCCCGGTTGCTGGCATCATCCCTCAGGACATGGAACACATATCGTGTCCAGCATGGTTTGTGGTATCTTACATCTATCGCATGGGCATCACTTGGTGAGAGTGCATTGCTTAGTCTTGTCATCAATACTGGATCTTGAGAAATATCCACAGCTCGTCTAAGTGCCTTCCCCGCGTTTCCAGTTCGTACGGTGAAGAGACGCTGGTCATCATCTTCTTGACATAAGAAGCAGTGATCCCTTGTCAACGGTTCTGTCGCAGATCTAGTGAAAGGTGCTGAGGTGCCTGGGGTTGCTGATTGCTCCATTTCAGAGCTTGTTCTTTTATGCCCACGTTTTTTCACAGCATAGGTTCCTGTAGACATGGCATGCTGCAAGCGGTCTCTCGCTCGCTGTAAGGATATTTGATTTGTGGCATCAGAATAACAACTGCGATGCCACATGGGTTTCCTTTCAATCAATATTTCTTTGGTAAAGTCTTTGAGGCGTCTTTGGATGTCAACATATTTTCCATCCTGTAAGCTGGCTCTTTCTTCCACTACATCGAGTAGTTTCTGTTATGATTATGTTCTGGGATATTGAACAAGTGTTCCTTTGCTGGCAGTGGACTCCTGACAAAGAATGCACTACTTCCAGTCTACTGTGTCCATGGACGACTTGACCGAACTCAACTTGCTGGTTCCCGGGTCTTCACTCATGATGACTCAGGCACTGGAAAGAAAGAGAGCCACCACTATATTAACCAACACCAAGATAATTGTGTACTAGTTGTGTTAACATAAATTTTTACAGTATAAAATTAAATATTGCAACACTACTGCAAAAATACTGCAAAATTATTGAAGCATCAGGATTTATAAGCATTGTTGCAACTGCCGCCAAAATGGCCGCCAAGCAAGCATCAGCGCAAATGTAAACATTACTTTTCATTTTCCTGATGCCATAAGCTTCTCAAAAATGTACTGGTTTGCAAATCTCCATAAAATTTGAACAAAAATACATAGTGAACCTGACTATTACGAAACAATTACATATCTCTTAGGCGTGAAGCGAAAAGCATAATAAAAAACTCCATGCATGATTTTGAAATTTCCTTAGCTCGTGACGGCAAAGAAAACCCAAAGCGATTCTTTCAATACGTCAATAATAGAAACCCGGTAAAGAGCGTCCTGGGACATTTGAAAATTCTAACGGAGAGCTAGTTTCTGAAAACAAGCAAGTGGCTACTCTGCTAAACAAACTTTTTACGACAGTTTTTAGAATAGAAGATGGAACGAATATCCCTATGGTCATAGACATAATATCCTTCGATAATGATAATACTTTAGATAATATTGTGGTGAGTGAAAGGGAAGAACTGCACTATATTTGTAAAATGAAAATGCTTAAATCACCGGGGCCGGAT
This sequence comes from Bathynomus jamesi, assembly GCA_023014485.1. Lineage (NCBI taxonomy): Eukaryota > Metazoa > Arthropoda > Malacostraca > Isopoda > Cirolanidae > Bathynomus > Bathynomus jamesi. The sequence goes on from JAJOZX010001529.1 coordinate 339,607, forward strand.
TCTATATATCCCATACAGCTAAAAGAATTAAAAGAAGACGTTGTTGTGCCGTTAACAAAGATTTTAAAGGCGTCTATTTCTGAGGGGTGAGTACCAGATGATTTCAAGTTAGCAAATGTAACGCCTTTTTTAAGAAACGCAAAAAGGGTGTGGCGGGAAATTATAGGCAAATCAGTTTAACGTCTGTTGTGGGTAAGCTACTGGAATCAATAATTAGGGATCGTATAGTCGAACACTTTGAATTGCATAACTTGATTAAAATACGCAGCACAGTTTTAGGCGAAACAAATCTTGCTTAACTAATCTTTTAGAACTTTTCCAAAGCGTGGTTAAAGTTTACGACAGTCATCGGGCGGTAGATGTAGTGTATTTAGATTTTAAAAAAGCGTTTGTCACAGTACCGCACAAAAGACTTATTGAAAAAACTAAGGCTCATGGGATTAGGGGTGTGGTAACAAATTGGATAGAAGAGTGGTTGCGAAGTAGGAAACAGAGGGTGGTCGTTGATGGAGCGGAGTCGTCTTGGGTTAATGTAGCCAGCGGCGTTCCTCAGGGTTCTGAATTGGGACCCTTGTTTTTTCTTATATATATTAACGATTTAGATGTCAGCCTAGTCAGTACAGTTTCAAAGTTTGCGGATGACACGAAGTTGGGTGGTAGGGCGATTAATGATGAAGATAGAGGTAAAATCCAAGAAGATCTGAATAATGTCGTAGATTGACCAGTCACATGTCAAATGAGATTTAACGTAGATAAGCGTAAAATTTTACATATAGGTTCGCGTAACGGTAATTTTGCGTATAGTATGTCAGGGAAGGATTTGTCAAGCGTAGAACAGGAAAAAGATTTAGGAGTTATCGTCACTGATGATTTAAAAGTGGCGTAACAAAGTACAGCAGCGGTTATTAAGGCGAACAAAGTGCTAGGTTTAGTAGCTTGGATTTTGAGTACAAATCGCGCGATATTATTGTTCCTCTTCATAAATCATTAGTTAGACTCCATTTGGAGTACGCGATCCAATTTTGGAATTGGATCTATGCGCAAAGATATAGACAAAATCGAAAGAGTTGAAAGACAAGCGACTAAGATGATTCCGTTGCTTAGATCGAAGTCGTACGGGGATAGGCTTAAGGAGTTACTGTACAATTGACTACACTAGAGACTAGGAGGCTAAGGGGTGATCTAATCCAGGTTTTTAAAATTATGAATGCGTTCGATAACGTAAATTGAGATAGCTTTATCGAACTGGCACAATATAGTAAAACTAGAAATAACGTGTGTAAGCTGACTAGTAGAAGGTTTGAGACAGCAGTTGCCAAAAACTTTTTTGCGCATAGAATAGTAAATAGGTGGAATAGTTTGCCGGTAGAAGTAATTAGTAGCACATCTATAAATATGTTTAAAAATCGATCAGACGCATATGTTGATAGTTTGGGTATAGTTTAAGGGAGTAAAATTAAGGTTTTTTTGGTTCGGAACCCACGTAAAATTGTAGGTCCCCTCAGCCACCACGGAGGACATGCGCAATACACAATTACAAACACAGTTAGGTAGACCAGCCATGAGTGGATCCTAGGGTCTTTGTTGGTCTGAAACATTATAACATTATATATATATATATATATATATATATATATATATATATATATATATATATGCATGTACACAGTATATATATATATATATATATATATATGGGGACACATGGGTCCGGAATGGTCCCAACGAAAAACAGGGTGGATGAGAGAGAAGACGAAATAACGCATAACAGCATAATAACGAACAACAATTTAATAACAAATAACGATATAAACAATATAATACGGAAGGAAGACAAAGCTGAAAGGAAAGAAATAAGTAACAGTGGCGAAGTAGACAAACGGTCCAACGAGCGAAATGATAAAAGGATAATAACTAAAAACGTAGAAAATAAACAGCCAAAGAAAAATAATGGTGATGCCAAAACTAAGAACTTGGAAAATAATAAGAAAGAAAGCAGAAGCGTAGAAAATATCGTATGCAAATACTACGCGAAAGGAAACTGCAGATATCGGGATGGGCAATGCATATATGCACATCCCACATTATGCAAAATGCATTACACAAGTGGATACTGCAAGTTTGATAAGAAATGCATGTTCCACCATCTTACGGTCTGCAACACTTATGAAAGATATGGGAGTTGCAAATACAAAAAAAAATGCCGATACCACCACCCTCAAAGGAACGCAACGAGGGAACAGAAAAAACGAACATCAAAAAAGAGTGGCAAATTTTTAGACGCAACCAACACATTTCAGCTGCTAAATACTCTCCAGCAATTACAGAACCAGCTGACAAATATAAATATAGAAATCCGAGAGCCGGACAGAAGGTACGAACAAAGACACTTCATGCGTTATTGGGACAACAGGTGCCGACAAAGATAAAAAGAGGTAAATTCTCGGAGGACCACAAGGCAACGAAATCGGCACCCCCATTGGAAAACAAATCGGAACCACCTGCATGCGAAAAAGAAAGAGAAAAAATAAAAATAATCCTAGCCAACATACAGGGCCTTAAATCAAACCATTCCACGAACAAAGTTGCATACCTGAAAGGACTTATGCAAGAAGCCGGAGGAGATTTTGCATGCCTCACGGAAACTCATCTAAAAGACTGCCAGGCGAACTGTGAAAATTGTGAGTCCTGTATTGACAAAAAAGAAATACAAATTGACAACTATAACATCCTCCGAGCCGACAAAACAGTGAGACGTAAAGGAGGATGTGCTATTTACACACGCGAAAGGCACATAGCAGAAATGGCTATAAGCACCTCAAACAACTACGTAGAATGTGTAGCAGCAAAAATTGAAAAATTAAATACGGTACTAATTATAATGTACAGACCCCCAAACACGCCAACCTCAAAATTTTCAGATTCCATTACAGAGGTAAGAAACTTAGTAAAAGATCTACACTCTCCAACCCAAAATATTTTTCTCTGTGGTGATTTTAATTTCCCATTCATGAAATATAAAAGGATAGGAAAAAATATATGTATACACCAGGACAAGGGGGACACACGAGAAGACCAGGAGCAGGTAAAAATGCTACTAGCTTTAGCTGATGAATTTATGTTAACGCAAGAAATAACAGAAAACACAAGAAAAAACAACTTCCTAGATTTGGTATTCACAAACAACAGTAATCTAATTGATAATGCAGAAATATCCCAAACTATGATATCAGACTACAACATCATTGAAATAACAACTAATATAAAGGCAACAGGAAAGGAAAAAACATTCACAACAGAAAGAAGCAAATTCGAAATTTTTAATTTTCACTCCAAAGCTATAAACTGGGAAGATGTGACATCCAGCATGGAAGTAATAGATTGGAAAACCATTTTCGAGGCCAAGACAACGGAAGAGATGCTAATGACGTTAGAGGAGAAGACGTTAGAAATTGTAGAAAAACGTGTCCCAAAGATACAACAAAGAGGAAAGAGAAGCAGGTTCGAAAGACAAAAGAGGGCATTGTTCCGAAAGAGAAAAAGAGTGACTGCAAAATTAAATAATTGTAAAGATAACATCAGAAAAATATTAAATGATAAACTACAAAGTATCGATGTCGTCATACAGGAACTAATCGAGAAGCATACAGAAAAAGAAGATGACGCTATAGAAGCGATAAAGGCTAACTCAATGTACTTCTATAATTTCGCAAAAAGAAAGTCGGAAAACCATGCGACTATCGGACCTTTAAAAAATGAGAACAGTGATTTATCTGATGATCTAACAGAAGTATCTGAAATATTAAAAGCTCAGTATGAATCATCTTTCAGTATCCCAAAAACTGACAAATTGATATGCGATAGAAACGCGTTCTTTGAAGAAGAACCACAAGGGGAAAGTATAACGGATTTCGACTTTACGACGGATGATATTACACAAGCCATAAGGAAACTAAAAACACACAGCGGCAGGACCGGATAAATGTAATGCCACACTGATCAGAAACTGCAAGAATGCAATCGCTGAGCCCCTATACTCGATATGGAGACGATCATTAGACACGGGAGAAAAACCGGGCATCCTGAAGAGCGCGAACATAGTCCCAATATATAAAGGAGATCGATCCGAGGCCAAAAACTATAGGCTAGTGTCGCTTACATCTCATCTCACTAAAATATTTGAAAGAATAGTAAGACAGAAAATCTATGACTTTTTGGAAACTCAGAAAAAATTCAATGATAACCAACACGGGTTTCGGTCTGGCAGATCATGCCTATCACAACTAATGGAACACTACAACAACAGTATTGATTCACTTGAAAATAATGAAAACTATGATGTACTATACACAGACTTTGCTAAAACGTTCGACAAGTGTGACCACGGAATCATAATACATAAACTGAAATATATGGGAATAACAGGAAAAGTAGGGAAATGGATATATAATTTCCTTAGTGAGCGGAGGCAAGTCGTTACAGTACAAGGAGTATCTTCATCAGAATCAGAGGTCCTCAGCTCGGTACCACAAGGAACAGTATTAGCTCCACTACTCTTCATAATCATGCTAACTGACATAGATGAGGACGTTACCAGAGACAGCACAGTAACATCCTTTGCGGATGACACAAAGATCAGTAGAAAAATAAGAAACCCAGAAGACATAGGATCTCTACAAACCGACATAAACAAAATCTACAAGTGGACAGAAGACAACAATATGAAGTTTAACACCGAGAAATTTCAGCTATTACGGTATGGAAAAAGAGAAGACCTAAAGTCCATGGAATATTATACCCCAAATGGACAGGAAATTCAGAGAAATTAGAGCAAAAGATTTAGGGGTTGTAATGAGAGATGATGCTAAATTTGAAACACAAAATAAGATAGCAGTAAACAGAGCAAAGAGAATAACGGGACAGATATTGAGAACCTTTAAACGAAGGGATAGGAATGTAATGATTCCTCTACTGAAAACCCTGATCATACCCAAATTGGAATACTGCTCGGTCCTAACATCCCCATATAAAAAAGAAGACATTAGACAGCTGGAGGGGATCCAAAGAAGCTTCACAGCCAAGATCAATGGGTGCAAAGAACTAAATTACTGGGAAAGGTTACGAGAACTAGACCTATATTCACCGGAAAGGAGAAGAGAGAGTTACACCATTATTTACACTTGGAAAATAATGGAGAAACTAGTCCCTAATCTTACTCTGAATCCCATAACTCCCCAAACAACGGTGGAAAGTAGAAGCGGTAGACTGTGTCGTATTCCCAAATTGAAGGCGAGACAGGGAACATCCTTAACCTGGAAAGAAAATAGTTTTGTAGTGAGAGGACCAAAACTGTTTTATCAGTTGCCCAACGACCTAAGAAACGCGAAGGGAGTTGCAGTGGAAATCTTCAAAAGAAGACTAGACGCCTGGCTCAGAACAATCCCCGATGAGCCGGGCGTACCTGGCTATGTGAGGTGGAGAGCGCAAGAATCCAACTCACTACTTCACCAGGCCAACTCGAGAGGAGGAGCGACAAGCTTGACCTTCGCGAAATGAGAACTCATTGCGCGGAACCATTCTGAGTTTGTGTATATATATATATATATACGGGTTTCTCGACCTATGTTTATATGGTCTTTTTCCTTTACTTTTTTCTTCAGAATACATCCTGCGATTTATGAAACACATTTATGAATCACCCTGTGTATATATATATATATATATACACAGTCGAGGCCGCTTGTAAGATTCACGTTTGTACCAGAATAAATTGATTCTTACATCCGACTGATTCTTACATCCGTTTCAGTATCATTGGCACGTATTATTTCATATTAATAAAATACTGTACTAAAACATATTTTTTATTTATTAACTTTTTATAAAAATGCTTTATATGTACACAAAATGATAAAAACTTTTTATTGTTATTTATTATAAAAAATTAAGCTGAACATACTATTATAATAGCATTAAAATATATTTCACATACAAATAAATTTCTTACCACTAAAACAATTACTCAGTCTTCGATTTTTTATGACTATATTTTCAATACATTCTTGGTATTTATAATGCAGCTGGAAAAATGTTGCAGTTTCTGAAGTTTCATCAGAGCATTCAACATACTGTTTTAAAATTGCGAGCGCTCTTCTAACATCAGCCATTTTTGATTTGACGATTTCTTCTAATCCGTCATCCACGTTTCTGTTGGTATCGTCCTGCGGCCCTAAACATTCATCTATCAATTCGATGTCTTCAATTAAATCATTTGCGCATGTTTCTTCATTTAACTCCACTTCATACAAATTTTCCATTTGCGCATTCGTTTCCACTTCAGAAAATATACATTAGCGTGTAGCGTCATTGGGCAAAGTGTAACGGATCAAGAGGCACATTTTAGGTTTTGTACAATTGACCTCCCTAAATTACAAAATGAAAACAAAATGTTTTTGTAACAAGTGCAACACCTCCTTTTTCGCATGTGAAAATCGTGAAAATTGCTAGTTACCCATAACTTTTGGACACTTGCTTTCCTAGGGTTTGAGCTATCATTTGACCTCTTATAATGTACTGCTTTTCAGGAAAAATAGAAAAATTTATTTTTGGAATAAACATATACACTGTAGGTAGGTAGGTAGGTAGGTAGACTAGATAGTTTTATTTAGTAAATAAATGATACATTAAAATCTTGTTTAGTTTTGAATGACGGCATAAAGTCACGGGATTTAAGTACTGTTCTAATGTAACCATCTCTTGAATCCTTTCCATACACTGCCCCAGACGCTTCAGTTACCATCCTAACACAGCGTTCTACACCTTGGGAGTGACATGGTATCCGGACAACAAGGGGCTCTTCAGTGATCTTATCGAGTTGTTCGACTGGTGGAAGTAAATCTTTCAAATTCTGAGCACTTTGTTTGATCTTTGGTGGCCGAAATTCTCTGACTTGCTGTTGAGCAGGTTTGGGAGCTCGTCGAAAGGTCTTGATTACATCGATGGCCAATTTCCGGTTTGCTTGATCTGCATCTGCAAGCATTGCCAGTAGAACACTTTCAGGGTGAGCCCAATATGCATTTCTTTGGATCACAGGCCATGTGACAGTCTTGCTAGCTGGTGGCAGTAATCGTAGCCGCTTGATTTGCTCCAGGAAATGTTTTGGGTCATCTGTGCACCTTGGATGGCACTTGATGCTAAACCACATGGGTCCATAGTGGCACATGACAAACTGTGTGAGTGAATACAGTTCATCACTTGGCTGCGCCATCGCTACATATAACCGACAAATTCTGCTGGCAGTTGTAACCCATCTTGCATGGGAGATTGGTCTAGGCTTCTCTCGTAGGAGATCTTCATTAATGACACCAGTCCTTATCGCTTTCATCATTCTGTAGAGGTAGGCTTGGTCACGACTCAATTCAGTAAGGTCAACATCCGGGAGAGTGTGGCCATCAGCAATACATTGAATTCCTCTAGAGGAAAGTGGCAAACTTTCACATGTGGCCAAAGCTTTGCCAATTGGTCCTTTCCATTGAGTTGCAGATTCTGTTGGGCCGATGAGTTCCTTGCACAAGTGGCGCAGTGGGAGTTCATTTAAATGCAGACTACAGATGAACCAGTGCAAAGGGCGACCCAGGCGGCACTCTAGCAGGTGTATTGCTCCACTTCTGTGCCCTGTGTTTGTGGCTGTGCTGTCGGCTTCCATCCGCAATGACAGTGCCACGTAGGCCTGTTCGAAAATCAACTTTTTCTTATTTTCATAGGTTTCTGTACATTTTCCCATGCTTTTTGACCTGAAAAAGCCGAAAATCACAACTATTTTGACCTAGGATGTTGGGAAGCATTGCCGCATGGAGCTTTAAATTTTCTGCCTTGAAATCGGCCAAAGTGCCAATTCCGGGGTCCCTTGAATTATGTTTTGCACTTTAACTTTTGATCTAAACAAGATAGAGCAACAAATTAGGTATCAAATGAAAGAGCATAAAATTAATAAATAATAATAATAATAATAATAATAATAATTATCTATCATTTTTCAGGAAACAACAGAAACTCACTCAGAATCTAGAAAACCATCTACAAGTTACAACTTCACAATGGCATTAAGCAAGGAGCTGAGGGAGCTCCGTGGGCGCACAGTTGATATCTCAGAACCTCCACGTACTGTCCACAGGCAGGTGTCAACTGGGCCATCTACCAGATCTCTCACTGAAACTTTCCTGGTTGGATACCCTTCAGCTTTTATCAGTGGTTCCCAGCTTCCCACCAACAGACAGGCGTTCCAGTATTTCCTTAATCTTCAGAATTTACCGGAAAATGCAGGGAGGCCCATGGTTCAAGACCTTGCATATGAAACAGTTGAATCTATCATCCCATTCTGGCAAATGGCTAGGATCAAGACAATGACCAAGTACAACGCAATGAAGCTCTTCATGAAACTACATGAGAAACATCGTGCTCTGGTGAAAAGCAAAGGAAGAGCAAGTAACCCTGGAGGAAAAAGAGGAGCATTGTGCTGGAATTAGACAGCCTGTTCGATATAGGAGCTCCAGATGCAATCCAGGAAATACAGAACAACAGACTGTTATCCAGAGAGAAGAAAGATGAGGATATCAGGTTCTACGAATACCAAAAGACTGAGAGGAAAGGTCATATGTCTGGTCATGACAAGATTTTTGAGACAAGATCCCTGCAGCAAGCAGCGAGGAATGAAAGACTGCAGCATAGACAAGAACAAGGTAAAAATAATTACTTTGAACGTTACAAAAAGTTTTAAGTTTTACTCCATTGCGATATTTAGCATGTACTTAACAATTACTGTCTTAACATGTTTACTATTTTACAGCTGCAGCAGAACAAGAGGCAGTTGTTCATGTGGATGACATTACCTGGGGTGACTCAACTGACAACGACGCTAACACAGAGGACATGGATTACCATCAGCCTCGTCCTGGATGTTCTCACCATCAAGACACTGTGACTAGTGTGACTTTGACGTTTCCAAGGAAGGTCATGGAATGTGATGTCATCTGCAATACAGCTGATCGTCTTGGTTATCAGACAATCAAGTTACTGCCATGGTTTCTGCCACCTTGAAAGCTGGAGGGGCTGATCTGGATAACTTCGTCATCTCAACCTCAACAACACGTCGCAACAGAATGCTGTCCAGGTATATATCAGCCAGAGTCACATGTCCAAGTTTTGTGAAAACCCCCACAGTACGCTGCCTTACACTGGGATGGAAAGTTGCTCAAAGATGTCTTGGGCAGTGAACCTGGAAGTACCTCAGAGACTTTAGCTGTGCTAGTGTCCGGTCCACCTTCATACACTGAAGGAAAGTTATTGGGAGTACCTGTCATCGACAATTCTTCTGGCACAGCTCAGGCTGAGGCTTCAATGGATTTACTGGAGACATGGGAACTTACGGATAATGTTACTGCCCTTGTTTTTGACACTACATCCAGTAACAGTGGAGTTCACAGAGGAGCTGCCAAACTGCTAGAGAAAATGCTGAACAAAAAGGTGTTTTATCTGGCCTGTCGACATCACATCCTGGAAATCCTAGTAGGAGCAGTTTGGGAGAAGCTGTTTGGGAAGGTGAAGGGGCCAGATAATCCCTGGTTTGAGCATCTGAAGGATGTTTGGACGGACTTGTCCAAGGAAAAACCCAAAGATGCTGGCTATCAACAGCAAATGGCTGAAGGAAAAGAAGAAGAACAGTGAAGAAATACTCCAAGACATTCTAACAGCAGAAAGGCTTCCAAGAGCCGACTACAGGGAAATGGCTGAACTGACAGTCATTGTTCTTGGAGGAACGCCTCTCGAGGTATTCACTGGAGTCGACCAGGCGCCATTCATCAGGCCAGATGGATGGCCAGTAACCTGTACTCCATGAAAATGCTGATGTTTGCAGATCAACTTGAGTACGACGAAGACACTGTATCAAAGCTGGAAAGACTCAACACCTTCCTTGCGCTGTTCTACACTCCTGTATGGATGATGTCAATGTCTGCTGCAGATGCTCCCGTGAATGATCTAAGTCTAATCCAGGACATGTTGAAGTACAAGAAACTGACCCAGAGCTTGCTGATGCAGTACTTAATAAGATGGAAAACCACAAATGGTACCTGACGCAGGAAGTCGTGCCATTTGCCCTGTTCAGCAGTAGATTGAGTGACACATTGAAGCACGACATTGCTGCCAGTTACATGCCACTGAGAAGCCAAACAGCTTCAGAACAGGGAAGCCTCTATTCCAGAGAGTCACAGCTAAGACCACCTGGTTGATCTCATTGGCCCAGAATCACATTTCCTGCTGGACACACTGAACATTGGATCCGAGTGGCTTCTGGAACCTGTCACGTCTTGGCCACAGAATGAAGACTACAGAAAAGCGTTGGACTCTGTTAAGATCTGAAAGCGGTGAATGACATTGCTGAACGTGGTGTCAAGATGATGAGCGACTTTGCAAATGTCATAACAACAGATGCCAAGCAAAGGGACTATCTCCTTCAAGCTGTGGAGTTCAACAGACGCCGCTTTGACAGCTTCAAGAAACAAACTCTCAACAACTGACTGTGTAAATGTCATTATGAAATTAATCATCATGTAATGCTTTCACTTCTTGATCGATTAGACTTGTGACAAAATGTTAATCTCAAATTTGTGTCATGAATAAGGCGCCTTGTCTGCCTTGAGTGTGAGAAAACGAATTTTGTGATATTTCTGAAATCTTTGTATGTACCAATGTGCCATTTCTTGTTCCAAGACTATTATAATTGTATAAGTTAGAAAGAGGATTAAAAACACTTTAATTTGGTGCCTATTTTGTTGCTCTATCTTGTTTAGATAAAAAGTTATAGTGCAAAACATGATTCAAGGGACCCCGGAACTGGTGCTTTTGGCCGATTTCAAGGCAGAAAACTTAAAGCTCCATGCGGCAATGCTTCCCAACAACCTAGGTCAAACTGGTTGTGATTTGCGGCCTTTTCAGGTCACAAAGCATGGGAAAAAGTACAGAAACCTATGAAAATAAGAAAAAGTTGATTTTTGAACAGGGCTACAGTGCCAGTTCCTCGTTCCAGTGTCAGATGGCTTAGATAGAAGGTTCCAGGCTCTCCGACCAGCACATAGTGGTCCTCAACTTTCTTTGTGCTGTACCATTTATTCCCCTTTTTCTCTTTGACAAGTGTCATGTCTTTCCGCCCATCAAAAAATAAAGCAGTGACTTCCACATCGTGGTAAGTTACTGCTTCCTTCAGATCCCTCCGTACCTTCTGCCGTGGTCTCCATACTTTGTGATGGTCAATTACGTTTATCTGATCATCAGAACTAATGATGCCATAGTCAACCAATGTTGCAGTGCTGATAGCTGCAGCAGCCCTGTTCGATACACCATACCGGTCAGCTTCCAAAGCAACAGTGGGAATCGGTGTGATGTTCCTGTCCTCCTGGGCACTATCGCCCATCCACTCATCACCAACACTTTCACCACTGGAATCTGTTTCTGCTTGAGCTGATTCGATCACATCTGCAGAGGATGCTACCTCTTGCCGTTCCGTTTTTCTTCTATTCTCTTCTTGTCTTTCTTGCATCCGATCCTCTCTTGACTTCCTTCTCTCCATCATCTGAGTCACATTCGTATCCACCCGACTGATCTGCATGATCCGCGTGGTTCTCTGGTCGATCAGAAAGGCATGCTCTCGTCGTGAAACTTTCATTTCTTTTTCACATTGGCATGCAGACAGATCATCGCATTGGCAGACAGCTATGTCAAACAATTGATTCAGGCTTTCCTCGAACTTCTTGGTTTTTGTGGCCTGCTTGCCTTGCTTCGATGCTTGTGAGCCTTTTTCCATCAATCGGAGCAGCTTGGTCTTCACATTCTTGATTGGCTGTGATGGAATGTTAGCACGATTTCAAAGGTCAATGAGTGTTTGGCATACCTCCGGAAGAATCTCCCTGTTGCTGGTGTACTTGTTCTCCTTCAAGAAGAGGAAATGCCTTGCAACTTGTATACGGGTTGGAAGTTCAGACAGAGGAAGCTCTGAGAGTGGAGAACCAAAGACAATGTGGCTGGCAGATCCCCGTGTTCTTTGCGTGCTCATTATACCAGCAAAACTCAACAAGTATCACACAGGAACATTGAAACAAAAACACAAACGTATAAATAAAAATATATATGATTATGAGTATATATATATACACAAGGCTTGGTTTATTGGAAAACAATAAGTTTACCAATATATATATATAAATATACTGCACACACATATGTATTATGTATATAAATATCCATAGGTATATATATACACCCTAAGACATATAACAAACTTATAAACAATGTAACACACAACAAAACAAAGAAATGTGTATAATGTATATATCACAAAACGCACCTTTCGTTAGTACCTTGGGGTTTTTGAACAACCCATCCATAGAAAAAGCACTTGTTTCTCTCAAGCGAGCTAGCGTAGAACTAAGAAATTCCAGGGGATGACTCACTGAGAATAATTAGAAAGCTGCCAGAAGTACCATGTCAGTCAGTGTTGCCAACTGTAATTAACAAGAATTTTGTATTTTTTACATGCGAAAAGGAGGTGTTCTGCTTGTTGCAGAAATTTTTTTTATTTCTTTTCTGAAATCAGCAAGGTTGATTGTACAAAACCTGAAATGTGCCTCCAGATCGCTCATGACGCTACACGCTAATACACATTGTACACTATGCTCAGAGACACTTTCATTAACAAGATCCTTTTCAGTAAATTTAGCTTTTGCAAAATAATTTACAATTGTAGAAGATTTATTTTGTTCCAAGCATTATTTAGATAATGAATGGCATCTAGCACTGTTATTCCTTTAGCAATATCATTAGCTGAGAGTTTCCTCATCATCGTACATAAACATGAGTTTAATATCAGCTGTCATCCATGCATTTTTATTTGTTTCATAAGAAACAAGCAAACTTATAATGTTTTTTAAACATCTTGGATTTTTACTCTTTCCTATAAGTAATGGGAATTACTGGGCTTTTAGAAAGATAAGTTTTCCCCGCTCACTGAGAGGAAATTCCATTAATGATTCTTACAAGCGAAATTGCCTGATTCTTAATTCAGAATAAATTATTATTGTATATATACAATTGGAATCGGGACTGAGAGAAATGATTCTTACATGCGAATGATTCTTACATGCGTGATCATTACAAGCGGCCTCGACTGTATATAGGATCTTTTCGGTTTGACGGCCTGTAATATTTTTTAACATTACTTGTTTTTTATTGTCCAGTTTTAATCGAGGATTTCAAAAGTAACATTCATGTTTTAGAGAAACAAATAGTGAGGCAGTTATACATTTTAGTTTAGAGAATATCATATACACTTTGAGATTCCAAAATCCCTGAAAGTTTTAGGTCAATTGTACGCTCATGACGAGTGGTTAGGTTAAGTCATGATATTTTCGTTTGTTTTGACAGTAAACTAACGAAATTACCTTGACTTAACCTAACCAATCGTCAAGGGCGTACAGTTGACCTAACCAGGCATTCTGTTAACCTAACTGTGCATTCAGTTAACCTAAGCAGTTGATAGAGTCTAGAATTTGACGGTCCCGCAGCCATGACTCGTTTTTTTCCGCCGGCCGTCAAACCAAAAAGATCCCAATACGGTTTAAAAATATATATTTTAAATTTGTTAAATTGCATATAACTGCCTCACTCTTTGTTTCTCTAAAACATGAATGTTATTTTTGAAATCCTCGATTAAAACTGGATAACCAAAAACAAGTAATGTTAAAAAATATTACAGGCGGTCAAACCAGACAAAGTGCGCATTGTGGAACTGCCGGACTTTGTCCGTAACTTACTGTATATATATATATATAATATACATATATATATATATATATATATATGGGATGAATTTCACAATTAAACACGTGAAATAAATGAATGATGCAAAACTTACAAGGAAAAAGGAAAATTATTCCAAGTTCTTTGGTATATTGAACGGTACGCCTCGTCAGGGAATGAAGGGAAAAGGCATGACAAAAATATATTCTGATGAACATTAAAAGAAAAAAAGAGATTAGCACGAGGATGACAAGTACTAATAAAGGACAAAAGAAGTTTTAGCAAAATATTGTCAATTTTATGCGTTCTTGAACTGTTATTGAAAATATTTTTTTAAATGGATGAATGCACATTCTAGAATACTCCTTTCAATTACAATATATCTTTGTTTTTAACGAGAATTTTAGAACTTTTCCAATTTATACTATGATTTCATCTCTACATATGGTTGAACAAAGCATTAGAATTATTTGCTGTTCTACATGCTATCTAAAGTTTGACCCGTTTGCCCTATATAAGCTGAGTTACACTCTGTACATCCGATCGAATACACACAGCCAATAGCATTATCGTGGCTATTCTTTATTTGGCGAAACTACCATTACTTATTCGGTCGATAATGAATTTAATTTTCTGAGAAAAGTTCGTTGTTTCATGCACGGTTTGTATATTATATATATATATATATATGTGTGTGTGTGTGTGTGTGTGTGTGTGTATATATTTGGAATTGAACTCAGAATGGTCCCCTGAGGCTCTTTCATGATACACACAGGGAAGGAGGGAAGGAGGGAAGCTATATTTTTGGGGCCTCTGCGGGTGTCCCGTTGCTCACGTCAGGCTAACATCATGAAAACGAAAAAACTATAGGGTTTGTCATTTACCATTACTTATTCGGTCTATAATGGATTTAATTTTCCTAGAAGAGTTCCTTGTTCCATGCACGATTTGTTTGTATCATATATAATTATATATATATATTTATATATATATATATATATATATATATATATATATGTTAACCCCTCCGTCTATGGCCCTGGGGTGGTTCGGATCGACGGGGGTTCTAGTTAGGAGGCAAGCAACGGATGTTTCTTCTATAACATTCTAATTCTTTTCGGTCGCCTCTTGTTAAACTCTTGGCTACAGACTCGCCAGACTGTTATGCCAATATCTTCTATGGTGCTTGGGTTGTCTCTTAATTTGGGCAAAGGGTCGCCACAATTTTTAATTCTTCTCTTCTATAATACTCTGATACTTTCTCTGATACTTTCTCTGATACTTTCTCTGATACTAAAGTTATCGACTTTACTGACTAAATTCCTCTGAAGATAGCCCAACTCGAAGGGAAAAATAAAAAATTCTCTTACGGTAATTTACTTCTTAAAAATTTACAGTTAGTGCTCTGAATTACAAGGGTAGAGGTTCGACCTCTTTCGACCATGGCTCAGGCCGGAATCTAAAAAATATTAAGAAGGCAAGGGGCCTCTGCCCCCTCCCCGCAGCAAGGCTGCTAATAAGGGAGGCTCGTAATGAAGTGCTCCAATGAAGTGCTAATATGAAGTGACTTGATGAAGAAGTCCTTAATTTTTACAAATACATGTATAATATAAACCTAAATGTTTGGGGGAGGACAGTTGAAGGTTAAATTTCCCCCCTTTTAAACACATGATCAGATGGTTTGAAAAATTTCAACTAAAAACAATAAAAAAAAATAAAAATAAAAACTAATCGTATATTTTTGCCGAATCTTCATTTCTGAAGGCGATATCATTTCGTAATAGTACACATAAGTACAAATTAAGTACACGACTGAGTACGTATTAATTTTGGTTCATTACAACTACGATTACAATTATGGATTACTTCACATTCGCTTATGATTGTTCATTACAGTTCTATTAAAGTACATTCTTACATTATAAATTAAATCATTACATTTAATTACAGTTTCATTGAAGTACATTACAAGTTATTATTAATTACAGTTTCATTAAAGTACATTACGTTATATTAAATTAAAGTATTACAGTTAATTACAATTAAACAGTTACTATAACTTTGTTTTGTTTTTTACAGTGTTTCATATTAATAGACAATTTAGATGTTAGAAATATAATACAAAGTACATGGCACATACGAGATAATTTATTTACGAAATAATATGCTATAATATGTTATGAATTTGAAATCAGAGCGAACGGAGATATTTTATCTTTGAGGCGCTCGAATCTGTCGTAGTGAGCGGAATTCGATCTTACTAAGCATCTATGAATACTTGCGAGGGTGAACGCACTTGAAAGTAAAAAAATAAAAAATGAAAAAATAATACGAGAACGTATTTTTGCGTTTTCGAACGAAGGCCCAAAGTTTCGCGCTTCACAAATTGACACGAGTAAAAAATGAATATTTAATAAAATTTATAGAGGACAATGATCAAGGGAAATCAATGACGGGAAAACGTGACGTATGGATGAATATGGTTGAATAATAATGCTTATACTACACAACACCACAACATTATTATTAAAGAATTTACCATACATTGCACACGGAAGACGTCCACATACCAAGCGCGCGACTTAGTGTACAAGGCATGGGAAACGCAAAGAGAACAAAGTTATTTTATGACGTCCTAGTGTATAAGTCATTATTAGAAAAGTGGAATTAGGGAAATACAGCAATGAATAAAGAAGTATAAATCGAAATTCTATCCAAAACTCGCTTAGGCGATTTTGGTTTCTTATGTAAAAATGGACATTCGAACATAAAAAACTATACGAACATAAGTACTGCATGAAGACAATGAATCCATATAATGATGGTATAGGAATTGTTCATTGTTCACTTTTTACAGTGTTTCCCCTCCAAAATGGTATTAATACAATAATATAATACAATTAATACAATATAATACAATTGAGAAAATAACATCGTAAGTAATTCAAGTTAGATGACGACATCTTTTTACAATACAAGTTTTATACAGAACGAGTTCGGGTAGTTGAGTACAATGCAGAGTATCAAATCTTTAAAATGACACTTGCTTATAAAATAAAATAAAAATTCAAAGATTAGAACTTTAATTTTAGACAAACAATTAAGTTAGACAAACAATGATATGGTTAAAATTTTTACCAATTTTATTTTTTTCTTGGGCTAAATTATGTACATAATGAATAGAGTAGATAAAAGGGAAAAATGTAAATCGTACAATCTATAAGCTAATTTTTATTGACTATTGTAGGTAAAAATAGAATTACGTAATGGATGATGTATAGACCTGTGGTCTAGTGTGTATTTGGGTGTATTAGGTGCAAAGTGTGTATTTTACAATTTCGAGGGACAGATTAGCTGATAGGATTGTTCAAGTAACTGAATAAATGCATGAGCAAGATATATTAGAAAGCAAAAATGATTAAGACTAAATAGCATAGTTGGCACTTACGTAATGAAATAGTTTTATTGTGATATCCAATGATTTTAGCATAAGGTTTGTATATATAGTATATATAGTGTGCATACATGCGTTTTTATTGACTGTTGTAGGTACAAATCGAATTACGTAGTGGATGATGTATAGACCTGTGGTCAAATGTGTATTTATGTTTATTGGGAACAAAGTGTGTATCTGATAATTTCGAGAGACAGATTAGCTGAGAGGATTGTTAAATTAACTGTATAAATGCATGAGCGAGAATTTATATAAAGTAAGCAATAATTATTATGTATTATGATGATGATGTTTGCATACGAGTTTTAATGTAAAAGTGACTGGAGGGACGGAACGTAAATGAATTCGAATGTGTCAAAAGTAATAAAATTCAATTAGGATTATAGATTTTACATAATCAGTTACACGTATAAGGTAATTAAAAAAACGAACTTAGAGGAACTTACAATTAATGAAAGTACATCTCACGGTTTTAAAATTGAATTTTGACACACAATTAATTTCGACTACTAAAATTCATAGCCATATACTGTACTGTAGTAGTATGTCAATTTGACTATAATTTTCGTTTGATACCTTACAAATGGTACAATAACAATTTAAGGACAGTTACTCACGATTAATTGAACAAATAAAATAAAATACAAATTAAAAATATAAATCAATTATGCCATTTAATGAGCAAAACATAATTTTATAATACTCTTAAAAATAAAGTAAATCGAACCGTAGATGAATTTCGACCAAGAATAAAAAAGTTATTGAATGGAAGGAAAGCATTTCGAACAATCTTTTCTTTTAATAATTTCAATTAAATTTTACATTAAAAATTATTTTTATATAATAAAAAAAATATTAAAAAGGTTTAATAATTTTCGCATGTTAAGTAGAAAAATTATACTCTTTCGTTGAATGTTGATAGAATTTGAATTATTTGATTTTTTTAATCTGAAAACTTGTTTGCATATAGACAAATACATCTGTTTTATTGTGTAGAAGTTATTAAAAAATTAAATGACTGAAATTTAGGGTATGTGCGGTCATACGGGTAAATTTCCCGATCGTACAGAGCAGGATAAATTAGGTACATGATCGATTAATTGTTACGCTATTTCTGTCATCATATAATCAAAATAATTATAAAACTCGTTAAAAACTTTTGTAAAAACGGTTTTGGTCGACACTGGGTTCAACTGGGGTTGGGGTGTTAAAAAAAAAAAAAAAAAAAAAAAAAAAAGTTTGGAGTACTACATTCGGGGGAATTGAGTGACTAAGCGGGGGATATAAGTCTGAAATTGACAATAAGTCTTTCGTGAGCACTTTGCTCTTTAAAAAAGATTGCTTGTCACACTACTTAGAACAAAAATTAAAAAAGTTGAAACAAAACGGAGGGACGGCATGTTCCTCAGCATAGTAATTTAAAAGGAGTCATTGGGACAAGATCGATTAATTAATTATTACACAACTATTATTATCACGTATACATTACAATGATTATCAAAGTCATTACAAACAATTGTAAAAACGGTTTTGTGACAAATAATAAATTACATGACTATATATTTATATACGTAACAATGCATGAAAAAGAAAAGACAAATCGGTCAATTTCCTTCTCACAAACAAAAAAAAAGGTTAACTAAAGACGCAAACCGGTCAATTCTGGTTGAATTTAATTCTCTTTTACAACACAAAAAAGGTGAATTAAATTCTTAGATTACATTTTCTTAAATTAAATTCTCTTAAATTACAAAGAAAAAGTTGAATTCAATTGACTGCATTGAAAACTAACTTGGGGCTCGAAATAAAAATGACTTGGGACTTGGAATACTTTGAATAATACTGACTTGGAAGAAAACTGTGACTTGAAAAATAACTTCGACTTGAAAAATAACTTCGACTTGAACTCTCTAACTTCAAATAAAACTCTCTGACTTCAAATAAAACTCTGTGACTTGAACTCTATCAATATTTCTATAAATCTCTGGGGCGGTTGTCCGTCTTGGCGCAACCTTCTGACTTGACCTCTTATCAAGTATTCTGAAACTAACTTGAAATTAACTGAAAATGGAAAATGACTGCACTTGATCTCTATTCAAGTGGAGACGATTAACCTCTGTTTTGGTTGACCCTCTTGGTGCAACCGACTTACTTGAAATGCAATCAAGTATCTCTATAACTTAAACTGTCTAACTTGAAATTAACTGAAAATGGAAAATGACTGCACTTGATCTCTATTCAAGTGGAGACGATTAACCTCTGTTTTGGTTGACCCTCTTGGTGCAACCTTCTGACTTCAAAAATGACTTCAAAAATGACTCAAAAATGACTATCAAAAAATGACTTCAAAACTGACTTCAAGTATCTCTCTAAATCTATAAACTGTCTGTAAACTGTCTGTAAACTCTCTGTAAAACTCTCTGTAAAACTCTCTCTCTTTCTAATTTGCAAGTCAATTCAATTCATAATTTGAAAAAAATTTGCAAACAGAAATATAAAATGTAAAAACATTTCACTCGAATGTACACGAAGGTACGATACTATTATGTTGATACATAAAATAAATTATTCTATACTGAATATTAATAGTGAAAATCTCTGAAATTAACTCTTGAATTAACTCTCTGAAATTAATTCTTTGAAATTAACTCTCTGTTACAATTAACTCTGTTACAATTAACTTCTATTACAATTAACTCTGTTACAATTAACTCTCTGTTACAATTAACTCTCTGTTAAAATTAGTTTCAATAAAAACAAATGTATCACTGGTGTATGGAATGTTCACTGTGTTTCTTGTGAATTCTGACTTGATACTCATTATTAACTGTTAATAATAGTGACTTTTTCAAATGTTTATAAATTACTTAAAAAAAAAAACAAACTGTATTAACAAAATTTTATATGGGGAAATCCTTGAGACGTGTCCTGAAGACGGCTTGCTGGCTACTTCTTCTTGGAATAAAAATTAGGCGTGGAGAAACTTGGAGTCGTGACACACCGGTTCAAGGGTGGATGTTACGAACTAGAAGTCGTGACACGCGGTCAACTGGTTTTATCCTGATGCAGGGTAATTTCTATCTTGGCCAAGAGTGGCCTCTCTTAAAATCTTCTTGTTAAAATCATCTTCTTGTTAAAAATCATGTTCTTGTTTAAAATAATCTTCTTCTTAAAATAATCTTCTTAAATAATCTTCTTCTTAAAAGAATCTTCTCTAAATATCTTCTTCTTAAAATAATCTCTTCTTAAAATAATCTTAAAATCTTCTTGTTAAAATCTTCTTGTTAAAATCTTCTTGTATCCTGGCAAGGTCGCCAGAACTGTTAAACCCCTCCGTCTATGGCCCTGGGGTGGTTCGGATCGACGGGGGTTCTAGTTAGGAGGAAGCAGCAACGGATGTTTCTTCTATAACATTCTAAATCTTTTCGGTCGCCTCTTGTTAAACTCTTGGCTACAGACTCGCCAGACTGTTATGCCAATATCTTCTATGGTGCTTGGGTTGTCTCTTAATTTGGGCAAAGGGGTCGCCACAATTTTTAATTCTTCTCTTTCTATAACTACTCTGATACTTTCTCTGATACTTTTGTTCTGATACTTTCTCTGATACTAAAGTTATCGACTTATGACTAAATTCCTCTGAAGATAGCCCAACTCGAAGGGAAAAATAAAAAATTCTCTTACGGTAATTTACTTCTTAAAATTTACAGTTAGTGCTCTGAATACAAGGGTAGAGGTTCGACCTCTTTCGACCATGGCTCAGGCCGGAATCTAAAAAAATATTAAGAAGGCAAGGGGCCTCTGCCCCTCCCCGCGCAAGGTGCTAATAAGGGAGGCTCGTAATGAAGTGCTCCAATGAAGTGCTAATATGAAGTGACTTGATGAAGAAGTCCTTAATTTTTACCAAATACATGTATAATATAACCTAAATGTTTGGGGGAGGACAGTTGAAGGTTAAATTTTCCCCCTTTTAACACTGATCAGATGGTTTGAAAAATTTCAACTAAAAACAATAAAAAAAATAAAAATAAAAACTAATGTATATTTTTGCCGAATCTTCATTTCTGAAGGCGATATCATTTCGTAATAGTACCACATAAGTACAATTAAGTACACGACTGAGTACGTATTAATTTTTGGTTCATTACAACTACGATTACAATTATGGATTACTTCACATTCGCTTATGATTGTTCATTACAGTTCTATTAAAGTACATTCTTACATTATAAATTAAATCATTACATTTAATTACAGTTTCATTGAAGTACATTACAAGTTATTATTAATTACAGTTTCATTAAAGTACATACGTTATATTAAATTAAAGTATTACAGTTAATTACAATTAAACAGTTACTATAACTTTGTTTTGTTTTTTACAGTGTTTCATATTAATAGACAATTTAGATGTTAGAAATATAATACAAAGTACATGGCACATACGAGATAATTTATTTACGAAATAATATGCTATAATATGTTATGAATTTGAAATCAGAGCGAACGGAGATATTTTATCTTTGAGGCGCTCGAATCTGTCGTAGTGAGCGGAATTCGATCTTACTAAGCATCTATGAATATCTTGCGAGGGGTGAACGCACTTGAAGTAAAAAAATAAAAAATGAAAAAATAATACGAGAACGTATTTTTGCGTTTTCGAACGAAGGCCCAAAGTTTCGCGCTTCACAAATTGACACGAGTAAAAAATGATATTTAATAAAATTTATAGAGGACAATGATCAAGGGAAATCAATGAGGGAAAACGTGACGTATGATGATATGGTTGAATAATAATGCTTATACTACACAACACCACAACATTATTATTAAAGAATTTACCATACATTGCACACGGAAGACGTCCACATACCAAGCGCGCGACTTAGTGTACAAGGCATGGGAAACGCAAAGAGAACAAAGTTATTTTATGACGTCCTAGTGTATAAGTCATTATTAGAAAAGTGGAATTAGGGAAATACAGCAATGAATAAAGAAGTATAAATCGAAATTCTATCCAAAACTCGCTTAGGCGATTTTGGTTTCTTATGTAAAAATGGACATTCGAACATAAAAAACTATACGAACATAAGTACTGCATGAAGACAATGAATCCATATAATGATGGTATAGGAATTGTTCATTGTTCACTTTTTACAGTGTTTCCCCCTCCAAATGGTATTAATACAATAATATAATACAATTAATACAATATAATACAATTGAGAAAATAACATCGTAAGTAATTCAAGTTAGATGACGACATTCTTTTTTACAATACAAGTTTTATACAGAACGAGTTCGGGTAGTTGAGTACAATGCAGAGTATCAAATCTTTAAAATGACACTTGCTTATAAAATAAAATAAAAATTCAAAGATTAGAACTTTAATTTTAGACAAACAATTAAGTTAGACAAACAATGATATGGTTAAAATTTTTTACCAAATTTTATTTTTTTCTTTGGGCTAAATTATGTACATAATGAATAGAGTAGATAAAAGGGAAAAATGTAAATCGTACAATCTATAAGCTAATTTTTATTGACTATTGTAGGTAAAAATAGAATTACGTAATGGATGATGTATAGACCTGTGGTCTAGTGTGTATTTGGGTGTATTAGGTGCAAAGTGTGTATTTTACAATTTCGAGGGACAGATTAGCTGATAGGATTGTTCAAGTAACTGAATAAATGCATGAGCAAGATATATTAGAAAGCAAAAATGATTAAGACTAAATAGCATAGTTGGCACTTACGTAATGAAATAGTTTTATTGTGATATCCAATGATTTAGCATAAGGTTTGTATATATAGTATATATAGTGTGCATACATGCGTTTTATTGACTGTTGTAGGTACAAATCGAATTACGTAGTGGATGATGTATAGACTGTGGTCAAATGTGTATTATGTTTATTGGGAACAAAGTGTGTATCTGATAATTTCGAGAGACAGATTAGCTGAGAGGATTGTTAAATTAACTGTATAAATGCATGAGCGAAATTTATATAAAGTAAGCAATAATTATTATGTATTATGATGATGATGTTTGCATACGAGTTTTAATGTAAAAGTGACTGGAGGGACGGAACGTAAATGAATTCGAATGTGTCAAAAGTAATAAAATTCAATTAGGATTATAGATTTTACATAATCAGTTACACGTATAAGGTAATTAAAAAAACGAACTTAGAGGAACTTACAATTAATGAAAGTACATCTCACGGTTTTAAAATTGAATTTTGACACACAATTAATTTCGACTACTAAATTCATAGCCATATACTGTAGTAGTATGTCAATTTGACTATAATTTTCGTTTGATACCTTACAAATGGTACAATAACAATTTAAGGACAGTACTCACGATTAATTGAACAAAATAAAAATAAAATACAAATTAAAAATATAAATCAATTATGCATTTTAATGAGAAAACATAATTTTATAATACTCTTAAAAATAAAAGTAAATCGAACCGTAGATGAATTTCGACCAAGAATAAAAAAGTTATTGAAAGGAAGGAAGCATTCGAACAATCTTTTCTTTTAATAATTTCAATTAAATTTTACATTAAAATTATTTTATATAATAAAAAAAATATTAAAAAGGTTTAATAATTTTCGCATGTTAAGTAGAAAAATTATACTCTTTCGTTGAATGTTGATAGAATTTGAATTATTTGATTTTTTAATCTGAAAAACTTGTTTGCATATAGACAAATACATCTGTTTTATTGTGTAGAAGTTTTATTAAAAATTAAATGACTGAAATTTAGGGTATGTGCGGTATACGGGTAAATTTCCCGATCGTACAGAGCAGGATAAATTAGGTACATGATCGATTAATTGTTACGCTATTTCTGTCATCATATAATCAAAATAATTATAAAACTCGTTAAAAACTTTTGTAAAAACGGTTTGGTCGACACTGGGTTCAACTGGGGTTGGGGGTGTAAAAAAAAAAAAAAAAAAAAAAAAAAAGTTTGGAGTACTACATTCGGGGAATTGAGTGACTAAGCGGGGGATATAAGTCTGAAATTGACAATAAGTCTTTCGTGAGCACTTTGCTCTTTAAAAAAGATTGCTTGTCACACTACTTAGAACAAAAATTAAAAAAGTTGAACAAAACGGAGGGACGGCATGTTCCTCAGCATAGTAATTTAAAAGGAGTCATTGGGACAAGATCGATTAATTAATTATTACACAACTATTATTATCACGTATACATTACAATGATTATCAAAGTCATTACAAACAATTGTAAAAACGGTTTTGTGACAAATAATAAATTACATGACTATATATTTATATACGTAACAATGCATGAAAAAGAAAAGACAAATCGGTCAATTTCCTTCTCACAAACAAAAAAAAAGGTTAACTAAAGACGCAAACCGGTCAATTCTGGTTGAATTTAATTCTCTTTTACAACACAAAAAAAGGTTGAATTAAATTCTTAGATTACATTTTCTTAAATTAAATTCTCTTAAATTACAAAGAAAAAGTTGAATTCAATTGACTGCATTGAAAACTAACTTGGGGCTCGAAATAAAAATGACTTGGGACTTGGAATACTTTGAATAATACTGACTTGGAAGAAAACTGTGACTTGAAAAATAACTTCGACTTGAAAAATAACTTCGACTTGAACTCTCTAACTTCAAATAAAACTCTCTGACTTCAAATAAAACTCTGTGACTTGAACTCTATCAATATTTCTATAAATCTCTGGGGCGGTTGTCCGTCTTGGCGCAACCTTCTGACTTGACCTCTTATCAAGTATTCTGAAACTAACTTGAAATTAACTGAAAATGGAAAATGACTGCACTTGATCTCTATTCAAGTGGAGACGATTAACCTCTGTTTTGGTTGACCCTCTTGGTGCAACCGACTTACTTGAAATGCAATCAAGTATCTCTATAACTTAAACTGTCTAACTTGAAATTAACTGAAAATGGAAAATGACTGCACTTGATCTCTATTCAAGTGGAGACGATTAACCTCTGTTTTGGTTGACCCTCTTGGTGCAACCTTCTGACTTCAAAAACTGACTTCAAAAATGACTTCAAAAAATGACTATCAAAAAATGACTTCAAAACTGACTTCAAGTATCTCTCTAAATCTATAAACTGTCTGTAAACTGTCTGTAAACTCTCTGTAAACTCTCTGTAAACTCTCTCTCTTTCTTAATTTGCAAGTCAATTCAATTCAATAATTTGAAAAAAATTTGCAAACAGAAATATAAAATGTAAACAACATTTCACTCGAATGTACACGAAGGTACGATACTATTATGCTTGATACATAAAATAAAATTATTCTATACTGAATATAATAGTGAAAATCTCTGAAATTAACTCTTGAATTAACTCTCTGAAATTAATTCTCTTTGAAATTAACTCTCTGTTACAATTAACTCTCTGTTACAATTAACTCTCTATTACAATAACTCTGTTACAATTAACTCTCTGTTACAATTAACTCTCTGTTAAAATTAGTTTCAATAAAAACAAATGTATCACTGGTGTATGAATGTTCACTGTGTTTCTTGTGAATTCTGACTTGATACTCATTATTAACTGTTAATAATAGTGACTTTTCAAATGTTATAAATTACTTAAAAAAACAAACTGTACTTAACAAAATTTTCTATGGGGAAATCCTTGAGACGTGTCCTGAAGACGGCTTGCTGGCTACTTCTTCTTGGATGAAAATTAGGCGGGAGAACTGGAGTCGTGACACACCGGTTCAAGGGTGGATGTTACGAACTAGAAGTCGTGACACGCCGGTCAACTGTTTTATCCTGATGCAGGGTAATTTCTATCTTGGCCAAAGAGTGGCCTCTTCTTAAAATCTTCTTGTTAAAATCATCTTCTTGTTAAAATCATGTTCTTGTTAAAATAATCTTCTTCTTAAAATAATCTTCTTAAAATAATCTTCTTCTTAAAATAATCTTCTTCTTAAAATAATCTTCTTCTTAAAATAATCTTCTTCTTAAAATAATCTTAAAATCTTCTTGTTAAAATCTTCTTGTAAATCTTCTTGTTATCCTGGCAAGGTCGCCAGACTGTTAACCCCTCCGTCTATGGCCCTGGGTGGTTCGGATCGACGGGGGTTCTAGTTAGGAGGCAAGCACGGATGTTTCTTCTATAACATTCTAATTCTTTTCGGTCGCCTCTTGTTAAACTCTTGGCTACAGACTTCGCCAGACTGTTATGCCAATATCTTCTATGGTGCTTGGGTTGTCTCTTAATTTGGGCAAAGGGTCGCCACAATTTTTAATTCTTCTCTTTCTATAATACTCTGATACTTTCTCTGATACTTTCTCTGATACTTTCTTCGGATAAAAGTTATCGACTTTACTGACTAAATTCCTCTGAAGATAGCCCAACTCGAAGGGAAAAATAAAAAATTCTCTTACGGTAATTTACTTCTTAAAATTTACAGTTAGTGCTGAATTACAAGGGTAGAGGTTCGACCTCTTTCGACCATGGCTCAGGCCGGAATCTAAAAAATATTAAGAAGGCAAGGGGCCTCTGCCCCCTCCCGCAGCAAGGCTGCTAATAAGGGAGGCTCGTAATGAAGTGCTCCAATGAAGTGCTAATATGAAGTGACTTGATGAAGAGTCTTAATTTTTTACAAATACATGTATAATATAAACCTAAATGTTTGGGGGAGGACAGTTGAAGGTTAAATTTCCCCCCTTTTAAACACATGATCAGATGGTTTGAAAAATTTCAACTAAAAACAATAAAAAAAAATAAAAATAAAAATAATCGTATATTTTTGCCGAATCTTCATTTCTGAAGGCGATATCATTTCGTAATAGTACACATAAGTACAATTAAGTACACGACTGAGTACGTATTAATTTTGGTTCATTACAACTACGATTACAATTATGGATTACTTCACATTCGCTTATGATTGTTCATTACAGTTCTATTAAAGTACATCTTACATTATAAATTAAATCATTACATTTAATTACAGTTTCATTGAAGTACATTACAAGTTTATTAATTTACAGTTTCATTAAAGTACATTACGTTATAGTAAATTAAAGTATTACAGTTATTACAATTAAAACAGTTACTATAACTTTGTTTTTTTGTTTTTTACAGTGTTTCATATTAATAGACAATTTAGATGTTAGAAATATAATACAAAGTACATGGCACATACGAGATAATTTATTACGAAATAATATGCTATAATATTATTGAATTTGAAATCAGAGCGAACGGAGATATTTTATCTTTGAGGCGCTCGAATCTGTCGTAGTGAGCGGAATTCGATTACTAAGCATCTAGAATATCTTGCGAGGGGTGAACGCACTTGAAAGTAAAAAAATAAAAAATGAAAAAAAATAATACGAGAACGTATTTTTGCGTTTTCGAACGAAGGCCCAAAGTTTCGCGCTTCACAAATTGACACGAGTAAAAAATGAATATTTAATAAAATTTATATAGGACAATGATCAAGAGAAATCAATGACGGGAAAACGTGACGTATATGAATATGGTTGAATAATAATGCTTATACTACACAACACCACAACATTATTATTAAAGAATTTACCATACATTGCACCGGAAGACGTCCACATACCAAGCGCGCGACTTAGTGTACAAGGCATGGGAAACGCAAAGAGAACAAAGTATTTTATGACGTCCTAGTGTATAAGTCATTATTAGAAAAAGATGAATTAGGGAAATACAGCAATGATAAAGAAGTATAAATCGAAATTCTATCCAAAACTCGCTTAGGCGATTTTGGTTTCTATGTAAAAAATGGACATTCGAACATAAAAAAACTATACGAACATAAGTACTGCATGAAGACAATGAATCCATATAATGATGGTATAGGAATTGTTCATTGTTCACTTTTTACAGTGTTTCCCCCTCCAAAATGGTATTAATACAATAATATAATACAATTAATACAATATAATACAATTGAGAAAATAACATCGTAAGTAATTCAAGTTAGATGACGACATTCTTTTTTACAATACAAGTTTTATACAGAACGAGTTCGGGTAGTTGAGTACAATGCAGAGTAATCAAATCTTTAAAATGACACTTGCTTATAAAATAAAATAAATTCAAAGATTAGAACTTAATTTTAGACAAACAATTAAGTTAGACAAACAATGATATGGTTAAAATTTTTACCAATTTTATTTTTTTTGGGCTAAATTATGTACATAATGAATAGAGTAGATAAAGGGAAAAATTGTAAATCGTACAATCTATAAGCTAATTTTTGATTGACTATTGTAGGTAAAAATCGAATTACGTAATGGATGATGTATAGACCTGTGGTCTAGTGTGTATTTGGGTGTATTAGGTGCAAAGTGTGTATTTTACAATTCGAGGGACAGATTAGCTGATAGGATGTTCAAGTAACTGAATAATGCATGAGCAAGATATATTAGAAAGCAAAAAATGATTAAGACTAAATAGCATAGTTGGCACTTACGTAATGAAATAGTTTTATTGTGATATCCAATGATTTTAGCATAAGGTTTGTATATATAGGTATATATAGTGTGGCATACATGCGTTTTTATTGACTGTTGTAGGTACAAATCGAATTACGTAGTGGTGATGTATAGACCTGTGGTCAAAATGTGTATTTATGTTTATTGGGAACAAAGTGTGTATCTGATAATTTCGAGAGACAGATTAGCTGAGAGGATGTTAAATTAACTGTATAAATGCATGAGCGAGAATTTATAAAGTAAGCATAATTATTATGTATTATGATGATGATGTTTGCATACGAGTTTTAATGTAAAAAATGACTGGAGGGACGGAACGTAAATGAATTCGAATGTGTCAAAAGTAATAAAATTCAATTAGGATTATAGATTTTACATAATCAGTTACACGTATAAGGTAATTAAAAAAACGAACTTAGAGGAACTTCACAATTAATGAAAGTACATCTCCGGTTTTAAAATTGAATTTTGACACACAATTAATTTCGACTACTAAAATTCATAGCCATATACTGTAGTAGTATGTCAATTTGACTATAATTTTCGTTTGTACTTACAAATGGTACAATACAATTTAAGGACAGTTACTCACGATTAATTGAACAAAAAAAAAAAAATACAAATTAAAAATATAAATCAATTATGCATTTTAATGAGCAAAACATATTTTATAAACTCTAAAAATAAAAGTAAATCGAACCGTAGATGAATTCGACCAAGAATAAAAAAGTTATTGAATGGAAGGAAAGCATTTCGAACAATCTTTTCTTTTAATAATTTCAATAAATTTTACATTAAAAATTATTTTTATATAATAAAAAAAATATAAAAAGGTTTAATAATTTTTCGCATGTTAAGTAGAAAAATTATACTCTTTCGTTGAATGTTGATAGAATTTGAATTATTTGATTTTTTTAATGAAAACTTGTTTGCATATAGACAAATACATCTGTTTTATTGTGTAGAAGTTTTATTAAAAATTAAATGACTGAAATTTAGGGTATGTGCGGTCATACGGGTAAATTTCCCGATCGTACAGAGCAGGATAAATTAGGTACATGATCGATAATTGTTACGCTATTTCTGTCATCATATAATCAAAATAATTATAAAACTCGTTAAAAACTTTGTAAAAAACGGTTTTGGTCGACACTGGGTTCAAACTGGGGTTGGGGTGTTAAAAAAAAAAAAAAAAAAAAAAAAAAAGTTTGGAGTACTACATTCGGGGGAATTGAGTGACTAAGCGGGGGATATAAGTCTGAATTGACAATAAGTCTTTCGTGGAGCACTTGCTTTTAAAAAAGATTGCTGTCACACTACTTAGAACAAAAATTAAAAAAGTGAAACAAAACGGAGGGACGGCATGTTCCTCAGCATAGTAATTTAAAAGGAGTCATTGGGACAAGATCGATAATTAATTAATTACAAATATATTATCACGTAACATTACCAATGATTATCAAAGTCATACAAACAATTGTAAAAACGGTTTTGTGTGACAAATAATAAATTAATGACTATATATTTTATACGTAACAATGCATGAAAAAGAAAAGACAAATCGGTCAATTCCTTCTCACAAACAAAAAAAAAAAGGTAACTAAAGACGCAAACCGGTCAATTCTGGTTGAATTTAATCTCTTTACAACACAAAAAAAAGGTTTGAATAAATTCTTAGATTACATTTTCTTAAATTAAATTCTCTTAAATTACAAAGAAAAAGTTGAATTCAATTGACTGCATTGAAAACTAACTTGGGGCTCGAAATAAAAATGACTTGGGACTTGGAATACTTTGAATAATACTGCTTGGAAGAAAACTGTGACTTGAAAAATAACTTCGACTTGAAAAATACTTCGACTTGAACTCTCTAACTTCAAAATAAAAACTCTTGACTTCAAATAAAACTCTGTGACTTGAACTCTATCAATATTTCTATAAAACTATGGAAAAATGCGGTTGACGTCTTGGCGCAACTTCTCTGACTTGACCTCTTATCAAGTATTCTGAAACTTAACTTGAAATTAAACTGAAAATGGAAAAATGACTGCAACTTGATCTCTATTCAAGTGGAGACGATTAACCTCTGTTTTGGTTGACCCTCTTGGTGCAACCGACTTACTTGAAATGCAATCAAGTATCTCTATAACTTAAACTGTCTAACTTGAAATTAACTGAAAATGGAAAATGACTGCACTTGATCTCTATTCAAGTGGAGACGATTAACCTCTGTTTTGGTTGACCCTCTTGGTGCAACCTTCTGACTTCAAAAACTGACTTCAAAATGACTTCAAAAAATGACTATCAAAAAATGACTTCAAAACTGACTTCAAGTATCTCTCTAAATCTATAAACTGTCTGTAAACTGTCTGTAAACTCTCTGTAAACTCTCTGTAAACTCTCTCTCTTTCTTAATTTGCAAGTCAATTCAATTCAATAATTTGAAAAAAATTTGCAAACAGAAATATAAAATGTAAACAACATTTCACTCGAATGTACACGAAGGTACGATACTATTATGTTTGATACATAAAATAAAATTATTCTATACTGAATATAATAGTGAAAATCTCTGAAATTAACTCTTGAATTAACTCTCTGAAATTAATTCTCTTTGAAATTAACTCTCTGTTACAATTAACTCTCTGCTACAATTAACTCTCTATTACAATTAACTCTGTTACAATTAACTCTCTGTTACAATTAACTCTCTGTTAAAATTAGTTTCAATAAAAACAAATGTATCACTGGTGTATGGAATGTTCACTGTGTTTCTTGTGAATTCTGACTTGATACTCATTATTAACTGTTAATAATAGTGACTTTTCAAATGTTTATAAATTACTTAAAAAAACAAACTGTACTTAACAAAATTTTCTATGGGGAAATCCTTGAGACGTGTCCTGAAGACGGCTTGCTGGCTACTTCTTCTTGGATGAAAATTAGGCGTGGAGAACTTGGAGTCGTGACACACCGGTTCAAGGGTGGATGTTACGAACTAGAAGTCGTGACACGCCGGTCAACTGGTTTTATCCTGATGCAGGGTAATTTCTATCTTGGCCAAAGAGTGGCCTCTTCTTAAAATCTTCTTGTTAAAATCATCTTCTTGTTAAAATCATGTTCTTGTTAAAATAATCTTCTTCTTAAAATAATCTTCTTAAAATAATCTTCTTCTTAAAATAATCTTCTTCTTAAAATAATCTTCTTCTTAAAATAATCTTCTTCTTAAAATAATCTTAAAATCTTCTTGTTATAATCTTCTTGTTAAAATCTTCTTGTTATCCTGGCAAGGTCGCCAGACTGTTAACCCCTCCGTCTATGGCCCTGGGGTGGTTCGGATCGACGGGGGTTCTAGTTAGGAGGCAAGCAACGGATGTTTCTTCTATAACATTCTAATTCTTTTCGGTCGCCTCTTGTTAAACTCTTGGCTACAGACTCGCCAGACTGTTATGCCAATATCTTCTATGGTGCTTGGGTTGTCTCTTAATTTGGGCAAAGGGTCGCCACAATTTTTAATTCTTCTCTTTCTATAATACTCTGATACTTTCTCTGATACTTTCTCTGATACTTTCTCTGATACTAAAGTTATCGACTTTACTGACTAAATTCCTCTGAAGATAGCCCAACTCGAAGGGAAAAATAAAAAATTCTCTTACGGTAATTTACTTCTTAAAAATTTACAGTTAGTGCTCTGAATTACAAGGGTAGAGGTTCGACCTCTTTCGACCATGGCTCAGGCCGGAATCTAAAAAATATTAAGAAGGCAAGGGGCCTCTGCCCCCTCCCCGCAGCAAGGCTGCTAATAAGGGAGGCTCGTAATGAAGTGCTCCAATGAAGTGCTAATATGAAGTGACTTGATGAAGAAGTCCTTAATTTTTACAAATACATGTATAATATAAACCTAAATGTTTGGGGGAGGACAGTTGAAGGTTAAATTTCCCCCCTTTTAAACACATGATCAGATGGTTTGAAAAATTTCAACTAAAAACAATAAAAAAAAAATAAATAAAAACTAATCGTATATTTTTGCCGAATCTTCATTTCTGAAGGCGATATCATTTCGTAATAGTACACATAAGTACAAATTAAGTACACGACTGAGTACGTATTAATTTTGGTTCATTACAACTACGATTACAATTATGGATTACTTCACATTCGCTTATGATTGTTCATTACAGTTCTATTAAAGTACATTCTTACATTATAAATTAAATCATTACATTTAATTACAGTTTCATTGAAGTACATTACAAGTTATTATTAATTACAGTTTCATTAAAGTACATTACGTTATATTAAATTAAAGTATTACAGTTAATTACAATTAAACAGTTACTATAACTTTGTTTTTTGTTTTTTACAGTGTTTCATATTAATAGACAATTTAGATGTTAGAAATATAATACAAAGTACATGGCACATACGAGATAATTTATTTACGAAATAATATGCTATAATATGTTATGAATTTGAAATCAGAGCGAACGGAGATATTTTATCTTTGAGGCGCTCGAATCTGTCGTAGTGAGCGGAATTCGATCTTACTAAGCATCTATGAATATCTTGCGAGGGGTGAACGCACTTGAAAGTAAAAAAATAAAAAATGAAAAAAAATAATACGAGAACGTATTTTTGCGTTTTCGAACGAAGGCCCAAAGTTTCGCGCTTCACAAATTGACACGAGTAAAAAATGAATATTTAATAAAATTTATATAGGACAATGATCAAGAGAAATCAATGACGGGAAAACGTGACGTATGGATGAATATGGTTGAATAATAATGCTTATACTACACAACACCACAACATTATTATTAAAGAATTTACCATACATTGCACACGGAAGACGTCCACATACCAAGCGCGCGACTTAGTGTACAAGGCATGGGAAACGCAAAGAGAACAAAGTTATTTTATGACGTCCTAGTGTATAAGTCATTATTAGAAAAGATGAATTAGGGAAATACAGCAATGAATAAAGAAGTATAAATCGAAATTCTATCCAAAACTCGCTTAGGCGATTTTGGTTTCTTATGTAAAAATGGACATTCGAACATAAAAACTATACGAACATAAGTACTGCATGAAGACAATGAATCCATATAATGATGGTATAGGAATTGTTCATTGTTCACTTTTTACATATATTCACACACACCAACCGGAAATTCCTTTCCTCACGTCCGTAAACATCCAGGACGTGGTAGACATTATGAAGAAAGTACAAACAATCAACTCAGAGGCAAATATTGCTACCCAACAGAGACTTCAGAGACGTATAAAGCGAGTTCGACCGGAGAGAAAACTGGAAGACGTCCTTCTTTTACACGATAACGCAAGACCACACACCAGTTTGCAAACAAGAGAGGCCATCACAAAAATGCGCTTCACTATGTTACCCCACCTTCCATACACCCCGGATCTGGCACCTTCAGACTTCAATTTGTTTGGGCCAATGAAGGATGTTGTTTGTGGAAGAAAGTTTTAGAGGACGATGAGGTTGTTGAGGAGGTTAAGAGGTGGCTCCAGCGGAACCCAGCGGACTTTATCAGCAAGGAATAAAGGCCCTTGTTTCGAGGTAGAGGAAAGACGTAGAAAAGGATGGAGAGTATGTGAAAAATAAAATCTTGTAAAAAAGATATATAACTACTTGCGCACAAAATTTCTGTAACATACAAGGAAACTTTACAAGAAATAAAAAAGGTGGGGCAAAATATATTGAGTGGCCCTCGTATTTCTTATATATATATATATATATATATATATATATATATAATATAAAAATAATAGTAGTATAAGAAATACGAGGGCCACTCAATATATTTTGCCCCACCTTTTTTATTTCTTGTTAAGTTTCCTTGTATGTTACAGAAATTTTGTGCGCAAGTAGTTATATATCTTTTTTACAAGATTTTATTTTTCACATACTCTCCATCCTTTTCTACGTCTTTCCTCTACCTCGAAACAAGGGCCTTTACTCCTTGCTGATAAAGTCCGCTGGGTTCCGCTGGAGCCACCTCTTAACCTCCTCAACAACCTCATCGTCCTCTAAAACTTTCTTCCACAAACAACATCCTTCATTGGCCCAAACAAATGGAAGTCTGAAGGTGCCAGATCCGGGGTGTATGGAAGGTGGGGTAACATAGTGAAGCGCATTTTTGTGATGGCCTCTCTTGTTTGCAAACTGGTGTGTGGTCTTGCGTTATCGTGTAAAAGAAGGACGTCTTCCAGTTTTCTCTCCGGTCGAACTCGCTTTATACGTCTCTGGAGTCTCTGTTGGGTAGCAATATATGCCTCTGAGTAGATTGTTTGTACTTTCTTCATAATGTCTACCAGAATCCCCTTTCATGTCGCAGAAGATGGTGGCCATAACCTTTCCTGCAGAGAGAGCCATTTTTAACTTTTTCTTGCGTGGGGAGTCTGCGTGATGCTACTGCATGGATTGGCCTTTTGTTTCAGGTTCGAAGTGGTGTACCCAAGTCTCATCCACAGCCACAATTCGTTAAAGGAAGTCATCCCCTTCTGTCTCGTATCGAACCAACGACTCAGAAGCAATTTCTTTTCTTTGGGCTTTGTGATCTTCAGATAGTTCGCGAAGAACAAACCGTGAACACACTTTTGAGTATCCCATTTGCTGAATTATCGTATTCACACTCACACTTCCTTCATTAATTTCTAGCGCCAGTGATAGCTCCTTGTATGTGACGCGCCGATCTGATCGAATGATGCTGTTAGCACGTTGCACAGTGTGAAATGGCACAACCGATGCCGGGCGACCGCTGCGTGGCTCATCATCGAGGCTGGCTCTCCCTCTCTTCAATGATCTCACAAGTTCAGACCAGCGTCCAACTATGCTTCGATCAACAACAACATCTCCGTAAACGTTTTGTAGACGTTTGTGAATATTTCTAACTGTTTTCTTCTCTGCGGTTAAGAACTCGATAACAGCTCTCTGTTTACGACACACATCACTGTCAGACGCCATTTTCGAAACTGCGTTAACCATCATTTTTATACAAGGGCATTTTAAAGCGTTTTTATTCAAGGAAGGGAGGTTCAAACTGAAAAAATCCGGTTATGTGAAGCGCAAAAAGTTCAAACTTACGGCCCAAAAGACATTTCAGCCCCATGGCCTATTGTTTAACTAAATATATTAAGTGGCCATAGTACACAAGTTGAACAAGGAATATATACACACAGACACACACACACACACACACATATATATATATATATATATATATAATAAAAAAATAATAATAGTATAAAGAATACATAGTTTAAAAGAAGAATATATATATATATATATACACATATAAAATAAAAAATAATCGGAAAGAAATATTCAAGTTGAACGAAGAATATAATTATATACAATCAAAAAATAATAATAGTATAAGAAATACATACACTTTATGTTCTAGTGTACTTCGTTTCAACTAAGATACTAAAGTCGCTTTGTACTACACAATAAATAAGATTTAACATTATTTCGCCGCTCATGTTACAGGGATGCCTATACTCGATGTAAAGGGCCTTCATATTGTTCAATACAATTTTTGTGCCCACTTTGCATTCATTGGGAAAGTTATCTGTAAACACGGTCAGAATGCAATCAAAAGCACGCACAAAGAGGGCGTTTTAGCCGATACATCATTATTAAATTCCACTCGAGGGTTTTTTCTTACAGATCCGAGCTTTTCAATCGTGAACTCTTCTTCACAATGCATAGCGGCAGTTGAAATAATCTTCTTAGTCGTAACGACAGCTCCTCATTATACAGGGTGTCCCATAAGTCCGGCATCATAGGAGAAATTCATATTTTTCTATTTCTACAAACCATAATTCATATTTTTCTTATGCTCGGGATGCCAATTTCCCGTCCACTATTCTGTTCAGTGACGAGGCTGTTTTTTATGGAAATGGTGAGGTAAATCGACAGAACACCCACTACTGGTCTCAAAACAACCCTCACTGGTATACCTCTCCAAAGGAACAAGGTGCATCTCGGGTGATGGTATGGTGTGGCATTTGGAAGGATCGCATCATAGGCCCTCTCTTTTTCGATGAACATGTCACTGGAGGCACCTACCTACGTATGCTCAAGGAAGAAGCATTTCCCAGTGTCTTGAACGAAGAAGGAAATTTTCCAACATGGTTTCAGCAAGACGGCGCTCCTGCACATTACAGCACCCACGTAAGGGAATACCTGTACCAACAATTCCCTAGTCATTGGATAGGACGTCGAGGGCCTGTGGAATGGCCAGCTAGAGGCCCGGATCTCACGCCACTAGATTTTTATCTCTGGGGCCACTTGAAAGCGCTGGTATACGCAGAGAAAATTAGGAGTGTTGAACATTTGCGACAGCGCATTATTGGGGCGTGTAACACCATTACTCCTGACATCATTCACCGTATGCTTGCTGACTGGGTATCACGTCTAAATTTGTGTATTGAAAACAATGGTGGACATATTGAGCACGTTCTGTAAATAAAAGCTTTTGTTTTGCCTTTTTTTATTATTTTTCCTATGATGCCGGACTTATGGGACACCCTGTGTAAAGAAACAATTCTTCAGGGTGAACAGTGTAGGTAAGCTCAGCCCTGTACCGCTCAAGTGCTTTGTACCAAAGTTCATGATATTGTGAAGAGTCTAAATCTATTAAATAAGCATCCAATTCCAGACCATTCTCGCCTTGTTCATTCCTACACTCGGTAATCCTGTCGAGCAGAGCGGTGTATGTGTATTCAAGAACCGTATGAAAATAAACCATATCCGTAAGACGCGGGTCTAATATAGGCTTCAGCTTGCGGAAAACGACGATTTCAAACATTCTGTCGAGGATGAATCAGTTTCGCATAGGAACAAGAACGTTATTATCAGGCACATTGTTCCACATCAGCCGTATATCAATGCGTGGCTGCTCGCTATTTATACACAACGTACAAACAACGGCATATAAGGGGGTATCACTAATCTGTTCTCTTCTCGTACCTACACCTGCAGGTATTTTATAACGATCATCGCACCACTTCTGAACTACCACGAAGTCTCTATTCATCTCAACACTTAAATAAACAACATTCTGTTAACGAGAGTTTGTTTGTCTAGAAGGTGTTACAAGTACATAGTTAATGGCACTGGTTTTACGCCTGAACACACGCAATGACTTCGTCACGGACATATCGTATACGGCATTGAAAATGCTGCTCAAAGGAAGCTCTATTGTATTCTATTGCGAGGAGTGCATGTCCAGTCGTTTCAAGCTCGGAGATGTCTATGAGCCACAGGTGGGCGGATCGGTTCGACGGGAGGTGTGGATGATTTATTCACACTATAAGCTGATGAATCGTGTACGGTGTTGTTCCAACGTGGAAGAATCATGTAAATACCTGTTTCCCATTATACTGGGTAGGTGTTTTGAGAATTTTCTATCTTCGATACATGAAGTATCAGGTCATCCCATAAGTAATGTCGTTTTTGAGATCGGAATTTGAAGGACAAAAAAAACTCAATTGAAAATTTTTAATCTAGTATATATTTTCCATCAGAATTAATGACACTCTGCCAACGTCCTACAAGCTTTTCAATGCCATGTTTGTAAAATTCAGGCGGTTTTGAGGCAAAAAACGTACAGACTGGTGTGCAGGTCATCTAAAGAAGTATACTGTTTCTCGTCAAGATAGTTTTGCAGACTCCTCAAGAGATGATAATCTGAAGGCGCAAGGTCTGGAGAATATGGAGGATGTGGAAGTTTTTCCCACCCAAGCTCCTCAGTTTTTGCAGAAGTGATCGAGCGGTATGATGACGTGCGTTGTCGTGGTGGAACACGATTCCTTTCCGATTAACCAAAGAAGGTCTCTTTTCTTTTAGTGCAGTGTTCAATCGATCCAGTTGTTGACAGTAGACTTGAGCGGTGATTGTTTGGTTGTGTGGTAAGGTTTCAAAGTGTATTACACCACCTTTATCCCACCAAACACTAAGCAACACCTTCCGAGGGTGAAGATTTGGTTTTGGCTGTGGTGTCGCTGGTTCTCCGGCACAAACCCACTGTCGACGGCGCTTAACATTCTGGTACAGTATCCACTTTTCATCACCAGTCACTAAACGGTGCAAAAACGGATCTTGGAGTTCACGGGAATGAAGAGCTGTGCTAATGTTTACCCGCACCCTCAGATTGTCGACCGACAATTCATGTGGCACCCATTTTCCTAACTTAGGCACTTTCCCGAGTTGTTGCAAATGTCGATGGATGGTGGACAGGGATGAATTGAGTTTCTGGGCGAATTCTTCGACAGTTGTTGAAGTCTTCTTCAAGTGCGGCTAACAGCAGGTCATCATCAAACTCAGCAGGGCGTCCAGAGCGTGCTGCGTCTATCAAACAGCAGTCACCATCCCTAAACTTTTGAAACCATCTTTAACATTTCCTCACATGCAGAATATCATTGCCATAAACTTCCTGAATGTAGCGCTATTCCCTTTTTTGAACTCATAAAGCATTATATGCCTGATATGTGGGTAGGGTAGTCCGTTGGTGGATGGTCCTTTCTTCCGAGATGGTACCGATGGAGGTGAAGGTGTGTTCATTTGTGGTACCTGTGCTGCTTCCACCAAGTCTTTTAACCTGTTCTGGTTACCTATCAGCGGTTTTGGAATGTTTATTTCCTGTAGTCTAGATTTAGTAGGCTCCCATCCTGTTGGTGTAGGTCTATCCCACTTTCTCACCAAATCATGCACGATATCAATGATGTTCGAGCCCTGTACCTTTGACCCGCCAACAACAACCTTGCCTGTATCGGACCAATGTATAATGGGGTCCTTACTTAATAGATTGTAAAGACTTATCCCTTTATTCCTTAATGTGTGAGGTAGACTACTTTTTAATACATGCTCGATGTGTTGCGATTCGTTGTTCGTTGGCTACTCGTCTTAACCTCGACTCCAGGTCCGACAACATCATCATCAGAGCTATGTCTGATAACTATGGGGAGCTCGGCCGGTTTCTTATAATTTTCGAGCTCTTGAAGAAATTTATGTAGAGCTTTTTGATATAACATTCTTTCCTCTTCGGGGGGCTTCTCACTGTTTAATAGATTCAGCAGTTCATTCTCCATTCTTTAAAGCCTATTTTCCCCCGGATCTAGTGGTGATTCCTTTGTATTTTATAACGAAGCATACACCTCATATGGAAGCACGACCACTTTC
Source organism: Bathynomus jamesi (assembly GCA_023014485.1). Lineage (NCBI taxonomy): Eukaryota > Metazoa > Arthropoda > Malacostraca > Isopoda > Cirolanidae > Bathynomus > Bathynomus jamesi. The sequence continues at coordinate 379,626 of JAJOZX010001529.1, forward strand.
TTCATTATATTAGACTAGACAATAAAGGCGCCAAAACTGAAAAGAAGATGGGGAGGAACGAGCCACCTCTTTGCACAATAATTGGTTTTTTCTTTCCCACACTTTGCTTTTTACGAGCGAGTGCTCGTATTCTGCTCTTGTAACGACGTAAGTCCGCCTTCTGACGGGGTTTCATTGGTACACTGCATATTATAACGTTAAGGCAGATTTCAAAGACGCATTTTTAAAAGTCTGAGTCAATATTTTTAACAAACAGGCGCTGGAGAGTGCGTGGCAGTCGTTGGTAGATATTTATTAATTCGCGATATTTCTTTCACCTCTTTGTCATTCTGGGATGTATACCGTTTCAGCCTCGTTCGGGAATATATTCGTTTTTAGAAGCACCCTAAACGTGTTTCGCGGGTGAAGGTCACAAACCAAATATCCGTAACGTTGACTTGTAACTTCTTAAAAACTTCCAAAAACTCCTTACGCTGATTCGGGAACGTTTGACTGGTTAATACCCTAATTTGTGCCACATATCTACGCTGTGCGAATAAGACTAGATATTGCGTATTTCGCAATACATCACGTATGTATTGACTGATGAAGAACACGCTTATGTTAAGATGATGGGAAAATACTATAAGTGTTTCGGCAAACATTTTGTCCATTTCTAACATGAGATCGTCAATTACAATAACCGTGTGTTCATCACCCTTTATAGAACTAACATCATAAACACCATTGTGGAACAAAATGCCATCTTGGTACTCATTGAATACATGACTTTGTGCACCAAATTTGAGAAGAGTTCGTCCTTATTTTTAATGATTTTAAGCATAAACACCGTTTTGCCGACGGGCTGTAGAACCGGATATAATGCATGTAGAAGGACTTGTGAACCTGAATTTTTCTACAGAATCCATCTCTAACACAACACATTCCTAAGTCTATCATTTACAAAATATAACCAAATTTTAAATGTTGCTCCTTATATTCTTGTTTTTCATCTTCCCCAGAACCGTGGATGACGAGGGCAACGATAGTGTGGTTACAGACCCCGCCAGCGACACAACAGATGTGACAGACCCAGTATCCTCCCTCGTCCACACCAGAAGAAGAAAGGGGTGCATGAAACATCTTCCCCGACAAAGCGCGTAAGGTCAGGACGCGTCTGGCGCTTGGGTTCGGGTCAGCTGATACCAATAGAGACGATTTTTGGGCAGTAATACCCTACAGGCGTCTAGCTGATGTAGATGTAGAGTATATCTTGGGGCGTATAATGCAGGCCGCTCAAAGCGGCACGGAGCTTAATTTGGAGAATTTTACGACTGATATGCACCATGTCTACTGACCTGAAGGCCAAAACGCAACGTTTTATACACTTAACTTCAATTCTCAGGATATTACAGACGTCACATAAACTCTGAGCGTGCTTGTGGATTTATAGCCGTAATCCTGGCTCATATATTGGCCGTATTATATAAGAGGTCCAGACAAATTTGGTTGCCGACGGTAGTGGAGCGTGCACGTAAACTGACTGCAGACTGTAAACTTGATTCTAACTGTAATATGGGTCCTGAAGAGCTGCGAAGGGCAGAGCAGGTAATGGGTGTACGTATAGTTGTGTTTGGATTGGATGATAACCGTAGGAATGTGTATGTTTTTAAAAGCGGTGTGAGAGAACGTACAAAGCCCCTACTTATTTGTGGCTTGTCTGGGGCAACGTATCTACCCATCCGTAATCTAAGGGCTCTCTACGCTAGTTATGATAAAAGTTGAAAATATGGAAGACATCACGATTTGTGAAAGGGTTGTCTTGAGTTTACGAATGATCTGTTGAAGCACTGTAAGGAGTGTCACATGGTTTGCGACCAGTGTAAGAGCCCCAGGTGTGAAAGTCGGGTAGTTGAAACTGAGAAAAGCGACTGTAATGTATGTAAGCTTATTTTTCAAAAACATCTGTTTTGCTTACCATAAATCGAATGGCACGTGCAGGAAAATGAGGATTTGTGAGTGTGGAATGTTTCATACAATGGAGAGTTGGGGTTAATTTGAGTACAAATGCGATGAAATTCACTGTTCTACATGTCATGAAAAATATAAGGCAGACAGTGTAAAGCATGTATGTTATATGAAAGGTGCTAAACCTAAAAATAAACTCTGTATAATAGGGTGGATCGATTTTACATTTCTTTCGATTTCCATATTCTAATAGAGACAAAAACTTGCGCATGCATGAGAAAATAGCCTCTGCAAAATCTTAGCTTAATAGGTAATCATCTTCTGCCCCCGGTAGAGCGATGAAAATCATATTTTAGTAGTCAAAAACGTATTTTTCTTATAATTTTTAAAATATTTCAATATGCATAAAAATTATGCGTGTGTGTTATTTCATGCCTAAGCAACGATATAAATGCTATGGGAAATATATAAATGCATTATTTAAGACAAAGAGCCGATCTGAAAATATGTATATAAATTACCTATTTTTTCAACATTTGACGTTGTTGCCGGGGGCAAACGATATTAACGTAGGACAACGCGCTTGGAAAAACGATCATATGAGGTCTTTTTCATCGACTTTATAGTTATTAGGAATAATTTTGATGCATATTGAAATATTTTAAAAATTATAAGAAAAATACGTTTTTGACTACTAAAATATGATTTTCATCGCTCTGCCGGGGGCAGAAGATGATTACCTATTAAGCTAAGATTTTGCAGAGGCTATTTTCTCATGCATGCGCAAGTTGTTTTCTCTATTAGAATATGGAAATCGAAACAAATGTAAAATCGATCCACCCTACTGTATAATCGTGTATTATGACATAGAGACTTACACAAACCCCGAAACAAAAGAGGTTATCCCGTATTTACTCGTAAGTCAGACTATTTATGGCGAGTGCATGAACACTGAATGTGATAAATGCCCCAAATGTGGTAACCGGGCAAACATTTTTAAGGAGTCTGCAGGAGATTCCCCGTGAAACTCTTTGTGAACTATATTGTCAACCTAGCGGATCTATTAAAAAAAATGACTGTATATTCTTGCCTAAACGCCGCAAAATTTGACACATGGTTCCTTTATAAGGAGCTGGTTGAGCACGAATCATCAGAGTTATTCACTAGTAACCACTTGAAAAGAGGAAACAAGCTTATACAGATGCATATAAGGGGAAATGTACATTTTAAAGATACCTTGCTGTTCAGACCTTGTAAATTAGCCAAGCTCTCCAAGATGAAAGGTGTAGGTGCAGAAGTATTAAAAGGGTACTTCCCTTACACATTCCTCACTCAGGACACTTTAAATTATGTCGGACCACCACCACCCAAACACTATTTTAACTATGAATGTATAAGTACTTGAAGATTTTGACCGCCACCACAGCAGCTTTAATGAAGATAACTTGCAATATAGCGTATGAGTGTGAACGTTATTGTGTGAGTGATGTACGTGTACTTAGAGTATGCGTTCAAGCCTTTAGAAATATGAACATAAGCCGTTTCAACTGTGATCCGCTACAAGCTGCAACCACGATCGCTTCATTATGTTTTACTGTATTGAAAAATAACTTCATGCCTAAAGATACGTTGGCCGTCATTCCTCGAAATTCCCAGCACAGTTATGAGTATAAAACTATTTACTGGCTCACACACATACAACAGCAGAGAGGTGTACATATAAAACACGCTTGCAACACGGGTTAAGTTGCCATTAAGGTCAATGGCCGTGTTTTTTGGATGGACGGCTTAAGTGAGGACCCAACCACTGATGAGAAGACGATGTACTATTTTAATGGTTGCTGCTGGCATGAATGTCCACGTCCTGAGTGCGCCGTCACAGGTGATCCCCATGGAAGATCTCCGGCAGACAGTCTCGCATGGACCCGTACCCGCGACCAGCTTATAAGTTCACAGTTCACTCACAAGGTTTTGTGGGAGCATGAATATGATGCCTGGATGGAAACCGATGAGCGGTATCGTAAAGAAATAAGGGCCATCAACATCAAATGTACAATGGTGGCGGAGCCCATCAAATGCGGTGACAGCTTGTTTGGAGAACGTACAAACCCCTTCAAACTTTATTTCCGCCTACAAACTGGGTGAAGCTTCACTACTACGATTTCTGCTCATTATACCCTTACGTGATGAAGAACAATCCGTACCCCGAGGTGCGCCTGAAAAAGGGTCACGTGACTCCTGATTCTAGTTGGTTATATCTCTACCCGTGCATGCTCAGTTGACCTCAGCAAGCCCTGGATCTCACAGGTGTATTTTGAAGAATTCTCACGTAGACGGAAAATAGTAGTGGCTACCTGTGATATTGCGTGCTCTACATTCATGAAGTGGTATTCGATAAAGTCTACAGATGTGGCGAATGCTAAAAGAATCCCAAGTCCTCCCTCCTCTGAGGCATTTAAGGCTACATTGAACCGTGTGAAGCGTGAGGAGGAAGAGGTTCAAATATTCTATGGATATTCTGGCGAGAGCATTGCGGGCTTTAGTGACACAAATGATGTAATGGACTACGTCGTAAAGGCGAACATATACCGCGAAGAGAAAGAAACAACACGTGCAGAAGAGAAGCAGTGGGTGTGGGTAGGGAACCTTGTTGATGATTAGTGTGACAAGCGATATTATGTCATGTTACATCATAACGAATACGCATACCCTGCAACTGAGAATATATAAATCTTTGTCATCATGGACAACCTAAAATATTTTTATTATTACGTTCATATATATCATGACGAGATTCGCAGTGAGGTTGCGGCTAAAGGTTTGTGCGAGTTTTTAATAGATTTTAGGGATGAGTATCGCTTGTTAAGCAAAAAGGATAAATTTGGACACATGCTTCCCTCAAATAGAGTGCCGGAGTGTTAATGTGTGGATAAAATCACTTCATGTATCGAAAAAATTCTAATTGCCCGTCATAATGGGTTAAAAATATTCGGTTTTTTCACAAAGCTTTCCCTGGGCTCTCTGATATTGTTTCTACTTTTGAATATTGTCGATTAATTTACTTTTGGAAAGTTCTGAATTTTATATACTTGCGTTTATATTCACATTGTTATAGTTAAGTAACTGAATATTAATGGTTTTTAGCGATTTAGAAGTTTTCATTGCGTGCCGGCTTAATTTAACTTAAACTTGTGACGGTTATAAACGTTAACTAATTTAACTTGCGCGATGCCGTCGCAGAAAGCGTCGTGTGTTAGGTGTGGGGTTAATCGGTGGTATAAGGATTTTAAGGATTACAACGGCGGTCCTATGGCGATTACCGACAGATCGGTTTGTTTCTTTTGTGATTTAAGGGAAGAAATAGTTGGTATAAAACGTATTGTACGCGAGGTGACGGAAAGATTTGCAACGCTTGATGGGGGCAGCGGTAGGCTTACAGTTTACGAAGGCGAACCTATATATACTAACGTAGAAGACGTTAGTAATTTGAAGGGTGAGGTGAGGAACATAGTTTCTAGTATAGGTAGCTTATCGGGAAGGTTAGAGAGTTGAAGAAGGGGTTAAGGTTGGTCCGAGATTAGGAGACGGGGAGGGATTTAGAGAAGTTAAGGGCGGAGCTAGGACACGTACGTTAGGTGATAGGAATCCCCCCCTATCGAGGTTTAGAACCCTTTGGCCTAGTTGGATAGGGATGTGAACGAGGGGGAAACTACTTTAATTGGGGACTCCTTAGTGCGCCATATGGATAAAGAGTTCGTTGAACGGAATCCAACCAAGAGGAGGAGGGTCTGTCTACCAGGGGCCAGGGTTAACAGAATTAGAGACGAAGTACAGAGGGTTGATGTTGCCTCCCGTCACTCGATGTTGGTAACGATGGGACGGGGAAACGACTCGTATAGGCCCGATACGAGAGTGTCTGACCTTTTGGAGAGATATAGGGGATTAATTAGGTCCCTGAATGCAAGGTCAGATAGGTCTTTAGTTCAAAGTATCACCCCTAGGCAAGGTTTGGGTCTTAGGATTACGTCAAAAACAATATATTTGAATACTAAACAAGAAGAGATTTGTGCTGAGGAAAATGTACCCTTCGTAAAGCTGTGGTAAGGATTCAGTGATCCTAGCCTTTTTATAAAAGATGGGGTGCATTTTAATGAAATAGGGAATGCTAGGCTAGTTAGGTTAATCGATGAGAACGTTCGAAAGCTGTATAGATCGGAGCCTTCTTTAAACGTTGTGGGTCTGGGAAACGCGGGCCCGACGTGAAAAATAGTTTAAAAAGCCGAACCTTGGTAAAAAATAATTCAAACGTCTTTTATTGTAACGCGCGTAGTATTAGAAATAAATTAAACGAATTTAAGGCGATAATTTATTCCGGCAACTACGATATAGTTGCTATAACCGAAACGTGGTTAAATACCGTGACTCGGGACTTGTTGGGGAAACTTGACATACCGGGTTTTAAACTGTTTACTAATGATAGGTTACATAGAATTGGTGGCGGCGTTTTGCTGTACATTCGCAATTCCCTTAGGGCTATCGAGGTTAAGATAGATTTTACGGCAGCAATTAATGCGATATGCGTTGAAGTTAGGGCGCGTAGTATTAGCTTCAATTTTGTTGTTGTTTATAGACCTCCCGTTCATCCCCCCTCGATACCGATACTAGATTTTACATACTTCTTGGTAACTTTATTAATAATCGGGATGGTATAATTGTCGGGTACTTCAACTTCCCTAACGCTAATTACGAGATTTTATTGGTAATAATGGGGATTTGAGATTGATTGCGTTCATGGAAGATAATTTTTTACGACAGATGGTTACCGAACCAACGTGCGGTGACAATATTTTAGACGTGGTGATGAAGAACGGCGAAAATATAGTCGAAGGTTTAGAAGTAGATGAGAGTTTAGGATGTAGCGATCACCAAATTATTAGGTTTAATCTGTTGATAGAAAACATTAAGGATAGTAACGTAATAGAAGGCACGATTTTCGTAGGGCCAATTTTAATAGTTTTGCGGACAGGATGGAGTAGTGGACTGGGATAACTTATTTGAAAATGAAAATGAAAAGGTTTATTGGCAGATTATAGTCCATATGACAAATATTATTAATACAATGACAGTTCATATACTAAGGATAGAAATATATAGAATTGAATAGAAATAATACTGCACTGTCGAAGTTAAGTGGAGCTACAGACAGACGTTTTCGTACAAAGAAGTCCAAAGCTTAGAGGATAAATGACAGGACTCATGGATAGCGTGGATGATCGGGTTGGTTGATTTTTTAATTCTTTGCATTAGACCGTATTGAGCACGTCTTGTTACCTCCGGGAAGCTCGGGACATTGCGGGTAGCAAACATTTGCAAAGCTGAGCATCTCGAGGGTAATTTATGTAAGAATCTAAAAGACCTGTTGTACAGCAAAGTTAGGGTTCTGCCAGAACCTTTTTTATAATTCACCCAGAGTTGCTGTCCATATATATTACTGCAGAAAGTACGAAAGAGTGTCTTTAGCTTCACTTGTACAGCAACGAAAGTTCCTTATGGTCATATTCGTTTTACCACACAGGCTTCGAGATTGTTTTCTTATATCCGAGTCATTACTCAAGGAGCTGGTAATAGTTTGACCCAAATACTTAAACTCTTGTACTTCCTCACTTACTTCACCATTCATTTTAAACCTTATATCAGCTGGCTGAATACAGCTTTTAGGATGAAATTGCATAACCTTAGTTTTTGTAACATTAAAAAGAATATCATGTTTCTGCGAATACACTTCGCAGACGTTTAGTAGCCGATCCAGATCTTTAACAGAGGGACTTATTAACACCGTATCATCGGCATAAACAAAGTTATTTATCCTTGTGTTATCTATACAACAACCCGCTGTTGCCTCATTAAGTGAAGCAATTAATCCGTCAATATACACATTAAACAGCATAGGGGAGAGCAAGGAGCCTCGTCTTACCCCGCAAGAGGAGCCAAAACACTCGGATAGTATATTGCCCTACCTAACAGTGAAAGATTGGTGGGAATACAAAAATTTTTCTAGTTTTGTAAATAAACTATTGTGGTTCACCCTATCATATGCCTTACTTATATCAAGGAAACAGCTATAAATGGTTGAATTACTGTCAATGTATTTAGATATTGTTTCTTTAAGTACATACATACACAGGTCAGTTGAGTGGGACCTTTTAAAGCCAAATTGATTAGGGGATGTCCATAGTAAATCATTTAATCGGAGTAACAAGAGTTTTTCTAGTAGTTTCGAGAAGCAGGAAGCGACAGCAATAGGCCTGTAATTATTGCTGGACACAATGTCTCCGTACTTATTTTTGACCAGCGGCAAGATATATACCCTCATGAACTCTGCAGGGATATAGCTATGAGCCAGCATGGCTGATAGGAGCAATGATATATGCAGACATACTATGTCATTTGCATATTTTAAGTGCTCATTCGATAAGTCATCTACCCCTAACGCAGAACCAGTCTTTAACTCTTTAATTAACCTCCCATAATCGTTTCGCTGCAATCTATCTTAAGATTATCCCTACTCACACTGTTAAGAATGTTAGAGTAGTGGTTTTCCACAGCTTTGCAATTTCATCCTCCCCCGAGACCCCATCGATTGTAGGAGGGAGGACATTTTTGACACCCGTTTAATTCTTAACAAATTTCCAAAATTTGTTATTATCGTTATTTATGCGAGCTTCACAGGCTTTTGATGCTCGAATAGACTCTTCTTCCTGTTTACATCTCCTTATGGCCGCCTTGTACTGACCCCAACTTCTACATATATTCATGTATACTGGTCATAATCTGGGTCTACCATGAAAGCACCACAAATCATAGGCGTCTTTCGATTCCCTCTTCAGGGGGGCAATCAAATCATTCCATCCAGGAATAACCTTAGTATGATAGTTGTAAGATTTAATCAAGGGGCTTCCTGCTTCTCTTAACAGGGATATTATCTTACTATAATACCTAACTATGAGTTTACAGTGAGAATCATTTGAGCAAGGATTATTACAGGCAAGGTGCAAAATTTCTAAATTATTAAAGAGGTGACATGTTCTGTCTCTGTATTCTATTCTCTGCTGCATATTAACATTGGACCAATCGACGCGATTATTCTTACCTATTGAGTTCTTGTTAAGTCGTGTTGCGCATAAATTGGTAACGTTAATTAATATTTCTAATGGTCTATGATCAGAAAGAAGGAAATCATGCAAAATATGAACTCTAACAATTCGATCCTTTAGATTATTACTAGTGAGACAATGATCAATTCACCTGGTGGTACCACTCATATCGCTAACGTATGTAAAATTACCTCTGGCTACCCCTAATACATCGACATCACTTATACTTAAATTGGCCGACTCGCACATGTTATCCAATTCTACAAAGAATTCCGAGTTCACATGTGCGTTAAAGTCCCCCATTATTGTACAGTGAGAATATTTGTGGTTGTCTGATAATTACTTAATTTTGTACAGCAAATCAATGTATTCATCTAGATTCCTGCCATTGTTGTATGGTAAATAGCAGTTTACAATTAATATGCAATCATTGTTCACTTGTAATTGAATGCCTAACAACCTTACTTTATCGCTTGTTAAAATTTTTATATGTTTTGACACTTTTTCCTTATTAAGAAAGCAACACCACCAAAAGGCCCACCGTACATTAATTCATCCGACAAGTCTACTGCTGATGACGCATGGTACACAAAGTCATCATGGATGGTAGAGAGGAATTTTAGCTCTTGCTTAGGTAGCCAGTGCTCCTGCAGGAGTAACTTATCTGCACTGTCGCAGATTTTATGAACATCTACAGTTGAATTCCTCACTGACCTTACATTATATGAGACTATTTTCAACAAGTTATCCGCCATGATTGATAGAGAATTTATTATTAGTAAGATTATTATCATTATACACAGTACAACTTTCAGGCATTACCGTTAGGGCGCCTATTATTATTATTATTATTATTATTATTATTATTATTATTATTATTATTATTATTATTTTGCCTGTTATCAAATCTCCTGGAAAAGTGAATAAACTCCTTAACAATAATACCGTCAGGCCATTGACTCATATTATACGGGTTGAAATGCGCATTTGCACCTTTAATTATTACTTTAAAAGAGTTATAATACGGAGATTTCGTGTTTAGTTTATTAACTATCACTATACTGTGTTCACCAATGATTTCTTCTATCATGTGTCGAATATCGCTCGCCTCGTTCGAGAGCTGAATTCGCGACACAAATAGGGTGAGATTCTCCATCGGTGGCCTCGCCACGGAGACCGGTTGAGGAGACCTTTGGGACGGGCGCCTATTAACAGTTACCCACCCGTCCTGCTCCCTCGATCTCCCTGAGGCAGGGTTCGCCTGCCTGGGGGATGGGTGGCATAACCTTTGGAGGATAGGAGGCCTCTCCCTTACTCTGTGGCTTGGTGAGGGTCTGTTAGCGGTGTTTATACCCTGACGGCCGCGCGTGCCTCTCCTTCTTCGGTGGGAGGGGGGGGGAACTGCACACCGAGCGAGGCGTAATCGAACACCTCTCCTCTGCAGTGGGAGGCAGGGAAGAGGCAATGATGCCTCGACTCTCGGCATTCGACCGTCCCTGTTCCTCATTGTGAGATCAGGAGCAGGGGTCCTTTCCTGAACGGGAGGGGGGTTGACCACTACCCCTGCATGCTGCGTTTCCACCCCACCTTCATGGGGGGAGTTGCAGGCGGGGATTTCGTTTCCCTCGCTGCCCGACGCGCTTCTTGGAGATCTGGCTTGATGAACTACTTCCGAGTAACTGGGCTTTGGGAGGAGCGTCTCTTTCAACGCATCTAACTCTGACCGGAACTGTTCTATCGAAATCGCGTTTTTCTGATTTGACACCACGTTTTGGTGTTTCAGTTCAACTATCGACTTTTGTACCTCATTATACTCTTTGAGGAGCACCGAGACGTTTACGTCACCCATAGAGATTACCGATATTCTATGGAAGTTAGTAACGTAAAAGGTAATATTATTCTCATTATCCTGGAGGGTCGACACTTTATTTATAATGTCTTTCAGGGTATTCTCGTTTTTAGAATTACCTCTACGAGTTGGGAGGGAAGCACCGAACAGGGTGTTTAATTGTATTCTCGCATGTTCTATTTCTTCTGAATCATAAAAATCATGACAGACAGATATAAGAAGGTCTGACCTAATATGATTTACTTTGTCAAATATAAAACATAAGAAAGGATTTTCTACAAGATTTACAGCATACGACCCCATTTTATATGTAACGGCTTGCGGGGGAGCGTAGCTGGTGGGGGCTGGTTGGGGGTGGAGATGGGGGGAACGCCGAAAGGGGTCCCACTTTTTCGTCCCTTTAAATCATGCTCTGGATACCAACGGTTCGATGTTCAGGCATCTTTTCACATTAATTATGTAACTATTTCTATGACACAAAAAGTATACACGCGGAGTCACTGTACGATTATACCGTAATGAAACACATTTCCCGCGATCACCGTCAAAACTTTTACTATTAAACGGAAAATTTGCAGTGTATATGATGGGGGTAGGGCGGAAGAGGGGAACGGGATGGGGATGCTAAAAGGAGTGCCCACTCCTTGTCCCTTTAAATCATGTAAGCGTGTAAGTTTGTAAATATATCTAAAGTAATAAAACCTATTTATTTGCTTGGTCTTTCATTTAAGATTTCAGAGTCTTTCCCTGGCCTTTTGAAAAAAATTGAACCGTTTATGTAGTTAAAATTCACTCGCTCATTCGTTTAGTTCGTTCATTCGTTCGTAATTTTTCAAAGGGTTCACCCGCTCGTTCGTTCGTATGCCCGCTATTTCAAGGTCACTGTTTACCTCCTCATAGGTCGAATAAGGTAGTTCCGGATGTCGTTAGAAAATTTTGAGGATATATTATATGTATTATTAATAATTAAGTATTGTCACCCAAATTTTCATTAGGAGGCGTTTAAAGAAAGTTTTTTGAATATCGAAAGGGAGTTTATTCCTCGTAGGCCCAAGCGCGCTAGAAATCATGGGAGGCCCAAGTGGTGAACTAGGGAAATAGGCGAGTTCATAAACCAGCGTAACAGAGCGTATAGAATTAATAAGTGCAATGTCACAGTAGCTAACTTTAATAGATATATCGAGTTTAGACGTCAGGTTAAAAGATCAGTTAGGAATGCTAAGCGTAATTTAGAGACTCTTATAGCTGCGGATAGTAAATATAATAAAAAAAAAGTTTTTTGAGAGCGTGAATAATCGTAAGCCGTTAAAAGATAATATAGGCCCTCTCGTGGACGCTAATGGCGCTTTGGCTTCCGACGCTCAGGCGACAGCGGGTATTTTTATTAATTTTTTTTGCGACAGTTTTTACCGTAGAAGACGTAAATAATGTCCCCGATGTGGACGATATCGTTCCATTTATTAGCGAGACTATTTTGAATGAAATAGCTGTTTACGAGGATGAGATTGCGCAATATATCGATAAGCTAAAAGTTAGCAAGGCTCCAGGCCTTGACGCGCTTTATCCTAGACATCTGAAAGATTTGAACGACGTTATCGTAGGCCCCTTAACGAAGACTTTTAATCAGTCACTCGAAACGGGGATTATTCATGAAGACTTCAAATTAGCTAACGTTACGCCCATTTTTAAAAAAGGCGATCGCACAGTAGCTAGCAATTATAGGCCCATTAGCTTAATGTCAATTGTCGGTAAACTTTTGGAATCCGCAGATAGGGATCGTATCATCGATCACTTAGAAAGTCGTGATTTGATTAATAGTAGTCAGCATGGGTTTCGACGCCATACATCTTGTTTAACTAATTTGTTAGAATTTTATAACGAAATAGTGCGCGAATACGTAGGCATAGAGCGGCTGACGTTATTTATTTAGATTTTAAAAAAGCGTTCAATAGAGTTCCGCATAGAAGATTAATTGCGAGGGTTAAAGCGCACGGTATACGCGGTCAAGTAGCTAACTGGTTAGAGGAATGGTTTCGTGCTAGGAAACAGTGGGTAGTTGTTAATGGTAGTGAATCGGGCTGGTTGGATGTAGGTAGCGGTGTCCCACAGGGTTCAGTGTTAGGCCCATTGCTATTCGTAATCTACATTAACGACATATATGTAGGCTTGACCAGTAACTTGTCAAAATAATCCTGTTTCGAGTGACTGATTAAAAATCTTCGTTAAGGGGCGTACGATAACGTCGTTCAAATCTTTCAGATGTCTAGGATAAAGCGCGTCAAGGCCTGGAGCCTTGCTAACTTTTAGCTTATCGATATACAAACAATATATTCGCTCAGTTATGGGCTATGCTAGCCCATGCTGGGCACCCATTATCTCAAACACACACATAAACACCTTACAGACAATAGAAAACAACGCACTTCGTATCATTAGAGGATGCACTCAAACAACACCAATAGAACACCTGCACACAGAAACAAAAATACTGAAAGTTAGGGAACATTTAGACATGAGGGGAACACAGTTCATGGCAGCAGCGACAACTAACCCACAACACCCTTGCCACTACATGTATAATCATGCACCACCACCTCGCACCATTAAGGTAACACCAGAGAGACATTATAACCAAATACTTCATTCCATACCACGCCCCACAGACATCACACAGTACAGAAAACACACACACACACACACACACACACACCTAACCCACAAAGCACTGACACGACTCGGTCCGAATGCGGTCCTAGGTGCGAAGCCGCCACCCATTAACAGGTCAGAGATCAGCCTGAGCAGATCGGATCGAGTTAACTTAGCACGATTCCGATGTGGTCATCACCCCAACTTACGGACATATAAACACAGACTAGACAACTCCATAGACGACACCTGCCACCTGTGCCAGGACACACCACAAACAATTGAACACATTATGACAGACTGTACCGCTCTAGCACAACAACGAACACAACACAACATCACTAGTGCGCTGAAACTCTGGTCCACTCCGGAGAGGGCGATCGGTTACCTGCGTGCCGCCGGCTTGCTCGATCAGGGTGGGCTGATCGGCTAAATAACACCAACAACTTGTCAAAATTCGCGGACGATACAAAAATAGGCGGTAAGGTTGTTAACGTGGACGATAGAAATAGGCGGTAAGGTTGTTAACGTGGACGATAGAAATAGGCTCCAAGATGATGTAATTAGGATTATGGAGTGGACGGATAAGTGGCAGATGCAATTTAACGTAGGCAAATGTAAAGTTTTGCATACAGGTTCTCGTAACAACAATTACATGTACACGACGGATTTTACAGAGTTAGCGAGCGTGCGTTGACGAGGAAGTAGATTTAGGCGTACGCGTATCTAGGGATTTAAAAGTTAGGAAACAGTGCCTGGAGTCTTGCGCAAAAGCTAATAGAATGTTAGGTTTCATTGCGCGTAATTTCGAATTTAAATCGAAGAATATTATATTGCCCCTTTACAAGTCCTTAGTCAGGCCTCATTTAGAATATGCCGTCCAGTTTTGGTGCCCGTATTTGCGTGACGATATTGATACGTTGGAAGGGATTCAGCGTCGCACCACGAAACTAATTCCGTCATTGCGCAACAAGTCTTACGAAGATAGGATTAAAGAGTTAGACTTGCATTCATCCGAAACTAGGAGATTAAGAGGGAAGCTTATTGAGGTTTTCAAAATCGTTAATAAAATCGATAACGTAAATTTTACGAAACTCTTCACTTTTGATAATAGCAATACTCGTAATAACGGATTTAAGTTGCGTGGCAGACGTTTCATTACTAATATCGCTAAAAACTTCTTTACGTTTAAAGTAATTGATAAATGGAATAATCTTCCCGCGCCAGTCGTGAACTCTACCAGCGTTAATGGTTTTAAGAACCGTTTAGATAGGCATTTTAAAAATATTAACGTTGTTTAAAATAAAAATATAATTAGCAACAGGAGCTCTGGGGGTACTGGTCGAGGATGAGTCTGTTGACGATTAATACCAGCTTGTGACATGCCAGCGTGTGAAATGACAGCAATAAAATTATTATTATTAAAAAAAAAAAGTTAGACTAACACGAACGTAGATGTAGCTCGTAGCGTAAACTAACCCACTTTTTGTTATACTCTTCATACCTTTTTTTTTCCTTTTCTTAGCCTCTCTTTACTTGCATATCTGTAGTTTGCATGGTATGACAGTGTTTGAGTTAAGACTGTGTTTGCATGGTTTGTAAGCGTTCTTATTTTACTTCTTTTCATCTTTCACCCCTTTCCTATTCTCTTCGACTATTTTTCCAACTTGTCGGCAGTGGCCGGCGGATGATGTTGGTGAGTCTTTCTTTCTCTTTTTCTGAATGATAGGTTTTGCTACTTACTTAACTCCTTATTTTCCTCTTTTAACCCCCTACTCTTTCCTTTCTCTCGTGCTAACCTTAGATTGGATCTTAGAGTCTTTGTTAGCCTTAGTTTCTGTAGATGACGGGATCGTTTCACTCATTCCCTTACACCTCGCGTCGAGCCGAATCGCACACCTGCGACTCATAGTCACCTCAGAGCTTCATCCGACTAGACGTGCTCTCCTCACAATAGAAAAGGTTGAGTTTCCGTTGAGCAGTATTCTTAATGCTGTATACGATGTGTCCGTGATGAAGTCAGTGCGTGTGTTCAGGCGTAAAACCTGCGCAATTAATTATGTACTTGAAACGAGGTGTAGACAGTCAAACTCTGGAAAACGGAATGTTATTTATTTAAGTGTTGAGGAGATGAACAGAACTTCGCAGTGGTTGAGAAGTGGGGGAGGATCGTTATAAAATACCTGCAGGTGTAGGTACAAAAGGAGAGCAGATTAGTGATACACCCTCATACGCCGTTATTTGTACGTTGTGTATAAACCGTGACCAACCACGCATTTTTATACGGCTGATGTGGAAGGATGTAAAAGACAATAACGTCCTTATCCCCAGCGAAACCGCTTCATTCTCGATAGAATGTTTGAAGTCGTCAGTTTTCCCAAACTAAAACCTATATTAAACGCGCGAGTTACCGATATGCTTTATTTTGACACGGTTCTCGAATTTGCGTACACCGCTCTGCTAAACCGTTTCAGTGAGTGTAGGGAGGAGCAAGGAGAGTATGGCCTGGAGTTGGTCGCACATTTAAAAGGCATAGACTCCGCGAAATATCAAGAACTTTGGTACAAAGCACTTGAACGGTACAGGGCTGAGCTCACCTACACTGTTCACCCTGAAGAACTATTTCTTTATATAATGGTTATTTGCCGGCACGATTTAGAAGATTACTTCAATTGCCGTTATGAGCTGTGAAGAAGAATTCACGGTTGAAAAGCTCGGATTTAAAAGAATAAACCCGCGTTTGGAAAGGTGTGTTCATAAACTTGATTTAATAATGTTGTGGCAAACAATGACCTCTTTGTGCGTGCTTTTGAGTGTATTCTGTCCGTGTTCAAAGAGTGATAACTTGCCACCCAATTGTAATGTGGGTACAATAATAGTGTTAAACGAGCTGAAAGCCCTTTATATAGAATACAGAGCTTCCTCATACTTTGAGTGGTGAAATAATGTTAAATCGTATTTATTGTGTAGTACAAGGCAATGAGAATGTAACTGTGGATTCGATTACGTGTGAGTTTAGTATTTTATTTAAACGCTGTCGGACTTAAAAAGCGCGTATGTATAGACCATATATATATATATATATATATATATATATATATATATATATATATATATATATATATATATATATATATATATATATATATATATATAGGGTGTCCGAGAATTATCTGTACAATTTAATCTTTTAATAAAATTCTTGATAACACACGTAAAATTCTTAAACAAGATTATTTAGAATCTGTATTTTCAAAAGTTTCTTTTATTAAAGTAACGTTGTTACAAACGTTCGATATGTGCACCATCAGTGATTCGCAAAACATCCAATCGATACTCCAAATGTTGCCATGTACGCTGCAGCATATCCACATCAATTCGCTCAATAGCAGCTGTGATTCTTGCTTTTAAATCATCAATGTCTGTCACCCGCGTATTGTACACAAGATCTTTGACGAATCCCCAAAGAAAGAAATCACAGGGTGTGATGTCGGGAGATCTAGCCGGCCAATGAATTGCACCTCCACGGCCAATCCACCTGTTTGGGAATGTCTCATTCAGGGACTTACGGACGATCAAGGCCCAATGTGGCGGTGCGCCATCTTGCTGAAAAATGATGCGTGGATGCAGTGCTTCCAACTGCGGATAGACAAAGTGTTGCAACATGTCCAGGTAGGTATTGAAGGTCACTGTTGATTCACCGAAGAAAAATGGTCCAATCACGCGATCATGTAACAGGCCACACCACACATTAACTTTAGGACTGTTTCTGATGTGCTCTTCTATGCAATGTGGATTTTGTGACCCCCATATGCGCACATTTTGTTTGTTTACCTTTCCTGAAACATGAAAAGTTGCCTCGTCCGAAAACATGATTATTTCCAAGAACGCATTGTCCTGGTCGACTCTGTCAAGCAGAGTCATTGCAAATTCCTTACGGGAGACCTTATCTTCATGCACTGTCGAACGAGGTATCTGTAACTCTCGTGATGCAATTCTTGTCGACTTGCGTGGACTGCGAACAAAAGCCTCTCGAATGCGCTCGACATTTTCAAAAGACGTTCGAGGCCGCCCTGCTCCTTTCTTATGCTCTACACTTCCAGTTTCCTTAAACCTTTTATACCAAGCTCGTATGGTTACTCTTGATGGAGGGTTTCTGTTGTAATTAGTTCTAAACCTTCGTTGAACTTGTGTATCTGATTTTGTTTCGATAAACCATTCAACACACTGTGCTTTCTCTTGTGGATTCATTAAGGATGAGGGGTGTGTATGAATATCTGAAAAAGAAAAAACTTGTCAAAACTTGTTATCAGAAAAAAACTTAATGAGTTTCTCTGTAAAATGGGACAACACTGGAATTTCTAAAAAACTTGTCAAAACTTGGTATCAGAAAAAACGTAATGAGATTCTCTGTGAAATGGGACAACACTGGAATTTCTACACTTCATGGTTGACTTTCAATAACAGCCAAAAATTGTACAGACAATTCTCGGACACCCGGTATATATATATATATATATTGAAATTCTTCTGCACTATTATTTTGAAGTTAATAGATAAGTATTTTTTGGATGCGTGTATATATATTAAATATGTATTTAGATTTCTACTGTACATCGTTTAACCTCTGTATTTTTTCGTGTAAGATTTCTTCTACTGTTATTATTTTTGATTGTATATTTATTTCCTATATATTTATTACCTACATATATTTTCGAATAAATTAAATAATTGTTACCATGGATTCGTTTTGCGACTGAAGAAACAGAAGGATGTAGTTGTGTTTTACTTAATTCTTGTACTTAATTATTGTATGTTGATATATATATATATATATAATTATATATACTGTATATATATATATATGTATATATGTATATGTATTCATTACACCAAGATGACGCCTTCTAAACCAGCTCATGATGATGGCTGGTCTTCATTTTATGCTGAGCAGTGGCAGTGGGAACATCTCTCCTTTAATATACTGCCGGACCATTAATTAAATAAATAGCGCAATCTGGAAACCATTAAAATAAATATATATTTGCATTAATAGTGATATATACAGGGCGTCCCAAACAAATGTATACACACTTTAACAGCTGATAGCTCAATTGATGTTTCTTTCTTTCCAAGTTAAACCCATTAGAATTAATAATGGCAGTCAGACTAAGCTTTGAACAAAGGAAATTCATTCTAAAATGCTACTGGAAGTGTGAAAACGCAGTTGAAGTGCAAAGACAGTTTAGGAGGGAGTTTCAAACAGATCCACCAACGCGACTTACCATCACTCGAATTAGAGATAAGTTTGAAGCCGATGGAACTGTTCAGAATGTCCACAAGAAGCGTTCCGGAAGACCACGGACATCGACAAGCCCCACAAAGCAAGAAAGAGTACTGGAAACGTATCACCAAAGTCCAAGAAAATCTGTGCGGCAAGCGAGTCGTGAGGTAGGAATTTCAGAATCGTCTGTCCAACGCATTTTGAAGCGCTGTCAATGGAAAAGTTACATTCCAAGATTAGTCCATGCTATTAATGAAGATGATCCGGACCGAAGAGTGGAGTATTGTGAGTGGTACTTGGCACGATGTGGATGTGGATTGGACGAAGGGGTTTCGTAGAATACCCTCCGCGTTCACCAGACCTCACATCACTAGACTTTTTTTATGGGGATACTTAAAAGACAAAGTCTACGCTATAAAACCTGCAACAGTCGCTGAATTGAGAGCAGCCATTGAACGAGAATGCACACAAATACCAAACGAAATGTTTCGTGATGTTTGCGATTCCATTGCTTCGCGTTATCAGCAGTGCCTGGACCAGAACGGACGTCAGTTTGAAAACAGGCGTTGACAAAACAATTAAATAATGTCTGTAGATTCTATTACATTTTGAAAATGAAATGTATTTTAATAAACACTGCCTTTATAAGTATTTAAAGTGTGTATACATTTTTTTGGGACGCCCTGTATATATATGTGTGTGTGTGTACACTAAATCTTCCAAATCAAGATTAAGTCGTCTAAGCCAGCTGGTTAAATACACCTTCTAAGCCAACTAAGGCTGTAAAGAAGTAAAGAAATTCATTATGCGCAAAAACATGCCTGCGTGAACATCTCTCTCCTCGGTTACATTCTTAAGTCAGAATACCTTCTTAGGTTAGGTTACCTTCTTAGGTTAGGTTACTCCTTCTGGGGGATGTCGGGCAACCCCCTCTCCCCCTTCATGCAACTTGTAGCTAAATCCCCTCCCCCTTGTTGCATAACCCCACTCCCCCATTACCGCCACCCCTCTCCTCCCTTACATCATTAACCATCTTGCCTAGCAATTGATTTGCACTCTCCCTTTTGGAGGGCATACTACTCTTCCAAATTATTATTCTCTGTTGTCTAATCTGAGTTAGAGGCTGAAAGCATTACCTGCAATATTTTTTCTTCACCCTTGAGTCCATATTCTCCAAGAGTATTGTTGTTAAAATAACAGTATTTTCAAGAAGCAGTAAAGTTAGCAATGAGCTAGTCTGAAGCCTGTAACCAGTTTTGCCTCTCCAACTTCTCCTATACACTGCAAGAAGAATCGGGGATCGGTCAGATAATTTACGTAGTAACTTTTCACAGAATGCATCGATCCGCTACAAGAAGAAATTGGAATGTAGTATAAAAGGAACTACTGCGATTCCCTACACCAGGGTTGGCCAACCTTTCCAAGCGATGGGCCAACAAATTGGTCAGTAATTTTTAGGGGGCCACTTTTCTGAAATTTAGACTAGAGTAATAAGGTAAAATAAAAAATAATTCAAGTACACTGAACTTTTTATTGAAAAACAAACACACATACATGTAAAAATATGCTCAAACACTAATAGAAGTAATATAATCGTTCAAAATATCGAACCCTGAAAAACTAAAAAAATTCAAACATTGAAAAAAAATGTTATTTTCTACATTAGCTGAACTTTAGTGTGATTTTTGAGCCTGTCGTCAGCGTCGGTTAAAGCTGATCGGTACTTATTCTTAATAAAATTCATTGAGGAAAATGCTTGTTCGCAGACGTAAGTGGATCCAAATTTGCCACCCGATGGCGGCGGGCAACCCTAACAGCCTTGGTGGGCCATTTATTGGCCCGCGGGCAAGAAGTTAGCCACCCCTGCCCTACACGGTACCAGCTACCCGAGAGTGAGAAATCCGTTGCTGCCACCAAACCAAAACTCCCCTCAACCTCGAACCACCCAAGCCATAGAGGAGGGTTAACATATATATATATACTGTATATATATATATATATATGATACACGATACACACAGACCGTGCATGGAACGAGGAATTCTTCTGGGAAAATTAAATCCACTATAGTACGAATAAGTAATGGTAAATGACAAACACTATAGTTTTTTCTTTTTCATGATGTTACCCCGACGTGGGCAACGGATCACTCGCAAAGAGGCCCCAAAAATATAGCTTCCCTCACAAGTTATCTGCAAAGCAGATAGGATCAAGCTTTGGGGCAGGATCTAGGGGTACAGCTACACCTAGCCTACTATATCAAGAACCTCAATATAAGGAAAAGACTCGTTGCATTTGCGTCGGATTGAATACATCAAAGAAAATGGGGTAACTTAATTTTCCCAGAAGAGTTCTTTGTTCCAAGCACGGTCTGTGTGTATCATGAAAAAACCTCAGGGGACCATTGTGAGTTCAATCCCATATATATATATATATATATATATATATATAGAGAGAGAGAGAGAGAGAGAGAGAGAGAGAGAGAGAGAGAGAGAGAAAGAGGGTCAGTGCCAAATTTAGGCACAAGCTAAGTAAACTACTGCTTAGGGCCTCACACAATGAAGAGCCTTTGAGTTCGTTTTTTTTTATCAAACCTAACTTATGCCTGGTGGCCAACTGGCTGGGGCTAACCAGGTTAGGTTAGGTCGTGATATTTTCGTTAGTTAGCCTTATAAGGCTAATTAAAGAAGGCTGGGGGTGCTTATCTTTACTTGATCCAGAATTTCTTCCACACTTGAAGTTGTCTAGAGCCTAAACAGTGGCGAACTTTGTTAATTTTTTTTTTTTACTATCCTGACGTCCGTCTCAACAAAATTTGACTTCGTGTTAGAGGGGTCTGAGAGGGCCCTGAGTTAAAGCAAACAAGTGCTATCCATACCAGAGGCCACTATAATGGGTGCCCTGGCACCCATGTTAAAAAAATAAAAGTTTCTGCAAAGTCAGATTTAATTAAAATAAGACAACCTACGGCCTAACGCCGCCTAAGGAGTGGTATACTGACAAGTGGGTTAGTTTTGGCTACCGATGGGCGGACGGCCATTCATAATAAAGGGGCCCCATTTTCGAAGAATAAACTAGTTGATAGAAGACGGGGATAGGATTGTTAGTACCGTCGTCTATCAACATGATGGTGCTCCTTGTCACTATGCCAAAATTGTTCAGGATTATCTAAATGGACGTTTTCCAAATCGCTGGATCGGACGCGGAAGCAACAAAAGACCTTGGCCAGGGAGATCACCAGATTTAACCCCTTTAGATTTCTTTGCATGGGGCTTTATCAAATCGCACGTCTATCAGACGAAGATTACGAGTCTTGAAAACTTACGTACACGTATACGAACTGCTGCAGATAACATAACCCCGCAAATGCTCCAGAATGTGTTTAGAAATGCTGCGGAACGATTTGAGCTGTGCAGGGATACTGATGGGCGTCACGTCGAATCCTACTCTTAATTATTTAATAAATGTTACCACTTTATCATTTTATGATTGAATTCCATATAATTTCCAAGTGCTTCACAAAAATAGATCCTGACTTTATATACACCCCTGTATTTTCAGACATTTTGCTATTAAGGGCAACGCAACAACACAACTTATCTGAAAAGACAGACAGCAGTGATGTAGGTCTCGAGATCGGTCTCGGTCTCGAGACCGATCTCGAGACCCAATTTGCAGATCTCGATCTCGATCTCGGTCTCCGCTATTTAAATCTCGGTCTCGATCTCGGTCTCGACAGACGCGGTCTCGGTTTTTCTCCCCGAGACCTTTTGAGACCTCTCGAGACCGTAATGAAAAATACATGTTATTGGCATACTCATGACGGTGGCTTGGTTGAACAGACACAATTCAGAATGTTTATGAAAGTTTGTAAAAGTAAGGGACTCTAGGTATTCACTAATCAGTCACCCTGTTTTGAGTTGCGACGTTTGTCTTGTGGGGTGGGGGGTCTGGATTTTTTTAGGTTAGCACTACAAAAAAAATTGCCCCCCCCCACCCCCGTCAGACTAATTTTATTGAAAATGGAAACACTAAATAGAGAATTATATATATTATATATATAAGTATATATTACAAGGCCACTTAGAGTTGCCAAACGGCGTGTCAACCTCTGTGGCGTGATAAAAACGATTATCCTCCCATCCAATATGTATTTGAAAAAATAAAAATGCTTCATACAAAAATAATGCAAGAAATACAGCATAAAGAAAACTACCGATAAATTCAATAAAGCATAGAATAACTCGACAACCCTTCACATCACTTATATTTACAACGTGCCGATTCGTACTGTTTTAACAGTACCTGCCTCTAGTGCTCCAATTGAGCGTGTATTTAGCCATGGAGGCATAATAATGAGGCCCCACAGAAGTCGAACTTCAGCAGATCTTCTGAGCATGCTGATGTTCCTTAAGTGTAATGAGCACCTATCATGCTTTAAATAAATGCACAAGTCAAACTGGGTAGTAGGTACGTTCATTAAACCTTCTGTAACATATATAAAAGAAGTAAATAAATAAAAAGTACGTGTATATATATATATTCATTTGTTAATTTATAGGCTACACTTTTTGCATTCAACACACTACATCTGAGAAAGTAGTTATTAGTTTATTAATATACTTAACATAGTCTAATTTCCATAGTAGTGTAAAACAAATTGAAAGGGCATGAGCTTGGTCTCGATCTCGATCTCGATTTTAAGGGTCTCGATCTCGGAAGGTAGATCTCGATCTCGAACCTTTGATCTCGGTCTCGATCTTGGTCTCACAGGATCAGGTCTCGGTCTCGGTCTCAGTCTCGGACTTGGTGGTCTCGACTACATCACTGACAGACAGCACTTCAGGTTAATAACCAAGTATTACTACTTAATACTAATTAACGGCGGCGCCAAACCGGCTCCGCTCCCAAACGGCGGCGCCCAAACGGTGGCGACCAATCGGCGGCGCCAAAACGTCCAGCGCCAAAATGTCGGCGCCAAAACGTCCTAGATGGTCCTTATTTGCCTGTTATCCTTTAATTATTTGAGTGTGCCTGAGATTAGCTATATTACAGTTCACTACGAAGGCCCTCCGCTTCTGACATTATTAGAGCAACTTTCTTAGCTTTGTAATGTTTCTATTTATTTTATATTTGTTATTTTATACTTATTTATTTCTTATATCTTATATTATTGCAAACCCCTATATAGAAGCGGGAGTAGGATTAATCATATTGCCTTCCTAATTTAATGTCAAGCATTTAATGTCATTCATTATTTTATTTTATATAGGGCCTATTTATATTATATTCCCTATTGTCATTCTTAATTTCAACTTTTATTAATTTAAAAAACATTATTTTTTTCTCTTATCTTGGAGAGACCTATCAAAATGAAAAGAAAAAAGAAGCAGGGGCTTGAAAGGCAGATAAAACAATTACCGAAAGTTGAGTTATTTCATTGTTATAAAGGAAGGATCTCAGACTCGAGAAAGTCAGACAGAGCCACAATCAACCACAGGCATCCACTTCTTTTACTAGAATAGCTAACACAGACACAAATGTGACTACTTCATCTGATCATGTTACAGAGACTGAAATATGACCGCAAAAGGAGAGAGTGCAATGCAATTGCAAATGTTGACCAATGCTGCAAGAGGTTATGCAAAAAGGGAGAATGTTGCAAGAGGTTATACAACTATGGGGAGGGGTTATCCCCCAAGTTGCAATGAACTCCTCCAGCTTGCTGAGGGAGAAGTTTGGACGTCCTCACCCCCAAAGGGGTATACCTAACCTAAGAGAGAGGAGGAGGAGAGAGAAAAAGAGAGGTGTTCGCTTGACAGGAGCCAAGCGCATATTAAGACTCCATCCCAGCGCTTGCTGTCTTATAAGCCCCTAATCAGCCAGTTGGCTTAATCCTCCAGTGCCTACAGGTATTATCAGCCAGTTGGCACAGTGTATACAACGTTTGGACAAATGCACGTACACTCCCGCCTATGCGCCCATCAAATATCACACACGCGCACACACAACTATATGCGCGATTATATGCGCCGGGTTCAACACCCGGTGACGGTGCATCCTTCCTCGGTTGGTAGATAAATGGGAACCTTGGTTATCCTAGTAGTTGCTAGTTAAGCTGTAGGTCTAAGGTGGAGTGTAAACATACCTCCACGGTTGGTAGATAAATGGGAAACCAGGGTATCCTAGTGGCTAACACACAGGGATCCCCGTTAAACTGTATTGCAACACTCGGTCATGTTGTTTATCTGTTTGTTTATTTCCCCCCCGCTCTCTCTCTCTCTCTCTCATATACATATATATATATATACATACATACATATATATTTCCCCGTCAAACAGTAGGTCTAAGGTGGATTGTAAACACCCTTCCACAGCTGGTAGATAAAGGGGAACCCTGTGTATCCTAGTGGTTGCTGGTTAAGCTGTAGGTCTAAGGTGGAGTGTAAAACTTGACCTCTCCAGAATGAACAATTCGGGCTGGAGCCATCAAAAGCAAAGGAAAGCCTATATATGTACAGTTCCGGAAAAAAGTTCATCTAAAAAATTCCGAAAAATATAAAAATTGGTGCAAGAAGTGTGCACAAAAGATCCAAAATTTATAATTAGCAAATACGTCAAATTGCATTAATTAACTCTCTCTCTCTCTCTCTCTCTCTCTCTCTCTCTCTCTCTCCTCGGGCTAACTTGAATTGGATATTAAGGTCTTTTTCATCTGTAATTTCTGCAAATTAGAAATAAAACAGGACAAATGATACATATAGCATTAAAATGAAGGTGAAAATGTGCAGCACAAATGATAAGTAGAAAGGAAATATGAAGATAAAGGAGGGAAATGAAGAGATATAAACAAAAACCTACTTAAACAAATCCTAATTAAGCGATGTAAATATCAGGTCATCCCATAAGTAATGTCGTTTTTTAGATCGGAATTTGAAGGACAAAAAAAACAACTGAAACTTTTTAATCTAGTATATATTTTCCATCGGAATCAATGACACTCTGCCAACGTCATACAAGCTTTTCAATGCCATGTTTATAAAATTCAGGCGGTTTTGAGGCAAAAAACGTACAAAGACTGGTGTGCAGGTCTTCTAAAGAAGTATACTCTTTCTCGTCAAGATAGTTTTGCAGACTCCTGAAGAGATGATAATCTGAAGGCGCAAGGTCTGGAGGATATGGAGGATGTGGAAGTTTTTCCCACCCAAGCTCCTCAATTTTTGCAGAAGTGATCCGAGCGGTATCATGACGTGCGTTGTCGTGGTGGAACACGATTCCTTTCCGATTAACCAAAGAAGGTCTCTTTTCTTTTAGTGCAGTGTTCAATCGATCCAGTTGTTGACAGTAGACTTGAGCGGTGATTGTTTGGTTGTGTGGTAAGGTTTCAAAGTGTATTACACCACCTTTATCCCACCAAACACTAAGCAACACCTTCCGAGGGTGAAGATTTTGGTTTGGCTGTGGTGTGGCTGGTTCTCCGGCATAAACCCACTGTCGACGGCGCTTAACATTCTGGTACAGTATCCACTTTTCATCACCAGTCACTAAACGGTGCAAAAACGGATCTTGGAGTTCACGGGAATGAAGAGCTGTGCTAATGTTTACCCGCACCCTCAGATTGTCGACCGACAATTCATGTGGCACCCATTTTCCTAACTTAGGCACTTTCCCGAGTTGTTGCAAATGTCGATGGATGGTGGACAGGGATGAATTCAGTTTCTGGGCCAATTTTTTGACAGTTGTTCAACAGTCTTTTTCAAGTGCGGCTAACAGCAGGTCATCATCAAACTTTGCAGGGCGTCCAGAGCGTGCTGCATCTGTCAAACAGCAGTCACCATTCATAAACTTTTGAAACCATCTTTGTCATTTCCTCACATGCAGAATATCGTTGCCATAAACTTCCTGAATGTTTCGCGTTGCTTCAGTAGCACTATTCCCTTTTTTGAACTCGTAAAGCATTATATGCCTGATATGCTCTTCTGATACCGCCATGTTTATGAGGGGTTCACATCAAGCAAAACACATGTCTTCACTGGTCAAGGTCTGTAAAGTATGTAGCGAAATACGATAGATCTCCTCTTAGATATAACCTTAGGAAAATTTATGCTTAAACCGAGTAGGACTAGTTTAAACTTAATCTATTTTAAAAAACATTATTTATGGGATGACCTGATAGCTGAACAGTAGAAGGACATATATATTTATGGAGAAAAAAAAATATATATATATATATACACAATTATATTAAACATCGTTCTGAAAATTGCGGAGTTTAGTGGCGACAGTTTGGCGGAAGCGATAGATAATAACGATTTTAAAATTCCAATAAATAAACTTCTTTTCGCATGAGTTTTATTGTTACGGGGCATAGACATCATAAAGATTAAACTCGCATGTTTATGATGCGCCCAAGCTTCACGGGCAATTGAGATTTCAGTTCAGCGTTTCTCTCAAACATTCGCGAATTGTACCGGAATTCCGAATATATCTTCGATTGTCACTAAAACCCTTCCTTTTCTGACAATCGAAAATATATGGGTGAGTCCTAATACCCCAGTATATAGTGCGGTAGACCGAGCCTTCACGCACAGATGATTTTTCCTTTAGACGGATGTCATAAACTTTACATCTACGATCCTTCACGGACAGGTGACATTTTAAAATTAATTTCCAATTTATGGCGATTTATTTTTCAGAGGAAATAATAAATTTTCCGAATCTATTTTAGATGCGCTAACATAATCCGATTTACAAATTTATTTTCCAGCATCGTTAAGCCCCTCATATATAAATGGTTGTTCCATTTTCCCTTCTCCACCCAACTCATCGGTGCCCCAAAAAGCAAGATTTATTTTCAAACAATGTGTTTCTCTCTCCACGTCTCTGGAACGGGCAAGATATATTTGACACGCCCCAGATTTCACGGGGCAGCCAATCACAACCCTGTGGGCGGAGCCCCAGGACCTCTGGTTGGTGGATCGCATCACTCACGCATTATCATCCGCCCAAATTTCACCGATAGCCAATAGGAAAATCGCGAATCGGGTATTGTGGGATGTTCACAATTACGACCAGTCTACAAAAGGGGGCATTTTCTTCATAGGGATCCAATTCGGTTGTTTTTATCGAACAGTGCTTTTGAAATACCTCGCCATGAGCCAATCGCCGTAGCTCTACCTCTCTCCGGATTTGTTTGAAGACGGGGATGCCTCATCGCTGTTTATAATTTATCTTTTCGCTGCGACTGACCGCAATGAACTTCTTTCAACGCAGACTGTTGCAGAAATTTGTGACGGAGTGCAAGAACCGATCAATGAAGACGACATTAAAATGTAAGTAATTAATTAATTTCTGATTATATACGTCGTTTCATTCAGTGCAAGAGTTATAATTTATAAAAAGACATAATAATTGTGTTTTGAAATATAGTTTCTGATTTAAGCGGAAGGCCGGGCTATGTATATATAACGTTACAATCAGTGTTAGTTAATTTATAAATAGCCATAATAAATGAGTTTTCAAAAAGTAGTTTCTGATTTATTCTCGGGCTATATACATCGTATCATTCAGTGCAAGTGTTATAATTTATAAGAGCCGTAAAAAAACGAAGTGAAAGGATATCTGCCCAGAGATCGAGGCCCGGTCTCTGTTCATATATATATATATATATATATATATATATATGTGGTGTGGTTTTAATAATACATTTCTTGATAACTTAAAAATTTATAAAAAGTTGTACGGGTAGGATTTTAGAATTACTAAAACTTTTAAGGATTGCCTGCAAACCCGGGCTCATGACCCGATACTGGTAGACGATCCTAGCCCAGGAGGTCAAATTTTCACCCACCCTAGACCTACAGTTTAACGGAGATTCCAAAATTGCTCATTCTGACGAAGGTCAAGCTTTTCATCCCACCCTAGACCTACAGCTTAACGGGGATTCCAACACCCAGCGTTTTGCTATT
The DNA here is from genome assembly GCA_023014485.1 of Bathynomus jamesi. Lineage (NCBI taxonomy): Eukaryota > Metazoa > Arthropoda > Malacostraca > Isopoda > Cirolanidae > Bathynomus > Bathynomus jamesi. The sequence goes on from JAJOZX010001529.1 coordinate 408,474, forward strand.
CATCACTTAATATAACCTAACCTAGCGTAGCCTAACCAGGCATAATTAAACTTTAATTTAACTTAACCTTAAATGATTCAGTATGAACTAATCATGTTAATTTCGCCTTAAAGGTCCGATGCAGAACTTCATCGTGTTATAGCTACTTTTAGTTTTGATGAAGGGGGAATAAATGATTTGGAGCTTTACCGCACAGCCAACTCACTGACCTGAATACCGAGGTAGAGGTATTGGCTCACATTCGGTCCAACGAACGCCAGGTCATCGAGGAACTAATGTAAGTTTTTTGTCTACTCGCGTTTTATAGTAAATATTTCATTAGCAGGTATCCTCAATTATAGCCTAGTTTGCATTAGCATTGAGCTAAGATTTCTGAACACAATTCGATTTATGAAAAAATGGAATTTAATTAAGAAGAATCAGTATGAACTAATCATGTTAATTTCTCCTTAAAGGACCGATACGGAGCACGAACATGTTATAGCAACTTTTCGTGACAGCTTTGATAAAAGGGGAATAAATTATTTGGAGGCTTTACCGCACAGCCAGCCCATGGACCTGAATACAGGGGTCGAGGTATTTGCTCACATCCGGTCCAACGAATGCCAGGTCATCGAGGAACTAATGTAAGTTTTTTGGGTGTTAAGAACAAAACACATTGTATTTTCATTTAATTTATTAAATGGTAGAAAACATGTACAAAGCGGCTTACAGAACTAGCGTCCACTAAATAAGCCTTAATAGAGACATTTTACAGTTACAAAGGTATATACACCTTTACACAATATAGTTACAATTATATTTAAAAATTTACACAACACAACGAGTGCCAACATATGGGAATTTTTTTTATTTGTCTGCATAACGTTTCATCATTCATTTCAGTGTCGCACAAATCGAATAATTTTAAAAAATTTATAAAACCCTTCCCACGTGATATGTGCAGGAGAAATGAAAGGCAATACATGCCGCAAGTATTACTAAAATATCCCTGGAGGCTGTAAGGATTCCAGACAATTTCAGGAACAGGTATTTGTTCGATAAATTGTACAACCACAATGTCACTTCAGGGTTGAGTGCCGAGTGAATCAAAATAGTACATTCTTTCACTATATTTAAAAAAGATTGCAAACCAATGAACCCCCTGACCCCCCACAATGTCGGTGTTCACGATAATCCCATACCAATCTCTTAGTAGTTGACAATTTCAATATTTCATCCTTCACAAACACGACGATAAATTTGGAGCGTGTGAAACGGTCACTTTTCATTACTCTCTGGAGTGTATTCGCGTCCATTTTAAAAGTGTGTGACCACGTTTCTGAAAAGGTCAACTTCTATTAGAGCCTGTGATTTGAGGTACACGAGTACGCTAATAGGCGCGTCTATAGGGTTGGCAAATTCTAACCTGACAGATGTTCCCACTTTGTTGTGGACTTAAGTGCGTATTTATACTAGCAGAGAAGTCAGGGGTAATATCATATGAATAAAGGTTAACTTTTTCCACAAATTCTTTCTGCGTTACGCCAAACCCAAGCTCGTCACAGGCACCGGCATTATGGCGAGACTACTATAAGATCTCGCGCAGAGAGGGAACACAGCGTCTGATGAGTAGTCTATAACCATAGGCCCCCTTCAATGCGAAGCCATTTAAGTATAGAGTTATATTTTAAGGCCGAAATTCTCGGATTTAAAGGTACTCTTTATATTTTCCATTCGTCGAAGCTGATCCTGCATTCCAAATAATATCCTTTTAGGTAGAACTCCCACGGCCACGTTTTCTAGCTGTTTCGAGGCCAACCCGGCAGGCACCGTGTATAATTTGATATGTACTCTGTTAATTGGGTATTTTACTGTTGCGTGTATTAAATTTTTTTCAATTTCTACATATTTCACTCGCAGTACATGCAAAAACGTCTCCATGATGTGAATCACAACGGGTTTTTCGCGCTCTTCTTGATCAGGTCTCAGATTTATGCGGATCTCAGGACTCGTGCGGTTGAGCTTTAGTTTCAGGTCGACGCCCTTCATATGCAGTTTCTCCTGGAACGAGAAGTCTGTATGAAGACGACCAAAACACTCGTATATCTTTTTTTTAGAATTTTTAAATTATCCTTTATACTACTTTCATCTTTAGTCTGATAATAGCCCTCGGCGGTTAAAAAGGTTTCATTCGCTTCTTTTGAAAAGTTGAGGATATTTTCCAGATAGGCTCGTAGGTGGTAATAACCCGTTCCTGCGGAGATATTAACCTGATTTAAATACACCGCACACTGGCTGAATATGGAATGTAGAAAGTTGGTTTCAGGGTATGCAGAGTAACTATCATCGCAGTCCGTTCCATCTGAATGGGCTATACGCAGTTTAGCCTATATATGCATGCAGCTGGATATCACGAATTCTATAGGGGTACTTTGAGAACTAATTGTGTTTAATGGGTTAATAGTAATGAAGTCGCTATGCTCAATAGAAACCTGAGTAGGTGGCATATCAAAGAGGGACAGTTCCGACTTACAACTATGAACTACACGGATGGATGAAACGCGTCATGACGAATCAGAAATAGTACCACTTCTCTCGACAAGTAGTAATCAGCCTATGATTCGTGAGAGTAGTGTCCTCAGCTTATATCAGTTAAAAAAAATGATCAGCCATAGGCTTCATAAGCTTAGAACACTTCTTTTGATGACCTTTTACGTTTAGCGCCACGTGTTGGTAACCCCTTATTCCTGACATCCCTCTTCTTTCCGCCACCACACATTTTTTCTTTGCATCTTTGATGATTTCGTCCGGTGTACGTTTTGAAATTTTTTTAGGACTTCTTTAGGTTTAGTTCCACTCATTATATCTTCTACCGCGTTAAAACCTGATTGTAACGCCTTCCTCCCGAGGTATCCAGCCCCCCTTTTCAACAGTGGGACAGCGGTGCGTAGTTTGGTTGAAAAAAATGGATCCAAGCCCACTCCCACGCTGATATCTTATCTCACCGCGTAATAGACTATGAAAGGCATTCGGATGATTATAACTGAAAACAACGAAAGTGTAGCTTCATTGTTAAGCTCCCATCACCGAATTTGAAATTTTTTCCCTCAATCGTTCTTATATATATCGAAATGTTGATTAATAGATTAGTCGCAACATTCACATAAAGGAGCTTTAAGGCATATCATACTCTGGGTTCATGGTTGAAAATTTTGAAAATACAAAGTGGCTAATATGTATTCCTATGTAGAAATTAATTCTAAGATGGGTTTATTATTTGCAACTTTTCCGAAAAATCTCATTTTCATGGTCAAAATCGCGATTTTCTGATTTGAAAGCTGCCTAACGCAGCCTCAGGGCACCCAAACCAAAGGGCGCAGCTGTTCTGCATATGATTTAGTATAAAAGCTGCTTTTCTGACCTCATCCTTGCTTTCTTGCGTGTTTCAACACCTCTGAGTGCTGAAGAAATGTTTAGATTTCACGTAAAACTTAAGAATTTTAAGTTTTTCTTCAAAGAATAGGCGCGGCTCACCAGCTCTACTCTGATCGAGTAGCGGGAGACTTGCCACCTCCACGTGTAGGTTTACACCCCTGTTCTTCCTGGATCCCTGAAAAGTGTGGCCTCATAAGATCTTATATTATGATCTTATGAGGACTTTCAGCTCTTATGAGCATTAACGATGGCTTCAGCCTCTTCATCAGCCACTCAAACCTGAAAAGCTCTTAAGTATGTCCCGCTTCGATCTGAACACTGGGAGCATTTCTCGATGGTCTATCCTGGCTCTCACCCACCCATCTCTCCTCTCGTGACCATACACAGCTTGGGAAGCAGTTGAGACTTCCTGTACAGCTCTCTCGCAGGACTGAGTATGAACAGAGAAAGCGTCCACTTTGAGTGGATTTTTCCTGAGATCCTCGAGCTCAGTCAAGGTCATCTTGCAGGTGAAAATAGGCTGGTAAATATTCTCTGATTCCCAGTTGATGAGATCCTCAGGTGAAGTGGCTTGCAGATTGACTTTGGGTATTTTGGTGGGGCCTCTCTGTCGTATCACCAAAGTCTCTTCCTTCTCTGATCTTCTCTATCTGGCTCACAGCAAAAGCTCTCTGGTGCCCATCCTCACTGCACAGGAATGAAGCCAGGATGTTCTCAGGATGTGCGTGGTAAGCTCCTCTTATCACTGCAGCAGAGTTGATGTTCCTTACCTCGGTAGTCTGGTTCCTCAGCAGCCTCAGGCTTGCAAAAACGTGTGCAGGACCAAATTTGAGATGGTCCTTCACTTTGATGTCGTAATACATTTAGAAGTAGAAGTTAAGGCAGAACTTCACGAGGACCTCGAGCCTCCAACACCTCCCCCTTCAGTCCGTGCTCCCTCATCCACAACAGCAAGATGTCCTGTGCAGTGGTGAGCCACCTGGATTGGTTCAGAGGTCCGTACTTGAGACCAGCCAACTGTGGACTGAGACTTCCAGACTTGATAGCTTTGATCAGAAGATAGCAGTTGTGCTGGTCTGTGGAGAGAGATTTGACTATCTCTACTGGCAGCTCTATGATATCTTCAGTTCCTTCCACTGGTTTGAAGTTGAAGTTGACCTCAAGTTCATTCACTTTCTCAAGAAGTTTTCCAATAGGCCCACTGAAGCCTGACCGGGAAGTTACAGGGCCGTCCAGCTTGATGATTAAGTGCCTCAGGGGGAGCTCGTTCACATGGAGCTGACAGATCATCCAGTGGCACTTGCGACCCAGCATCTTCTCCAATAGGGCTATGGCGCCTCCAGACCGCCCCGTGTTGGTGTTGGTAGAGTCTCCTTCAATCATTACAAGGCTCTCGTCAGCTCCGTGATCCAGAAGCCACTCATGCAGGCCCTGAGCGATCTTATGAGCAGGCTTTTCTCCTTCCTCAGGTTCCTTGGGAGTGAAATGGAAGAGGTACTTTCCTTGAAGCTCCCACGTGATAGTGTAATGCTCCTCGATCACTTTGCCAGGATGAAATCTCCCTGTCACTTCGTCATATTTCAACACCTTTGTGTTCCTATCCTGCTTGCCATCAAAGAATATCCCAGAGATCTTCTCCTCTGACCTCTGCATGAGAGCTTCAACTGATGAGGCCATTACTTCCTCCTTGTCCCTCCAGACATTCATGCCATCTATGGCCAAGTAAGCCTTATCTTTGGAAAGATGACCGGCTTTGATGAGGTCGTTCAGGAAGCCAGTGACAACTGCAGCTGCAAGAACATTTGCCACCCTGTACCTCAAAGCTGCTGAAGCTGTCCCTTGGATCTTCATGTAGTTTCGTGTAGCAGAAGTTGTAGTTTCGGCAGGTACTTCAGTGGGAACGTCCATAGGAGCTTCAGTAGTCTCAGCATTGCCAGAGGCTTCTTTTGAAGCTTCTTCCAAGTTTGGCTCTTCGTCCTCCTCAATGTCTTTCATGAGAAGCTCCTCATTAGTAGCCTCCTCTTTCTTCTTCCTCTTCACAGCAGAAGCTTCTTCAGCCTCCTTCCTCTTCGCTGCTTTGATCTGTCTCCTGCTGCCTTCGAAGTCTACAGAAGACATCTGGATTCCTAAGCTTCGGAAGTCTTCAATCTCTGGTAGTACAGCCACTGAAGGTCCAGTTTTGGAATCTTCACCTCCAAAGGACAGTTACAGTTCACATGGGCCTTGAGGGAGCATCCTGAGCATCCACTCCTCTCTGAGCCGCACAAGAAGATCAGATGCTTGCAAACGCAGACTTCACAGAGTTTATCTAGATCAGCCATCCTCTTCTCCTGGGTAGCAGACTTAACTCTCCCGTTCACAACGTCTGTCATCTCGTTCCATTTCAACAAGATCTTATATGAGAGCGATTTTTCCATAATTGTCAAGGCGGGGAGAACTTTACATTCGACTTCCTCCACTGAGTCATCACGAGTGAAGCCAGCTCGTCAGTCATCTCTCGGATACGGTATTTAGACCTTTGTCATGAATGAGGACCTTTTCCTCCTGCAGACGAATCCCTCTCTGAAGAACGGCTCTCCAAGTCGGCACCTCGCTGGGAATGAACTCTTTCTTTCCCAGGGCCCACAACATCCGAGAGCTTTGAACCTGACATTTTCCTGGTTTTGGGGGCAGATTCGGCCATCACGTCTAGTCGGTGCTTATTCTCGAGTCCAAATGGTTACAAAGATTCAAATGGAATAGATTTGTTTTCTTATGTATGTATGTATGTATGTATTAAACATGTGTAAGAGCTAAGCAAAGTTAATGTGTCTAAATGGCAACAAAATACGACAAAGGATTAAAAATATAAGATTGTGTTCACTTGAATATTCGGTATTTCAACATACTGTAGAAAAGAAAACCGCAATTTTGAACATGATAACGCGATTTTTGGGAAAAGTTGCAGAAAAGAAACCTTAGCCAGAGTGAAATTCGGATTCGGAAAAGTATGATATGCCCTGAAGGGGCTTGTCATATGTAATGCTCAAACTTTTCCCTCTATGGTTGAGGATGTGTGCAATGCGCAGCAGGTGCGCCTGGGTGTCCCCAACAAATTGATGCTAAATGATATTGCTGTAAATATAGCACATGTCTGGGGATGGGCAGCTTTCACCCAATTTCTCCATCTTCAATTGATACATTAAGCTGGACAAGTCATGTTGTGCCTCGTGAAAGGTATCTTTGGAGAGCTGCACTATATCGGCCCTCGGCCAAAATTGTAAACAGCTCTTTATCTTTAATATTTATACTAAGCGTTAATTTTAACTTCAATGTGCGTGCAGGCGTGTCTATGTTTACGACTTCAAAAAGTAAGTTGTTTGTCTGGTACGACTTTTCAAGACTCTTGTTTAACCCCGTCACAATGTCCATGGCTGTGTCATAATGACCGATTCCTAGCGTAACATTTGTACAATAGTACTATACCTCGCGGAACAGGACTGATCGCATAGTATTGTGTAAGGTTATGCCTAGTTTTTGACACTCATCGAATCTTCTGAGGATCAGAAATATAATCTGATCATTTTCAAGAGAAAAAATTTGGTGGCTAACTGGAGTTCACATAAACCCACCTCATACGAATCACGCTCCAATTTAATGGGTCCGTGGAGTTCTGTCACAAAGTTGGACAGGTTGTTGTTAGGATGTAGAGAGAGAGAAGAAGAGGACGGGAGTGTGACATAGAAGTGGTTAGGTGCCATGTTGAATTATTGCTTCATTATTGCGGCAGCTTTTATATAGGTGTTGAAGCTTTCTGAGTCACCCAGCCATTTCACCAGGTACATTTTTCTCTTTCCTGAACCTTTGCTGCCTAAAATTTTTAAAATTTTAAACACACTTTTTCCTAAATTAAATGTCACTTTCTGCAACTCCTCTTGGTAAAAGCCTCCTTCGAATTCTTCCCCATTCAAATCTTCAACGTAATCCATCATTATCTCGCCTTTAGGTCTCATAGCACTAGCTTTAAAAATGTCACGTGTCCATCCTTGCTCAAATCCCTTCGCAAATTTATTTCCCGAACGCGATAGCCTTACATAATCATTGATTTTGAAATGTGTAGAGTGTGGTGGCGGTGCTCCATCTCTTCTCACCTCTGGGTGCGTACCTCTTCCTAAAACTTCTTTAGGTGTTGTGCCATTCGTACGGTTGTGCGAACGGTTGTATGACGACGCCAATGACCCAAGAATGTTTATATATCTGTATGTGTTTTTATGTGTAAAACAGCGATGCATGCGTTCCTTTATGGTACGTTGAACTCTTTCAGCTTAAGAGACCTTATGTGTAGAACTGCTAGTTTAGTAACTGATATGAAACTCTGTCAGCATGTTCTGTAAAGCGCGTCCTATAAATTCTTTCCCCATATCCGTAAAAAATAGCCAGGAACCCTATCTTCTTTTAACATCAACATTTTGGTAGCTTTAACAACTGTTTCAGGCGATTTATTTTTCATTGGAATTAGCCACAGATATCTAGAGAATACATCTATTATGAATAGGATGTAGCGGCATCCGTCATTATACACTGAATATCTTTGCATGTCTGTTAAATCCGCTTGCTAAATAGAGTCAATCGAAGCCGCTGTTGTCTTGGCTGTTTTAAACCTTTTTCTCACCTGCTTATGAAATGTATAAGCATCCTGCTCCCGCAAAAACCTCTCATCATCTTTTTTCCCTACTCCATAAACACCTCTGTACAGTCTATTAACACCTCCATAGGAGGGGGGGGTTAGAAATGTCATAATAGCGTTTACTTAATATGTTAGCCATTTTCACACTTTAGAGACACGTGGATAAGGATGTCCGTTTGTTCTCTTCTTTCTCCTCTTCAGAGACGCTACTGCTGTGGGCGGTGGTGTACTTAGTTGTGACGCATGCGAAACTTGATCCAAGTCTTTTAACCTATTCAGATTACCTATCAATGTTTGCTTCTATCCAGTTGGTGAGGGCCTGTTCCACTTTCTCACCAGATCATGGACAATGTCAACGATATTGGATCCCTGTACCCTTGTTTCTTCAACAATGATCACGCCTGTATCGGTCCACTGTATGATGGGGTCCTCACTCAATAGATTATAAAGAGTTAAGCCTTTATTCCTCAATGTATGGTGGAGAATACGTTTTAATACATGTTCGATGTTTTGCGTTCCGTTATTCTTTGGTTGGTCATCTCTAACGTCGGCCCCAGGTCCTATGTTGCCATGCTCAGCGTTGCTCGCGCTGTGCCTAATGACAACGGGGAGCTCTGTCGGATTCTTATAATCTTCGTACTCATGAAGAAATTTCTGCAAAGCCTCTTGGTACAAGATCCTTTTCTTATCAGGTAACTTTTCACTGTTTAATAGGGCTAGCAACTCGCTTTCCATTACTTTAAGCCTGCTTTTACGGGGTTCTAGAGCCGTCTCTGCAATCTATGAACTTTGCAGTGAAGCATACACCTCGTGCGGAATCACTACCACTTTCTTCATTATATTAATCTAGTCAGTAAAGGAACCCAAAACTGAAAATAAGATGGGGAGGAATGATCCCCCTCTTTGTACAATAATTCGCTTTTTCTTCCCCACAATGTGACATTTTCGAGCGAGCGCACATATTATGTTCTTGTAACGACGTAAGCGAGTCTTCTGAGTGGGTTTCATTGGCACATTACATTTTATAACATTAAGACAGATTTCACAGATGTATTTTAAAAAGTCAAAGTTGATACTTTTAACAAACATCTGTTGCAGTGCACGGGGCAATCGTTGATAGATTTTTATTAATTCACGATATTTCTTCAGCCTATTTGTCATTCTGGAATATACACCTTTTCAGGATCGTTTCGAAATATATTCGTTCTTAGAAGCACCATAAACGTGTTTCGCGGGTGAAGGTCACAAAGCAAATATCCATAACGCTGACTTGTGGCTTCTTTATAAACCTCCAAAAAGTCCTGACGCTGATTTGAGAACATTTGATTGGCTAATACCCCAATTTGTGAAACATCTCTACGTTGTGCGAATAAGACTAGATATTGTTTATTTAACGACACATCGCGCATGTATGTATTTTTGAAAAATAAACTCGGATCTTTAACACTAGAAGTACTGAGCGGTCATTTTTTACCGCTTTTAGTTTTTAAGTGTGTGATACATTAACTACAGAAAAGGTAGCGGTCTGACCCTTTATGACTTTTCATAAATTTTTGCCATTATTATAATACCATATTTGATTTTTCTTTTTTTTATTTCCAAGAGATTTTGTAGGTTACTACCTATAAGGCCCACGCGTTCAAAAATGACCTTTCATTCAGTTTCCTTCCTCTACTCCTTTGGAACATTGTAGAAGATAATTGAGATGTGGCATCTTAGTTTTTAACATTCTAGAAAATACTTGAGATATGACAACACTGTATTCGTTTCTTGTCAGCCCGAAGCCACTCAAATTTTAAGTCAGTGTGCCTTTTCCCAGCATCATAAAAGGAGGCGAGTGCTTGATTTATGGATCTGTCGTGACATTTGTTTCAGTCTGCCGATAGTGTTACTATAATATATATATATTGTTCATTTTACAGATAAAATGGCACAGTGCTATAGAAATAAAGGAATTGAGATTGAAGAAGCTCTGCGTCTTCTTCGGGAAGAACTTGTCTCAGATGATTCAATGGATGAAGAAGACGAAGCCGTCGATCAACTGCAGGAGGCAATACGTCCTATCGAAGAAATGAATGATTCTGATGAGACGGAAGAAGATGAGCCTTTAGTTCTTCAAAATGAGGCTCCATTCAGTAGCACGAACAACACTTTACCTTCTCGTGCGGGTGTCTTATAGACAAAAATTACAGGTGAAAGAGAGTGAGGCAGAACTCCTGCTGAAAATGTATTCAAGCAGAAAAGTGGTTCTACTGTACACCATATGCATACTAAGGTATTGAAGAAAATAGACCTCTTAGTGCATTTCGACTGCTTATTGATGAACCTATGTTACGATCAATTCAAAACTACACTGAAATTCATGAGAAACTAAACGACCCAAGTTTCAGCATTCTTCTTGAAGATTTGGAAAATATTTAGGCCTCCAAATTGCTCGTGGTGTTTTAGTTGCAAAGAACACACCCGTGAAATAATTATGGAATCAAGACTGGGGTCCACCTATATTTCATAAAACAATGAGTAGGAATAAGTTTGAAATGATCATGAAGCACACGAGATTTGACAATATTGCCGGCCGCAGAGAAAGAAAACAGGCAGATAAATTTTGTCTAATTTCTGAAATATGGAACTCTTCCATAATGAACTGCCAAAAGTGCTATGTACCAAACTTTGATTTTACTACTGATGAACAACTCTTTCCATGCAAATCTTGATGTCCATTCATTTCGAACATGGCATCAAAGCCAGATAAATTTGGAGTAAAATTTTGGCTTCTTCTGGACGCAAAGTCGAAATACCTTTGCAATGGAAAACCATATTTGGGTAAAGATCCTACTCGTAATGCTGCTGCCCATGATCTTCCAGCTCGTGTTTGTTTATCACTCATGAAGCCATACTTGAAGAAAGGCTATCATGTAACCACGGATAACTTTTTTACCAGTTTACAATTGGCTGAGAAATTCAAAGCTGAAAAAACATCTCTTCTTGGTACTATCAGAAGACAGAGACGGGAAGTTCCTGATAGAGAAGCTGTATTGAAAGGAAAGCCACTTTATTCATCTGAGATATATAAATCACCATCGGACTGGACTCTGAACATTTATTAAGGTAAGAGTTCCAAAAATGTTTATCTTCTTAGTTCAATGCACAAATCCGTTGAAATAGATGAATCTCACCGCAAAAAGCTACCACAGACAGTGCAGTACTATAATTCAAGAAAAGTAGGTGTAAATATTCTTGACCAAATGGCCCGGTACCACACCAGCAAAAATGGATCTAGGCGATGGCCAATGGCGATTTGGTTCAATATTCTTGACTTGGCTTGCATAAATGCATGGATTGTATACCGTGAAGTTACTGGATCCAGAGTCTCACGCCGACAGTTTCTGCTTGATCTAATAACTGAAATGTGCAAGACAAAGGCAGCCGTAGGTTATGATGAAATGGAGCTTGGCGAACCAGAGCAAGTTGCTCAGAGACCAGCGGCTAAACGCCGTCAATGTCACGTGGAATCCTGCAGAAACAAATCCACGTACAAATGCAGAGCATGCGTCAAGGTATGCTGTGGCACTCATTCAGGACAAAGAAAAAGTCACTGTTGTCAGGTGCACGAATTGTACGTAAAATGTTTCAAATAAATGTTCTGTTCGAGTGTACCAATTGTATGTAGAATGTTCTAAATAAATGTTTTGGTTGTAAAATGTTTCAAATAAATGTTCTTTGTAAAATGTTTCAAATAAAGCTATGATTTTAATAAAAATAAAAAAATAAAGTAAAATGAATGTAAATAATAAAAATAAATAAATAAAAATAAATATAAAATAATAAGTAAAAAAATCCTGCTTAGCGGTCAAAATTGACCGCAAGTTCTTTCTAGGTAAACGGAATTCATGGTACTTCTAGTGTTAATGATTTTAAGCATAAACACAGTTTTACCACATCCTGTAGGGCCAGATGTAATGCATGTGGAGGGGATTGTGAACCTGAATTTTTCTACAGATTCCATCTCTAACACCTCATACCCCTAAGTGGTTAATTTAGAAAATATAACAAAATTTAAGTGGTGCTCCTTATATTCTTGTTTTTTCTTCTTCCACAGAACCGTGAATGACGACGATGTACAGCCCCCATCATCGATATCACAGATGACCCTGATGACCGTGTAGCTACAGAATCCTTCCCTGCTGACGAACCCTCACCAGCGATACCTGTAGCATGCAACAATTCAAAGCGGAAGCATGATGAAGAACCCTCCACGTCAGGTATAAAGCGTGTCAGGAATGCGACGGTTGTTAGACCCCCAGTAATAGAGCTCCAACCCTCTACGTCTTATGACACAACCCCTACAATAATACCTTCCTCAAATATACCTCATTATTCCTGTTCAGTTCTCGTTACTTCCTCCACAGCAGCAGCAGCTTCTCGTGCTGTGGAGGAAGGTATAACATTCGAGTTGGTGCGCACCGCTACCCCCAACCCTGCCATGAATAGAAGTCGGTACGTGGTCGAGGTTGATCCTGGAGCCCTGTTTAGCAACGGTGATGGGTTGCGACGCGTAGTTGAGCTTATTTTGGAGTTTGCCCTTCAGAACCGCGATGAACGTGAAGTCAGGACGAGGTTGTCCTTCATGTTCGGGTAATATGTCGGGGACGTAGATGATTTTTGGGTCGTAATACCGTTCGGACGCTTGGCAGCTGTAGACATAGAATATATCTTGGGCCGTATAGTGCAGGCCTCTCAAAGTCGTACATTCTTCAATAGGGGCAACTTCATGGTAGATATTGACAGAGTATTCCGGGTTGCTGGTCATAGTGCCACACCTTATACTCTTAATTTCAATTCTCCAGTTATTTACAGAAAGCATTGAAACGTCAATCGTGGTTGCGGCTTATAGCAACTGTCTTAGCTCATATATTCACTGTGCTAAATATAATCGCGTATAATATCTGGCTACCTACGGTTGTGCAGCGTGCCCGTAAACTGGCTTCAGATTGTAAGCTTGAGTTTGAGTGTAATATGGGCCCTGAAGAGCTGAGAAGGGTAGAGCAGGAAATGAATGTTCGTATAGTTGTATTTAGAATGGATGATCGTCGAAGGACTGTGTATGTTTTTAAAAGCTGTGTTTTTAGGATTGTCAGGAACATCGTATCTCCCCATCCGTAACATAAGTACACTCTACGCTTGTTATGATAAAAACCGAAAAAAAGGAAGGTATCATGATTTGTGTAAGGGATGTCTCGAGTTTGCGAATGATGTAGTGAAACATTTTAAGGAATGCTACATGGTATGTGAGCAGTGTAAAAGTCCCAAATGTGAAAGTCGTGTAGTTGAAACCGAGAAGGACTGTAATGTGTACGTTTTTCAATAATAAATGCTTTGAGCTCCATAAATCAATTGGCACTTGCAGGAAAATGAGAATCTGTGAACGTGGCTTGTTTCATATGATGGATAATTGGGGTAAGTTTGAGCATAAATTCGACGAAATTCACTTTTCTACATGTCATGAAAAATATAAGGCGTATGGAGTGAAGCATGTATGTTATATCAAAGATGCTAAGCCTAAAAATAACCCTTGTATAACAGTGTACTACGATATAGAAACTTACACGAACGCTGAAACCAAAGAAGTTATTCCACATCTTCTCTTAAGCCAGACTATCTGTGATGTGTGCATTCAGGTCGAGTGTGATGAGTGTCACAAATGTGGTAAACGGACACACGTATATAAAATGATTGCACACGACAGCCCTGTGAAACTCTTTGTATTCTATATTGTCAAATTAGCGGACAAGTTAAAAAAATGACTATGTATATTCTTGCCCATAACGGGGCAAAATTTTGCACACAGTTCTTTATAAGGAGTTGCTTGAACACGAATCGTCTGCGATATTTACAGGCAACAAACTAATACAGATGCAGATAAGCGGTAATGTTTTGTTTAAAGACACCCTGCTGTTCACACCTTGTAAATTAGCAAAACTACCCAAGGTCATGGGCTTAGCCGCTGAAGTTTCAAAAGGGTATTTCCCTTACACATTCCTCACTAACGAAACTTTGAATTACGTAGGACTACCTCCACCCAAACATTACTTTAACTAAACCAACATGAATGATAGTGAGCGTGAAGATTTTGACCGCTACTGTAACAGTTTTAATGAACCTAATCCTTACAATATAGCTGACGAATGTAAACGTTATTGCGTGAATGAAGTGCGCGTGCCTAGAGTATGTTTCCAGGACTTTAGAAGGATGTCAATAGCCCGTTTCAAATGCGATCTGTTGCAACTCGCAACCACGATCGCCTCATTATGTTTTACGGTGTTGAAGAATAACTTCATGCCTAAAGACAACTTAACCGTCATTCACAGAAACAATCCCGCACTTATGGACACAAGGCTATTTACTGGCTCATATACCTACAGCAACAGACCGGGGTATACATAAAACATGTCCACAACACGTGGGACGTACCCATTAAGGTCAATGGTCGTGTTTTTTGGGTTGATGGCCTAAGTGAGGATCCAACCACTGGTGAGAAGACTTTGTACTCCTTTAACGGCTGCTGGTGGCATGGATGCCCACGCCCTGAGTGTGCCGTCACAGGGGATCTCCATGGAAGATCCCCCGCAAAGAGCCTCGCATGGACCCGTAACCGCGATCAAATTATAGGCTCCCAGTTCACTCACAAGATCGTGTGGGAGCATGAGTATGATGCACGGATAGAAACAGATGGCCAGTACCGTGAAGAGATAAGTGCCATCAAACGTTCAATGGTGTTGGACCCCCTCAAATGCGGTGACAGCTTGTTTGGAGGGCGTACAAACCCATTCGAGCTATACTTTCCGCCTACAGAGGGCGTGAAACTCCATTACTACGACTTTTGTTCTTTATACACCTACGTGATGAAGTACAATCCGTACCCAGTAGGTGCACCTGAAAAACTGGTGGGTCCCACCATGCCAACCATCGAGGAATTTTTAGCTAACGTGAATGAGCGCTACTTTGGACTCTCTTTCGTAGACGTGCTCCCCCCTCGCGATTTATGGATGCCGATCTTACCCGTCGTTATAGATCACAAGCTCATGTTTTCCTTGGGCGTGAAGTGCGCAGAGGAGAAAAATGGGGATTGTAATCATACAACCAACCAGCGTAAGATCAGAGGGGTATATACAATCCCTGAGCTGGACCTAGCAGTTCGCCATGGCTACAGAATATTGAAGATACATGAGGTGTGGAGGTTTCAGAAGCTACCCAACTTTTTCATGCCATATATAAACGCTTTTTTGAAGGATAAGGTAGAAGCACAAGGATATCCGCGAGGGGTTCATACCGAAGATGAAGAAACGGCTTATATTCAGCGTCACCGTGCCCATGAAGGTATACAGCTTGACCGTTCCCAAATTGTTAAGAATCCTGGCAAGCGCCTTAGTGTAAAGTTGTGTCTAAACAGTCTCTGGGGGAAATTTGCACAGAATACTGGCAAAGGGAACAGTCATTTGGCACAAAGTTATACTGAAGTCTTGGATTATGCCAACGCTCCCGATAAAGAGGTTATGGAGATCGTGAATGTAGGTAATATTTACATAATAAAGTACAACATCACCGAACTGGCCACAGATACCTCACGGGTTACAAACATACCTGTAGCCAGCTTCACAACGGCCTACGCCCGCATCAAGCTTTAGGGACTACTGCACTCTCTTGGGCGGAGGGTGCTGTACGCTGACACAGATAGCATGATATTCACAACGAGGGAGGGGTGAATACATGCCTGCTGTTTGGGAATTCCTCGGAAAGTTAATTGACGAGATCGAGGATGATTATGATGATGGTGCATGCGCAGACTTATTTGTATCAACAGGACCAAAAACATATGGGGTACGGACGAGGGTGGGGCATGATATGAAATGTATCATAAAGGCTAAGGGTATCACGATTAACCATGCGAACCGACGAGTCGTTAACTTTGACTCGTTGAAGGATGTAGTGTGCTTTGAAGATGAGGGCGACCAGCCACCCCAACTGACTGTGGGGACCCACAATTTTCAGGCGCTTAAACTGGGGTGTGTGAAGGAACTTAGGGGCAGGTGCCTAGTACCTATGATACCGTACCCTTTGGATACCTTAATCCTTGATTGTATTTATATATATGTGTTCATTTAACGATATGTTTATTTATTACATATATTTGCTTCAATTAAGGTTTCACTTTCTCCTTTGCTTGCTTGCGTGTTTACATTCCTAAAGTCCGCCCACTGTAAGATCGGTCACGTGACTCCTGCCACTACCTGAGCATATCTCATATTTTTCATGCCTTATATTTTTCATGACATGTAGAAAAGTGAATTTCGTCGCATTTATGCACAAACTTACCCCAATTATCCATCATAAGTTATGAAACATGCCACATTCACAGGTTCTCATTTTCCTGCAAGTGCCAATTGATTTATGGAGCTCAAAGCATTTATTATTGAAAAACTTACGTCTACACACATTACATTCCCTCTTCTCGGTTTCAACTACACGATTTTCACATTTGGGACTTTTACACTGCTCACATACCATGTAGCACTCCTTACAATGTTTCACTATATCATCCGCAAACTCGAGACATCCCTTACATAAATCATGATGCCTTCCTTTTTTTAGAGTTTAATCATAACAAGCGTAGAGTGTCCTTATATTACGGATGGCGAGATACAATGTTCCTGACTATCCTAAAATTAGTAGAGGTCTTGTGCGATCTCTCGCACAGCTTTTAAAAACATACACATTCCTTCGACGATCATCCATTCCAAATACAACTATACGAACATTTATTTCCTGCTCTACTCTTCTCAGCTCCTCAGGGCCCATATTACACTCAAACTCAAGATTACAATCTGAAGCCGGTTTACGGGCACGCTGGACAACCGTAGGCAATCAAATTTTTTGCGTCCATGTATTTAGTATAGTGAATGTATGAGCTAAGACTATTGCTATAAAGCCACAACCTGAAGGCGAGGTCAGATAGGTCTTTAGTTCTAGGTATTACCCCTAGGCACGATTTGGGTCTTAGGATTAGGTCAAAAACAATATTTTTTAGTACTAAATTAGAAGAGATTTGTGCTGAGGAAAATGTACCCTTCGTAAAGCTGTGGTCAGAATTCAGTGATCCTAGCCTTTATATAAAAGATGAGGTGCATTTTAATGAAATAGGGAATGCTAGGCTAGGTAGGTTAATTGAAGAAAACTTTCGAAAGCTGTATAGGTCGAAGTCTTCTTTAAACGTTGTGGGTCTGGGAAACTCGGGCCCGACGTGAAAAATAGTTTAAAAAGCCGAACCTTGGTAAAAACTAACTTAAACGTCTTTTATTGTAACGCGCGTAGTATAAGAAATAAATTAAACGAATTTAAGGCGATAATTTATTTCGGCAACTACGATATAGTTGCTATCACTGAAACGTGGTGAAATACCGTGATTCGGGACTTGTTGGGGGAACTTGATATACCGGTTTTTAAACTCTTTACTAATGATAGGTTACATAGAATTGGTGGCGGGTTTTGCTGTATATTCGTAACTTCCTCAGGGCCATCGAGGTTAACATAGATTTTCCGGCAGCAATTAATGCGATGTGCGTTGAAGTTAGGGCGCGTAGTCTTAGTTTCAATTTTGTTGTTGTTTTTAGACCTCCCGTTCAATCCCTCGATACCGATACTAGATTTTACACATTTCTTGGTAACTTTATTAAGAATCGGGATAGTATAGTTCTCGGAGACTTTAACTGCCCTAACGTTAATTACGAGAATTTTACTGGTAACGATGGGGGTTTGAGATTGATTGAGTTCATGGAAGATAATTTTTTACGACAGATGGTTACCGAACCAACGCGCGGTGACAATATTTTAGACGTGGTGATGAAGAACGGCGAAAATATAGTCGAATGTTTAGAAGTAGGCGAGAGTTTAGGATGTAGTGATCATCAAATTATTAGGTTTAAGCTATTGATAGAAAACAATAAGGATAGTAACGTAATAAAAGTCCCTGATTTTTGTAGGGCCAATTTTGATAGTTTTGCGAATAGGATGAAATTAGTGGATTGGGATAACTTATTTATGGGTAATGACACAAATTTGCATTGGGAGGCTTTTAAAGATAGTTTATTGAATATCGAAAGGGAGTTTATTCCTCGTAGGCCGAAGCGCGCTAGAAATCATGGTAGGCCCAAGTGGTGGACTAGGGAAATAGGCGAGTTCATAAACGAACGTAACAGGGCGTATAGATTTAATATGCGCAATGGCCCGGTAGCTAACGTTAATAGATATATCAATCTTCTACGACAGGTTAAAAGATCAGTTAGGAATGCTAAGCTTAATTTAGAGATACTTATAGCTGTGGATAGTAAACATAACCCAAAAAAGTTTTTCGATTATGTGAATAATCGTAAGCCGATAAAAGACTCTCGTGGACGCTAATGGCGCTTTGGCTTCTGAAGCTCAGGTGATAGCGGATATTTTTAATAACTTTTTTGCGACAGTTTTTACCATAGAAGACGTCAAAAATGTTCCCGACGTGGACGATATCGTTCCATTTAGTAGCGAGAATATTTTGGATGAAATATTTGTTTACGAGGGTGAGATTGCGCATTATATCGATAGGTTAAAAGTTAGCAAGGCTCCAGGCCCTGACGCCTTTTATCATAGACAATTGAAAGATTTGAAAGACGTTATCGTAGGCCCCTTAACGTAGATTTTTAATCAGTCACTCGAAACGGGGATTATTCCTGAAGACTTCAAATTAGCTAACGTCACGCCCATTTTAAAAAAAGGCGACCGCACAGTAGCTAGCAATTATAGGCCCATAAGCTTAACGTCAATTGTCGGTAAACTTTTGGAATTCGTAGATAGGGATCGTTTCATCGTTCACTTAGAAAGTCGCGATTTGATCAATAGTAGTCAGCATGGGTTTCGACGCCATAGATCTTGTTTAACTAATTTGTTAGAATTTTATAACGAAATAGTGCGCGAATACGATAGGTATAGAGCGGTTGACGTTATTTATTTAGATTTTAAAAAAGCGTTCGGTACAGTTCCGCATAGAAGATTAACTGCAAGGTTAAAGCGCACGGTATACGCGGTCAGGTAGCTAACTGGTTAGAGGAATGTCTTCGTGCTAGGAGACAGAGGGTCGTTGTTAATGGTAGTCAATCGGGCTGGTTGGATGTAGGTAGCGGTGTCCCACAGGGTTCAGTGTTAGGCCCATTGCTATTCGTAATTTACATTAACGACATAGATGTAGGACTGACTAGTAACGCGTCAAAATTCGCTGACGATACTAAAATAGGCGGTAAGGCTTTGAACGAGGACAATAGAAATAGGCTCCAAGATGATGTAATAGGATTATGGAGTGGACGGATAAGTGGCAGATGCAATTTAACGTTGACAAATTAAAAGTTTTGCATATAACTTCTCGTAACAATAATTACACGTACACGATGGATTTTAGAGAGTTAGCGAGCGTTGACAAGGAAGTAGATTTAGGCGTACGCGTATCTAAGGATTTAAAAGCTAGGAACCAGTGCCTGGAGTCTTGCGCAAAAGCTAATACGATGTTAGGTTTCATTGCGCGTAATTTCGAATTTAAATCGAAGAATATTATATTGCCCCTTTACAAGTCCTTAGTCAGGCCTCATTTAGAATATGTCGTTCAGTTTTGGTGCCCGTATTTGCGTGAGGATATTGATAGGTTAGAAAGCGTTCAGTGTCGCGCCACGAAACTAATTCCGTCATTGCGCAACAAACCTTATGAAGATAGGATTAAAGAGTTAGACTTGCATTCACTCGAAACAAGGAGATTAAGGGGGGAACTTATCGAAGTTTTCAAAATCGTTAATAAAATCGATAACGTAACGTAAATTTTGATAAACTGTTCACTTTTGACAATAGCATTACTCGTAATAACGGATTTAAGTTGCGTGGCAGACTTTTCCTTACTAATATCGCTAAAAACTTCTTTACGTTTAAAGTAATTGATAAATGGAATAATCTTCCCTCGTCAGTTGTGAACTCTACCAGCGTTAATGTGTTTAAGAACCGTTTAGATAGGTATTTTAAAAATATTAACGTTGTTTAATATAATAATAAAACAATTAGTAACAGGAGCTCTGGGGGTGGTGATCGGGGATGAGTCTGTTGACGACTGCCAGCTTGTGACATGCCAGCGTGCGATATGCCAGCAAAAGAACAAAAAATTAGACTAACACGAACTTAGATGTAGCTCGTAGCGTAAACTAACCCACTTTTTGTTATTCCTTTTTTTTCTCTCTCTCTCCTTATTTGCATGTCTGTAACTCTCTTCATTGCATGTCTGTAGTTTGCATAGTATGATAGTGTTTGAGTTAAGAATGTGTTGCATGGTTTGTAATGCGTTCTTATTTTACTTCTTTTCATCTTCCACCCCTTTCCGGCAGAGTGGGCTGCATCCTCTACCACCCTATCGAGAGGAGGACCGGTCTGCAACTGCTGGAAGTATGTGTTGCTTTGAGTTAAGAATGTGTTGCATGGTTTGTAATGCGTTCTTATTTTACTTCTTTTCATCTTTCACGTCTTTCCGGCAAAGTAGGCTGCATCATCTACCTCCCAATGAGAGTATTCTCTTCGACTATTTTTCCGACTTGTTTGGAGTGGCCGGCGGATGATGATGGTGTCCTTCTTTCTCTTTACCTGAATGAATTTTAACCCACGACTGATAGGTTTTGCTATTTACTTAACCCATATTCTCTTCTTTTAACCCCTTACTTTCTTCTTTCTCTCGGGCTAATCTTAGAGTGGATCTTAGGGTCTTTGTTAGCCTTAGCTTCTCTAGATCTGTAGATCTCTATCCAGGCGTGCTCAGTTGACCTCTGCAAACCCTTGAGCTCAGACGTGTATTTTCTCGCGTAGACGAAAAATAGTAATGGCTGCCTTTATTATTGCGTGTTCAACGTTTATGAAGTGGTTTTCGGCAAAGTGTGAAGATGTGGTGGATACTGAAAGACCTCCTATTCCACTCTCCTTTGATACTTTTAAGGTTACATTGAACCGTGCGAAGTAACAAGATGTTCAAATATGCTATGCATATTCTGGCAAGGACATTGTAGGATTTCGTGGTACAAGCGATGTAGAAGAAACAACACGTGCAGAAGATAAATAACGGTTATGGATAATGAGTCTTGTTGATGAGTGGTCTGACAAGCGGTATTATATCATGTTACATCATACCGAGTATTCGTACCCTACGGTTGAGAATGTAAATCTTGTCATAATGGAGAATATTAAGTATTTTTACCATTATATTAATATATATCATGACGAGGTTTGTAGTGAGGTTGTGGCGAAGGGCCTGTGCGAGTTTTTAACAGACTTTAGAGACGAGTATCGATTGTTAAACAAAAAAGAAAAATATGGGCATATGTTTCTCGCAAATAGTGCACCGGATTGGGAATAAGATGTGTTTAGTTTGTGAAAATGAACGAAAATATCTGGTGCGCCTTCCGATAAACAATTAAAACCGATATTGCTTCATGTATCGGAAAAATTCTGATTGCCCAGTATAATGGGTACAAGTATTCACATGACTCTTTCGTGTTGGAACAAACCCGTACACGATTCAACAGTTTATGGTGTGGTTCACCACCCCCGTCGAGCCGAGCCGCCCACCCGTCTACCTCACCCCTCCGAAACACAAGAGTTCGATCAAACCCGTACACGTTTCATCCGTGAGACTCACTCCTCCACAGCTGTTCCCCGAGCTAAACAGCGCACCGGTTGCTCATAGTCATCTCAGAGCTTGAACCGACTGGACGTGCACTTCTCGAATACGATGGAACTTCCTTTGAGAAGCATTCTCAATGCCGCGTACGATGTGTCCGTGACGAAGTCATTGCGCGTGTTCAGGCGTCAAGCCGGCACCATTAACTATGTACTTCAAACGATTTTCAGGCAAGCAAACAAACGTAATGTTATTTATTTAAATTTTGAGGAGATGAATAGAATCTTCGTGATAGTTGAGAAGTGGGGTGAGGACCGTAATAAGGGGTTCCAAAAAACCTTAGCCCCCATTTGCAGCTTACATGTTTACTTATATCGAAATAGTTTTTAGTGATTATAAAATATGTAAAATTCTTTATTTATTGCAGGTATTAAAATTACTCTAGCTGATAAAGTGATAAACTGATAATATAATGGCTTCTCAATTAATTGGTCATTCGGAGAGGCAACGTGTGATAGATCGCATATGAGCAATAACATTTCGGGAAGCTCGTGATGCTGGAGCCACCTTTATAACACGTTTATGGGTTGCCAAAAAGTTGCGAAGTGAGGAGTTCGTCAAAAGAAATTGGAATAAAACTTTGGATGAATGTGAAATGGATACAACCAAATCTGGGCGCCCAAATTTGCCACTCTCTCAGGAAACAAAGGACATCATTGAAAGCGGTACGCGTAAGCGGAAAAACAGCAGTGCTAAACTTTCCAGAGAGATCGAAATGTTGAGAGGAAAGATCGTTAGTGGTGAGATCATTCGACTGTACCGTCATAGGCAAGGTTTAAAGCCTTGGCATGAACTTCCAAAGCCAAGAAAAACTCAACTTAACATCGATGACAGAATGTGGTTTGCCCATTATCTTGAAGATTGGGATGTGGATGATTTCATGCATTTAGCTGTCTCCGATGAATTTTTTGTTTACGTAACACGTCGGCCGAACTACCAAAAT
The DNA here is from genome assembly GCA_023014485.1 of Bathynomus jamesi. Lineage (NCBI taxonomy): Eukaryota > Metazoa > Arthropoda > Malacostraca > Isopoda > Cirolanidae > Bathynomus > Bathynomus jamesi. The sequence continues at coordinate 431,289 of JAJOZX010001529.1, forward strand.
GATCGAGTGTGGGCCACAACACCAGATGAAATCGATGACAATGAACATTATCGCGAATTATTAAAAAGTCCAGACTGTGTTGGTGTGTTTGTTTTGTTCACTGCAAAGAAGCTCATGTGGGTGCTGAAGCCAAATGGTCAGAGTTGGGATGTACAGTATTTTCGTGATATTATTCTATCCGAGCATGTCATTCCTTTTCTAAGAAACCCAAACAATGATACGGATGTCGATCAGGCCACACTTCTGCACGATAAGGCCCCCTGCTTTAAGGCATTAGCCACTCAACAGTTGTTGCGGAACCATGAAATCGATTTCTTTGGAAATGAAGAATGGCCAGGAAATTCTCCTGACCTGAACGTCTGTGAACACATTGGATCAGTTATAAAGGACAAGGTTGAATGTATCTTGTTTCAAGAACCTGCAGCAAATCGATTTTCGAATGATACAATGACGCAACACACTGAAACTGCTTTAGCAAATTTGCATAACGATCAAGATCTATTCACGTCACTTTTGACAAGCTACCCAAAGCGAATTCAGGCTGTCTTGGAAGCCAATGGTGGGAACACCAAGTTTTAATTGTTTCTCATTAAATGCAGGATTAAATTCTCTTTTGTAATGTATGTTTAGTTTTACTGTACCTCTAATGGTTTAGGCCATGGGCGGGGGGGCTAAGGTTTATTGGAGCCCCGTACAATACCTGCAGCTGTTGGTACAAGAAGAGAACAGGTTAGTGATGCCCCCTCATATGCCGTTGTTTGTACGTTGTGTATAAATAACGATCAGCCATGCATTGATATACGACTGATGTGGAAGAATGCATCTGATAATAACGTTCTTGTCCCTACGCGAAACCTATTCATGCTCGACAGAATGTTTGAAATCGTCGGATTCAGCAAGCTGAAGCCTATATTAGACGCGCGTGTTACCGATATGATTTATTTTGACACGGTTCTTGAATATGCATGCACTGCTTTGCTTGACGACTTTATCGAATGTAGGAATGAACAAGGCGAGAATGGTCTAGAGCTGGATGCTTATTTAAAAGGTTTAGACTCTTCGAAATATCCCGAACTTTGGTACAAAGGACATGAGCGGTACAGGGCAGAGCTCGCCTACACTGTTCACTCTGAAGAGTTGTACCTCTATATATGGAGCAGCTGTCGTTACGACTTGGAAGATTATTTCAATTGCCGCGATGCAGTGTGAAGAAGAGTTCACGATTGAAAAGCGCTGATCAGTAAGAAAAAACCCTCGATTGGAAAGGAGTGTTTATAAACTTGTATTTAATAATGATGTGGTGGCTAACGATGACCTCTTTGTACGTGCTTTTGAGTGTATTCTGGCTGTGTTTAAAGATAACTTACCAACCGAATGTAAAGTGGGCACAAAAATAGTATTGAATAATATGAAGGCCATTTACATCGAGTATAGGTATCCTTATAACTTGAGCGGCGAAATAATGTTAAGTCGTATTTACCGCGTAATGCAAAGCAATAATGATGTGACTGTAGACTCGATTACTTTCAATATATTTAATTATTTAATATAACACTGTGTATATATGTATATATATATATATATATATATATATATATATATATATATATATATATGTATATATGTATATTTTTCCTCTACTAATATATTGATGTTATACTACAGTGTGTTCGAAAAGTCTCTCCGCAGTGCGATGTTAAACGCATAGGAAATTAAAAAACTACAATGTTTGTATTCAACCATGATTTAGTGATTTTATTACATAACCCTTTGATTTTACAGCATGTGTTGAAAGTGTTTTCCATCATTTTGCAGGCACAGAACAACTCGTCTACACCTGTTGTCAAACACTTTTTTTAAAGTGTTGGTTGATGTTGAAGCAATGTAAGTGGATATTGCTGTTTTTAAGTTCTGAATTGTTTTCGGGCCTTCTTTGTAAACAACACCTTTTGCTGCTCCCCACAAGAAATAGTCGGGCGGCGTAAGGTCTGGGGATCGTGGAGGCCACAGCCCCCTTGACATTATGCGATCCCCAAACGCATCATGCAGTAGCTCCATCGAAAGATGAGCAGTGTGTGCCGTGGCACCATCTTGCTGGAAGTATGCATTCAGTATTTCCATTTCGTTAGTTGTCCAATAAATGGATACAGAATTTCTGAACAGTATCGTTCAGCATTTATCGTGTTCTCAAAGAAAATGGGACCGACAATTCGCTTTCTTGATAATGCAACCCAAACGCCGATTTTCTGGTCGTGCAATGGTGTTTCATGAATAGCGTGAGGATTTTCTGAATTCCACAAACGACTGTTTTGTGAGTTTATGTAGCCTGACAGATGGAACCACGCCTCGTCTGTGTAAAAGGTTTCATTCAGCACATCGATTCCTTTATCTCTGGTGAAATTTTGAAACCACTCTCAATAATGCACTCTCTCCTCGTGATCAGTCGCTTTTAACTCTTGCACGGCAAACATTTTGTATGGAAATAATTTCAGTTCTTGTCTTACAGCTTTGTGCGCAGTACCTACAGCGACGTTAGTCTCCTGAGCCAATTTTCTTATTGATTTAGAGGGACTTTTCAACATTTTACCAGAAATGTCCAAAAGTTTGTCCTCCGATCGATAACTGCATCTGCCACCAAACCGGCTATCCGAAATTTACGGATTAAATTGAGTGCAGTATCACGATGTGGAACAACGGAATCCGGAAACTTCTCACGAAATTTTTGTTTCACAGCATCTCTATACTTATCGCCTGCTCGAAACATACTCAGCTAAAAATATTCGTTCCTCGGTTCTTAACTTATTCACAGACAAGGATGCGCACACATTTTTTTGCCAAGCTATCGACACACACTACTGCCACGATCCCAACTCTGTCACAGTACTGACACGATCGAGTTTAAACAGGCTGAAATCGGCTTAGAGTGCATATACTGGCTGTAGCACGTTGACTGCGGAGAGACTTTTCGAACGCACTGTACATCGTTTTGTAGATTTTTGATCATATAAATATATATTGCTCGTTGGTATTTCTTACACTATTATTATTTTTTATTTTATTTTTTGATCATATATATTCCATCGTTTGATTGTATATTTAGTGTCTATATATTTCGTGAAATTCATTCCAATAATTCCTCTAAATAAACAGAATGATTTAATGGTGTTTTATTTAATTCTTTTGGTTGTAAACGACATTATTATTTAATTATACCAAATGAATGGCTGCCTTCTAAACCGACTGACGGATTTCTAAACCATCTGTCAAGAATATATGAATAGCGCAATCTGGCAGTTGAAAAGGTAATATATACATCTGCCTTCTAGGTATTCTACGTCAACTGGCTGGTTAAGCCAACAGGCGGATTAAGCCAACTGTCAAGAATATATGCTTTAATTAAATAAATAGTGCAATCTGGCAACTCAACACAATGATGTGCCTGCCTTCTAGGTCTTCTAAGTCAACTGGTTGGTTAATCCAACTGGCTGATTAGGACCTTATAAGACAGCGGGCGCTCGGAAGAACTCTCAATATGCGCTTGGCTCCTGTCAGGCGAACACTCTTCTCTCCTCCCTTCTCTCTTAGGTTAGGTATACCCCTTTGGGCGATGAGGCCGTCCTACCTTCTCCCCAAAAAGGTCTACCCAAGCCCAGCTTGCTGGGGGAGTTCACTGAAACTTCGAGGATAACCCCTCCCCCATATTGCATAACCTCTTGCAATATTCCCCCTCCCCCTTTGCAACATTGATCAACATTTGCAATTGCGTTGCACTCTCTCCTTTTGCGGTCATGCTACTGAAAACAATAAATATAAAAAGTTCAATGATTTTGGCCTCTGGGGAGTCTTAACCGAGGATGATATTGAATTCTGCTTAAAGAAAGCCCTCTCAGAGTGTCAACATTGGGATAGTTTATTTGAGAAATTGAAATGATCAATCAAAAATGAAACCAGATATTCTTCAACGAAAGCTAATGGGGAAAAATACAAACAGGAATGGTTAGTATACTCTCCAACAATCGGTTGTGTTTACTGTTTTGTTTGTAAGCTCTTTTCCACATCAACCGCACTGGCTAGGGATGGGTTTAATGACTGGCAAAACCCCATTGAAATTCAAAATCATGAGAATTCTGGGGAGCATAGAACAGCTTTCTTTTCATATTTGAAGAGGATTCGCAGGTTGACCATGAGAATTCTGGGGAGCATAGAACAGCTTTCTTTTCATATTTGACGAGGATTCGCAGGATAACCTTGGATTCACATCTAGCTGAACAGATGAAACAAAAAAGAAGAGTACTGCAGGCACGTACTTGAAAGTATTTGAAAGCGCCCCCTCCTCATCGAAGAAAAAAGCGAAAATCAGGGTCCAGGGTTTTCCAGATGCCAAGACACTCTGCGTTTGAAAGATTCGAGGTCATAGACAGGCGGAAAGATGGATGAGGAAGATTGTTCCAGAGTTCACCGGTTGAGTAGATGAAAGACTGAAAATACCGATTAACCATTGCATTAGAGGGTTGGACAAAAAAGGAATGGAAAAATTTAGAAAATCAAGTGAAGCGTGCTCTCCTTAAAGAAGAAGGCATGCAGTTAGAGAGTTCAGAAGAGCGGTGTCCGTTATAATAGCGACAAAGAGAAAGTGAGGCAATATTGCGACGGAAAGTGAGCGATTGAAGACAGTGAGTAAGAGGCAGGGAGTTGATGAGAAGAAAAGCCTTTGATTTCTGCCGATTAAGTACGGCTGTTTGGGCGGAGCCACCCCATGCATAAAAAGCATACTCCATGCAAGGGCGGAGAAGATCCCTGTACAGAGACAGCAACTGAACGTGGGGAAGAAACAACGGAGGCGGTACAGTATACCTAACCTCTTTGAAGCTGTTTTGGAAAGAGAGTATATATGATGTTTCCAGGAAAGATCAAGAGAGAAAGAATCGCCAAGAACAAAGAGAAGAGGAAGGATTCAATTGTGTATTAGTGAAGGTAAGGGGATAGTCGTGTGGAAGATTGTGACAAGTAGACAGATGGAAGGACTGACTTTTTGAGGTATTAAAAGCTATAAGATTTTCTCTGCCCCAATCAGAGATAGCAGAGGGATCAGAGGTCAGTTGTTCCATAGCCTTCTTACGCGAATCATGGGAGTGACTGTTGAGAGGGACGCTTTGTGAAGTGGTTAGAGAAGTGAAGAGTAGAATCATCGGCATAAGTGTGAATAGAACAAGAAGTGCGAATTAAAAGATCATTAATAAATAAACGGAAAAGAGTGGGTGACAGGACAGAACTCTGAGGAACACCATTGTTAATAGCTTTAGGAGAACAACAGTGGCCATCTATAACCGCAGCTATAGTTCGGCCAAAAAGGAAATTAGAGGTGAAGGGACAGATAGGAGGAGAAACCGAAGGATGGCAGTTTCGAAATTTTAAAATTTGTACTAGACTCTATCAGAAGCTTCCTATATGTTTAACGCACTAGCAAACACTTCACCTAAATCCAGAAAAGAGGATCTACAGACCTACAGAAGCTAAGGCTAACAAAGACCCTAAGATCCACTCTAAGGCTAGCCCGAGAGAAAGGAAAGAGTAGGGGGTTAAGAGAAGAGAGGAGAATAAGGGGTTAAGTAAGGAGCAACACCTATCATTCGTGGGTTAACATTCATTCAGAAAAAGAGGAAAAAAGTCTCACCATCATCATCCGCCGGCCACTGCCGACAAGTCAGAAAAATAGTCGGAGAAAATAGGAGAGGGGTGAAAGATGAAAAGAAGTAAAATAAGAACGCTTACAAACCATGCAAACACAGTCTTAACTCACTGTCATACCATGCAAACTACAAACATGCAAGTAAAGAGTTACAGACATGCAAAGAAAGGAGATAAGGAAAAAAAAAAAAAAAAAAAAGTACAGTTAAACAAAAAGTGGGTTAGTTTACGCTACGAGCTACATCTACGTTCGTGTTAGTCTAATTTTTTTTTTTTTTTTTTTTTGCTGGCATCACACGCTGGCATGTCACAAGCTGGCATTCATCGTCAACAGACTCATCCTCGAGCAACACCACCAGAGCTCCTGTTGTTAACTTTCTTTTTTTAATTTTAAACAACGTTAATACTTTTAAAATGTCTGTCAAGACGGTTCTTAAACATATTAACGCTGGTAGAATGAACGACTGACGCGGGAAGATTATTCCATTTATCAATTACTTTAAACGTAAAGAAGTTTTTAGCGATATTAGTAACGTCTGCCACGCAACTTAAATCCGTTATTGCGAGTATTACTATTATCGAAAGTGAACAGTTTGTCAAAATTTACGTTATCGATGTTATTAACGATTTTGAAAACTTCAATAAGCTCCCCCTAATCTTCTAGTTGCGAGTGAATACAAGTCTAACTCTTTAATCCTATCTTCATAAGGCTTATTGCGCAATGACGGAATAAGTTTCGTGGCACGACGCTGAACCCTTTCTAACCTATCAATATCCTCACGCAAGTACAGGCACCAAAACTGAACGGCATATTCTAAATGAGGCCTGACTAGGGACTTGTAAAGGGGCAATATAATATCCTTCGATTTAAATTCGAAATTACGCGCTATGAAGCCTAACATCCTATTAGCTTTTGCGCAAGACTCTAGGCACTGGTTCCTAACCTTTAAATCTTTAGTTACGCGTACGCCTAAATCTACTTCCTCGTCAACGCTCGCTAACTCCCTATCATCCATCGTGTACGCGTAATTATTGTTGCGAGAACCTATATGCAAAACTTTACATTTATCTACGTTAAATTGCATCTGCCACTTATCCGTCCACTCCATAATCCTGTCTACATCGTCTTGGATCCTATTTCTATCGTCCTCGTTAACAACCTTACCGCCTATTTTAGTATCGTCCGCGAATTTTGACACGTTACTAGTCAATCCTACATCTATGTCGTTAATGTAAATTACGAATAACAATGGGCCTAACACTGAACCCTGTGGGACACCGCTACCTACCTTTAACCACCCCGATTCACTACCATTAACTACGACCCTCTGCCTCCTAGCACGAAGCCATTCTTCTAACCAGTTAGCTACCTGACCGCGTATACTGTGCGCTTTAACCTTCGCAATTAGTCTCCTATGCGGAACTGTATCGAACGCCTTCTTAAAATCTAAATAAATAACGTCAGCTGTCCTATGCCTATCGTATTCGCGCACTATTTCGTTATAAAATTCTAACAAATTAGTTAAACAAGACCAATGGCGTCGAAACCCGTGCTGACTACTATTAATCAAACCCCTACTTTCTAAGTGATCGATAATACGATCCCTAACTACGGATTCCAAAAGTTTACCGACAATTGACGTTAAGCTAATGGGCCTATAATTGTTAGCTACCGCGCGGTCGCCTTTTTTAAAAATAGGCGTGACGTTAGCTAATTTGAAGTCTTCAGGAATAATACCCGTTTCGAGTGACTGATTAAAAATCTTCGCTAAGGGGCCTACGATAACGTCTTACAAATCTTTCAAATGTCTGGGATAAAAAGCGTCTGGGCCTGGAGCCTTGCTAACTTTTAGCCTATCGATATAATGCGCAATCTCAGCCTCGTAAACAGTTATTTCATCCAAAATAGTCTCGCTACTAAATGGAACGATATCGTCAACGTCGGGGACATTATTTACGTCTTCTACGGTAAAAACTGTCGCAAAAAAGTTATTGAAAATACCTGCCATCGCCTGAGCGTCAGAAGCCAAAGCGCCATTTACATCCACTAGAGGGCCTATGTTATCTTTTACCGGCTTACGATTATTTACGTATTCAAAAAACTTTTTTGAATTATGTTTACTATCCGCAGCTATAACTATCTCTAAATTACGCTTAGCATTCCTAACTGATCTTTTAACCTGACGTCTAAGCTCGATATATCTATTAAAATTAGCTACCTGGCCATTGCGCTTGTTAAGTCTATACGCTCTATTACGCTCGTTTATGAACTCGCCTACTTCCCTAGTCCACCACTTCGGCCTATCACGATTTCTAACGCGCTTGGGCCTACGAGGAATAAACTCCCTTTCAATATTCCTAAAACTTTCTTTAAACGCCACCCAACGCAAATTTGTGTCATTACCAATGTTCCCTCTAATTTTTTTTAGTCCGTGTGCGCAAGAAATTTTCGTTGTGCATACATTTAAATTCATGGTGAAAAATTGTGCAAACTTTTCTGAGCGCTATTATCTTCAAAATGAAATATATATAAATATTAAATACTTAATAAATATTATTTCCATAAGGTGAGAGCTTCATCATTACGGTACTATTAAATGGATATTAAAAAACTGTTTATAATATTATATATTCTTAAAAAAGAAAACATTTTATCCATTCTAAAAATATGAATAAAATAAAAAATAGTAAAATAAAATTCAACAAAATAAAGAAATAAAATAAAAATAACATTAATTGAAAATGACTATTTTAGTTATCATTTCTCTAAACAATTTTTAGCATTTAGCAATTTAAAATAGACTATCAAGATTAATACATGATTTTATCCATTCACAAAATAGGAATAAAATAAAATAATAAAATTCAATAAAATAAAATATAATCAAAATAACATTAAATGAAAGTGCCTTTCATTTAAGTATGATTGAGATTTCTCCCTACGATCTTTAGCATTTGCCCATTCCAAATAAACTCTATGAAGATTAATACATCCGTCATCCTTCAGGTAACATTTAATTCGCATGAGCATGTCCAAATGATTTTCTTTCAAGCGGTTTCTTAATTTGTCCTTTATAGAATTCATTAAACTGAAGCCACGCTCACAGTCCACACTAGATGCTAGGAAAGTTCCCCCAATATCCATCAACTTTTTTAGCAAGGTCACAAAATTGTTCATTTTGGAGGGCGAATGTCACCATATCATCAAAGTTTTTAACCAGCTTACTTTTTATTTTCTCGCATACAACAAATTTAAAATCATTGTACTGTTCGATTATAGTAGAACTTTCACCAAGAAAATCTGCATATTTTGCACATAAAACTTTAACATGCTCAATGCCAAAGTCAAAGTCTTTCTGTAAAATAACCGAGCAATCAAAGGCAGACCATTCTTTTACTTCATTTTCAGGAAACCTGTCTTCCAAATGGGCATGATACGCTTGAGCCTGTGCGCATTTTATTTTTCTGTGTGCGCGGGTTTCACGACTCGTGTGCGCGCGCACACGCGCACACCTTAGAGGGAACATTGGTCATTACCCATAAATAAGTTATCCCAGTCCACTACTCTCATCCTATCCGCGAAACTATCAAAATTATCCCTACGAAAATCAGGGATTTCTATTACGTTACTATCCTTAGTGTTTTCTATCAATAACTTAAACCTAAGAATTTGATGATCGCTACATCCTAAACTCTCGCCTACTTCTAAACCTTCGACTGACCAAGAACCAGAGATTTATGCAAGAAGATCGCCAGTAGAGCGTCCCTTGCGGAACCAACACTGACGATCTGAAAGAAGATTGCGAGAAAAAAGGGGTTTAAGAATCTTCCTATTAAGGATAGATTCAAAAACTTAACAAAGGCAGGAAATCAAAGAAATTGTACGATAGTTGGAGGGTTGAGAGCGGTCACCCTTCTTTGGGACAGGCTGAATGAAAGCGAACTTCCAGCAGGAAGGAAAAGTCCTAGATAAGAGACAAAGACGAAAGAGTTTGCCTCGGCAGAGTGTCAGCACAAAACCACTCTTCTTAGGAACAACAGGAGAAACACCATCAGGACCGTACGCCTTCCTAGAGTTAGAATTGAGCCCCGATAGGGCAGAAACAACACTTTTAGAAGAGATTGTAATTTCAGATATAAGGGGGAGTCAAAAAGTACGCGGAAAAAACAAAGAATCCTTTATTAAGCGAAAACATATGAACGTAAAGCAATTATTTTTCAACATAGTTCCCCTCTAAGTTCATACACTTTTGAAGGTGGTGTTTCCATCCATTTAACCCCTCCCTGAAGAACCCTTCACCTCTCGTTTTGAACCAATCTGAAACGGCTATTTTTGCTTCGTCCATACTTCTAAATCGGGCTCCTTTGAGATGGTTTTTCAGTTTTGGGAACAAAAAGAAGTCAGATGGGGCGAGATCAGGGCTGTAGGGTGGATGTGGTAAGATTTCCCATCGAAATTCTCGTAGGACAGCCCTGACAACCTTCGAAGAATGCGCTGGAGCATTGTCGTGATGAAAAAGGACCCCTCGGTGCAACTTTCCAGGTCGTTTTTTCACCAATGCTTCTTTCAATTTTGTTAAAACTCCTACGTAGTATGCTCCCGTGATAGTCCTTTGTCCTTCAAGATAGTCTACCAAAATCACCCCTTTCGAGTCCCAAAAAACTGTGGCCATCACCTTTTGCGCCGACCTCTCCGATTTGAATTTGACTGGTCCAGAAGATCCGCGGGGAAGCCACTGCTTGGACTGTACCTTACTTTCAGGATCGTATTGGTAGATCCACGTCTCATCGCCGGTTATGAGTCGATCCATAAATTCGTCTTCGTTAGCTTCGATCTTGTTTAAAGAAGCCATCGAAAGATCAGCTCTTTGAACCAGCTGGTCTGGGCGCAACGCTTTTGGGACCCATCGCGCCGAAAGCTTGCTGAGGCCGAGATGTTCGCTTAAAATCGAAGATGCCGAGCCATGTGAGATGCCCATTGCAGTAGCTACCTGATCAGTTGTAACTCTACGGTCTTCTTCCACGAATTTCTGCAATTTGGCTACCATTTCTTCATTTGTCGAGGTTGACGGTCTTCCCTCCCTTGGATCATCTTGCAGGTCTTCTCTACCATTTCGAAAACGGTTAATCCATTTATAAACTGCTGTTTTCTTTGGGGCAGCATCTCCATAAACCCTTTGCAAAGCTTCACTGATTTGCGAAGCTGTCCACTCGAGTTTAAACAAGAATTTGATGATGGCCCTCAACTCAAAATCGCTGGTTTCCATGGGGTGAAAAATGACGTTCTTTTTAAAGGCACCCTCAATACACAATGACAAGTGAATTAATGAAATAACCTGTCAGATATCATCATCAACTTCCGAAGACATGATTAATCTCGTTTTGTTTTGAAAAAAAAAAAACGTGTTTGCACAGGAACATTTTTCCGCGTACTTTTTAGCTCGCCCACCAGAATCATCCATGCTGAGTGAGAAGCAAAAGTTTACGCGAAGAGTTCAGTCAGTAAGGAGATGAGACAGCAACTGAGCAGTCGGGAAGAGAAAAGAGAAGAGAAAGAAGAGGAAGTAAAGTTGTTGAAGAGGTTCTTAGCTAGATGCCAGAAAGAGCGAGAAGAATTAAAATTTGATAGGTTTTCACATTTTTCTCGGATGAAGGTATTTTGGCGAGTCGAAGAACAGATTTTTGCACGATTCCGGGCAGAAATATAAGCTGAGTGAGAGTCAGCAGTTGGAGAGCAACGGTACCTTCTGAAAGCCTTCCCTCTGTTGTGGATAGCATTCGAACATGTAAAGTTAAACCAAGGTTTTTTTGCATTAGTAGTAAGAATTGAGTATGGATTGAACGCTTCTGTGCCCGAGAGACTCACCTCTGTGATACGCTCAACACACTTGGAAGGTCCCCGGCCATGGAAGCAGTAATCATTCCATGGGAAGTCACACCCACTCAGCGACGCCAAAATGGCAAAGGCGCCTCCTCTTGAGAGAATCGAAAGGCCGAATTGGGGCGATAGGAGAGGAAACAGATATAAGATTGTGGTCGGAGGGGCCCAACGAAGAAAAAAGTTTCACAGAGTAAGAAGAATGAAAGCAAGAAATAAATCCAAAATGTTGGGCCTATCTCCAAGGCGATTGAGGATCCGACTATAGTGCTGTACAATCTGTTCTAGAGCATTCAGGAGAGAGACGTTGTAAGCTAATTCACCAGTGATGTTAGTGAAATGGAAGGAAAGCCAAAGGTGGTGGTGAACATTGAAATTCCTAAAATGGAGATTTCAGCAAAGGAAGAAGGGGGTAGAATGTACTCCAATTTGGAAGTGAGGTCGTCGAAGAATTTTGGATAGTCAGTAGAATTAAGAGAAAGGTAGTCAGTGCAAATGTATTTAGATTGGCATGTAAGCCGTAGCCACAGGGCAGAGAATTTGGAAGATTCGAATGTGGGAATACGAGGACAAATTAGGTCATTGCGTACATATACCCAACATCCACCTTTCGAGTGAAATTTAGTATAAAAATGTGAGAAAAGGCTACAAATGTTGCAGAAGTTAATGAAAAGTGAATCAGGAAGAGGCCCAGAACATCTCGAAAGGGGCAGTAACAGATCTAGCCCCGTTACCCAGGTCTGTATTCACGTTATCGGCTGCATGGGAGCCAGAAGCGGGGACATTTATGGTCCCCTCTCCACAGTCCCGGCTCCAACCTTTCGGGGGCCCTACGCGCAAATATCTTTAGGGCCCCTAATATATATTTCGCAAAATAAAATGGTTTATATACAATTAAATATTCAAAAATTTAATGAGTTTATTTAGATCGATATATATATCATAAATTCAAAACGTTTCTCTCCTGGCTTTTTTTATTGCAAATTCACCAATAATATCATCATAGGACAGCTTCCGGCCTACCTGCCGATTGATGCTCATGATGGCAAGCTAACTCAGACGTTCTTGTGCCATTGTTGACCTGAGGTACGTTTTAGTTAGCTTCAACTTGGAGAAGCTCCTTTCAGCTGTGGCTATGGTCGCTGGAAGAGTGACTGCAATCCTGAAAGCAATCCATAGGTTTGGATATAACTCGATCAGCTGCTTCTAGTGTATGTATCATAAGTCAGCAATTCGAGGGCAGTCATCTTCTGAGATGGCAGATCTGATGGCACACGTTAGGCGTTTATTTACATTTTAATTTTTATGATTTGAACAAAAAAATTTGCTAGATTTTATATGGAAAAAAGGGGTTCAAAAAACCTTAGGCCCCCCATTTGCAGCTTACATGTTTACTTATATCGAAATAGTTTTTAGTGATTATAAAAATATATAAAATTCTTTATTTATTGCAGGTATTAAAATTACTCTAGCTGATAAAGTGATAATATAATGGCTTCTCAATTAATTGGTGATTCGGAAAGGCAACGTGTGATAGACCGCATATGAGCAATAACATTTCGGGAAGCTCGTGATGCTGGAGCCACCTTTATAACACGTTCATGGGTTGCCAAAAAGTTGCGAAGTGAGGAATTCTTCAAAAGAAATTGGAATAAAACTTTGGATGAATGTGAAATGGATACAACCAAATCTGGACGCCCAAATTTGCCACTCTCTCAGGAAACAAAGGACATCATTGAAAGCGGTACGCGTAAGCGGAAAAACAGCAGTGCTAAACTTTCCAGAGAGATCGAAATGTTGGGAGGAAAGATCGTTAGTGGTGAGATCATTCGACTGTACCGTCATAGGCAAGGTTTAAAGCCTTGGCATGAACTTCCAAAGCCAAGAAAAACTCAACTTAACATCGATGACAGAATGTGGTTTGCCCATTATCTTGAAGATCGGGATGTGGATGATTTCATGCATTTAGCTGTCTCCGATGAATTTTTTGTTTACGTAACACGTCGGCCTAACTACCAAAATGATCGAGTGTGGGCCACAACACCAGATGAAATCGATGACAATGAACATTATCGCGAATTATTAAAAAGTCCAGACTGTGTTGGTGTGTTTGTTTTGTTCACTGCAAAGAAGCTCATGTGGGTGCTGAAGCCAAATGGTCAGAGTTGGGACGGACAGTATTTTCGTGATATTATTCTATCCGAGCATGTCATTCCTTTCCTAAGAAACCCAAACAATGTTATGGATGTCCATCAGGTCACACTTCTGCTGAATAAGGCCCCCTGCTTTAAGGCATTAGCCACTCAACAGTTGTTGCGGAACCATGAGATCGATTTCTTTGGAAATGAAGAATGGCGAGGAAATTCTCCTCACCTGAACGTCTGTGAACACATTGGATCAGTTATAAAGGACAAGGTGGAATGTCTCTTGTTTGAAGAACCTGCAGCAAATCGATTTTCGAAGGATACAATGACGCAACACATTGAAACTGTTTTAGCAAATTTGCCTAACGATCAAGATCTCTTCACGTCACTTTTGACAAGCTACCCAAAGCGAATTCAGGCTGTCTTGGAAGCCAATGGCGGGAACACCAAGTTTTAATTGTTTCTCATTAAATGCAGGATTAAATTTTCTTTTGTAAGGTATGTTTAGTTTTACTGTACCTTTAATTGTTTAGGCCATGGGCGGCGGGGGGCTAAGGTTTATTGGAGCCCCATACAATGAATGGCGCTGGAAGAGTTTAAAAAAATCAAACTTTGACCCATTTTTTTTATTTCTGTCAATCATTCATTAATTAATTTTTTTATATCGCTCGCTTGGGGCTCTCTCGCCTCGCAGGGCCCCACGCACACTGCGTGATCTGCGTAATGGAAGAGCCGGCGCTGCCTCTCCAGGTGACTCCGAGGCTCTTGAAGTTGATTTTCCTTTTTTATAAATTTTGAAAAGATTATGTAGTGTGTAAGATGCATGAATATTTGGTGAGAGGAATAGGGAGAGAAGTTTTTGTTTTAGAGCGTGCTGGGCTGCTCACAGGGTAGATGAGACACGGAAAAACAGCTAAGGATGGCAGGGGCAGGAGGAACGGGAGTTCCAGCACTCCCTATCTTTTGTCTAACGTCCCATCTGGAGTACTTCCCTGGTCGGTTGGTGTCTACAGTCTCCTCGTTGATCTGGAAAGCCCTCGTATTTGTTTAAAACAATATGCGATGAACTCATCCAGCTTATGACTAAAAAGGTAAGAGAATCTATTTTTGAAGACTTGAGAAAAGCAGAATACTTCAGTTTGTCTGTTAACTCTACACATCTCTCACATTTTGATCAGCTGAATGTTATTGTCAGATATGTGTCACTCGATACTGGTCTTCCCATTGAACGCTTTCTATCTTTCCTTGAATTAGAAAATCACAGTGGTGAAAGTATGGCCAACATGGTGGTGGATTACCTAATCTAGTTAATGATTGCAAAGTTGACTTTGGTAAGTGCGGAGGACAGTTATATGATAATGCAGCGAACATGTCAGGGTGGTATAACGGCATGCGGCAGAAACTTCTAGAGAAAAATAAGTATGCCTTATATAGGGTGATTCAGCAAAGCGTACATTAAATTGGAGGATGAAATCCTTGGATAATTCTAAACCACAATGTATCTATGGTAAAATGTTAGATTCTGCATAGTTTTCATGTTACAATACATTTAAGATGTTGTATTAATGAGAGTGAATATGAAGTGAAACCCCCGTAGGTTTTTGTAATCATTATTCACAGATGAAGCAACATTCGCAAGAAATGGTACTTTCAACACTCACAACATGCATACATGGGCGGAGGATAACCCTCACTCAACAGTACGTAGAGCACACCAGGTGAGGTTTTCAATAAACGTATGGGCTTGCATTATTGGAGATAACATTATCGGCCCTTATCTCCTCCCACAGTGGCTGAACGGAGACGTCTACAGGCATTTCCTCGAGGAGACACTGCCAGTGCTACTTGAAGATGTGCCACTGCAAGTACGACGTCGCATGTGGTTCATGCATGATGGTGCACCTGCCCATTTTTCCCAAGCATCAAGGGAATATCTGGATACTGTTTATCCCAACAGGTGGATAGGGCGTGGTGGCCCCGTTCCCTGCCACCTCCCTCCCCAGATCTTAACCCTTTGGATTTCTACCTGTGGGGCCATTTAAAGACGTTGGTGTATGATACAGAGGTTCAACCAAGAGAGGAATTATGGCCACGTGTTCGTATAAGGTGCGAGCAAATTAAACATAGTCCAGGCATTCTGGAACGCGTCACACATTCAATGTACGACGTGTACAGGCCTGCATTGAGGCAGAAGGGGGCAACTTTGGGCATTTCCTTTAGGTTGTAACAAAGAGGGGTCACATTGTAGAGATCTCTGAATAAATGATTACAAAAACCAACGGGGGTTTCACCTCATATTCACTCTCATTAATACAACATCTTAAATATATTGTAACATGGAAACTAGGCAGAAGCTGACATTTTACCATAGAGACATTGTGGTTTAGAATTATCCAAGGATTTCATCCTCTGGACAGTCACTTAACCTTGTTAGTCGTGGTGCAATTGACTGTTGCCTAAATGCAGTAAATTTTTTTGGTGTTGTGCAACAGTTATACACATTCTTTTTTGCCTCTACAGAACGTTGGGCAGCACTTAAGTTATAATTGGGTCCTGATTTCAGAGTACCAAAACGCCTGTTTTACACTAGGTGGGAAGCACATGCAAAGTGCACTTCAGACAAAACTGAGGGGTATGATCCAAATTATTGATGCCCTCACTCATGTCCATACTGATGACAGTGAAAAGGGTGATACAAGGAGAGAGGCTGGCATTCTGTTGGAGAAAATGGAGGAATTAGAGCTTGTGTTCATGTTAATTCTCTGGAACAGTTTATTAGATCAGTTCCACAAAACTAGTGAAGCCCTACAGGATGTATATATAACCTTTATTACATGTGCAAAGCTTTACACGTCACTTACTTACTTCTTGAAAGACACCCGTGAAAGTTTTGGTGAAATTTTGTTGAAAGCAAAAGAGATCCTGCCTTCGGTAGACTACAAGTGTGAGAATAAAAGGAAAAGATTGAGAAGAAAAGAAATCAACGATAGTGATATACCTAATGCCAATGAAACCCTTTCTCCAAGAGACAAGTTTTGAATTAAATATTTTATTCCTATTATGGATGCTCTTGAAATGAATTTAAATTAAGAACAAACATATATGAAAATTTTCCAAGCAACTTTTCATTTTTGGTTGATGTAGATGATTCGGAAGAACAGCTGAGTGAAAGTGTAAAGCTTCTGATTAAAGACTATCCTGAAGATGTTGATATCACTCTTGTTGTAGAATTAAAACACTTTTTCGCATTCCCTCTTTCTCCTCCACCAATAGCTAAAATTAATCATCATAATGTAGAGGAATACAACACTTATTTTTAAATGTTAATATCGAATCACGATATGACAAAATGTATTGCATCTTGAATGATCCCAAAATTCGAAGGACACTGTAATTAGGTGTGTCAGATTACGATTCGAATAGCATCTAATTTTAAACTGTGATTTGAACCCAGCAACGAAATATATTATATAATATATACTAATATATGTGTAAAAATGACTAATGCTAACATTCATTTTTGCATATAAAGTTCAAACTCGCATGACACTCTAACTGTATATAAAATGCAAGTTTGGAAAATATTTTAATTTTCATTCTGTTCTATTTTTGCAGGTAATTGATGAATTGTTTCTTTTTTAAATTCTCTAATCATTTTTTTTAGATTAAGCTTAAACATATAATCGTGTTAAATTCTGCAATGTTCATTTTTTTATACAATCATTCTTAGTTGTAAACGTTGAAGTCATAACTTGCCAAAACTCTAAATTAACACTTAATTTTGAATTTTAAGCATTTAATTTTGGCTCATTGCATGTTTTATTTCAATCCATAATAAAATGCATATTTCACTTTCCATTTTTAGTTAACTCGGCAAATCATGCTAACATCAGATCTGTCATTATGCTGTTTAAAAGAAAAATAGTTTTTTTCCCGATACGCTACAAGAAGGATGGGGTAACCGTCAGATAATTTAGTTAGTTTTCACAGAATCCTCCGATCCACTACAAGAAGAAATCGGTGTATATATAAAAGAAACTACTACGATTCCCTACACGTTACCAGCTACCCCAGAGTGAGAAAAAACTTGCTGCCACCTAACCAAAACACCCATTTACCTCGAACCATCCAAGTCCATAGACGCAGGTTTAACATATATATTACAGGATAACTGCCCTGTTCATACTGCCAGGATCATCGGACCGTGGTTTCAGGAAGAACGAGATGTCGAGCTGCTGAACTTGCCAAACAAGGGGTGTGACCTAAACCCCATTGAAAATGTGTGGGCAAATGTGGTTAACGCTTAGGAGCCTGGGCAGGAGCGGACATCTCGACATCTGCTGGAATACACAATGGCAGAGTGGGAACTTTTCCGCACGAACCCACAAGTCATCTACAATCACGTGGCATCTGTTCCAAATAGGTTACGAGAGGTCATTAATAATAATGGAGGATGGACCAAATATTGAGTAATTGTGTATAATAATGTTATGGTGGTGATGTAATAAATATATATTATTTAATTCAGTTCCTTATAATTTGAACATTATGTTTTGTATATTCTTAAGAAAATTCCTAAATTTACTTGTTTCATGTTTATTTTTTAATAAAAAATTGAACTATGTTATCATTATCTCTCCATTCATAGACATTTTACTGGATAATCATTTGTTGATGATGTATGGACTTTAAACAGAAATGTTATTGCCTGGAGGAAAAGTCGATACTACAACTTAACTTACACTTTAACTATAACATGGCCACATCAAAATCCAATGTCTGAAAGTTTTTAAAGTATTCTACATTTCTGAAATAACTTAACTAATCTATTCCCTAAATTTAGAAATAAAGCATGAATAAAATGCATAGTCTTCCTAGCATCACCACCAAAACTACAGTGAACAATATATTTATTCTGTCAATGGTTTTCAAAACATAAAACTATTACTATGACAACACCTGAGAGGGGGTGGAGGGGAGGGAGGGAATGAGGGTGTAGGCCTGGAGTTTGAGAGGGGCTGCGTTGTTGACACATCTCGGAGAGGGTGGAGCAGAATTATTGTAGGGGACTGTACATATTTGTCACTTGAGTAACTCGAGAAAGAATTATAAACTTTTTTATAATTGGGAATCCTAGTGTTGTTGAACCAAGTAAAAAATGTTTGGTGCGCATCCCTGGCAGTGGTATAATAACGTTTTGAAACCTCTATGACTTCATGTATTACTGATCGAAAATTTCTCTTATCATTTGTCTGGTATAATGAGTTACGTTTTAGATATTCATTTTACCTACCCATGCGAGTTTAATTTTTCATGCTGGATCATAACCGTCCATGATTTCGTATTGCTACCACCAACACCGCTTAGCATAACCTGCAATACATAGTCTAAACGGATGACTCGACAAGTGAGTCACTCCTCTGATTTAAAGATCTTGACAGATTTGCCCCCAGTTGTAAAGTAGGCAAGAAAATAGTCTTAAATGCCCTTAAGGGCTTGTATATTGAATATAAGCCCCGACATACTTTAAATGGTGAATTAATGTTAAAACGTATTTATTGTGTCGTTCGGAGAAATGAAGAGGAAAATGTATCCGTGATACTAGTCTGTTTAAGAAGTAACCGTAATGGGGAAATTGAATGTATTATTTCTGATTTTATGTCTGCTGTATATAATAAAATCCCTGTTTATTTATTTATTTGTGTATGTGTGTGTGTGTGTGTGTGTGTGTATGTGTGATCAAAACACTTAGGGGCCCTCCGACCAATGCGTATCAGAAATTCGTATCCTGAAATTCGACATCAAATGAAACGAAACATTTGTGTGCTAAATTCAAGAAATTCCCACCATCAAATGAGCCGAAACATTTTGAAAAGAATACACTTCTTCACTTAGATGGTACAATAAAAATAATTAAGCGAGTGAGACGGGGTAACCATCCAACTACTCTTTAACCCCAACTTCCCTGATCAAACGGTATTGCAACACAGTGTCTTGCTATTCCTTTGATTAAGTGTGGTATGGTGTGTTTCTACTACTTCTACTGCTGGTGACCATAATCAGGATATTGAGGGTCCTAAGTGGGGTGGTAATGCTATAACTCCTTTATTTTTACATTTAACACACCTCATCCCCTTTTGCAACTTCTACGCTTCTTTTTCTTTAATCATGCAACACCCCTTATCCCCCTTTGGAAACTTCTATTCCACTTTTACTCTTTTATTTCCCACTCACCCTCTGTCCCCTCCCCCCTCCCCCGAATAGCCATTTTTGCACTCATACTACTAATTTCCATCCTCAGTGGCAGTCATAACTTGCAATTTTTAATTCAATAGCTGAACCATAATTTTTCAGGTTAGGTTTATTACTAAAACTGACTGTAAATTGACTGCATAAGTCTTAGATCAGTTTCACAAGTTAGCTTACAGTGCATTTCAATCTAAAGGTTTTCAATACTTTGTAAGCTAAATTGTGAAACTGATCTAAGAAATATGGAGTCAATTGACATTTTTAGTAATAAACCTCCTCTGAATAATTATGGTTCAGCTGTTGAATTAAACATTGTAAGATATGACTAAAAGAATTATTTTTAAAAACGTTTTAGATTGAAAAATGTATACTGAAGAATTTTGGAGTTTTTCTCTTCTCATTTCGATACCTCACGTTATGCTCCTCGGTGGTGTAATGGTTAGCGTTGCTGACTACGAATCCATCGCCCAACGGAGAAAAACGTTTGTGAGAGTAAGAAGGATGAGAGGTAAGAAATAAATCCAGAATGTTAGGCCTACTCGTATCAGGGATACGAGTAGGGTGATGTACAGTGTACAATCTGCTCTTGCTCATTTAGGTGTACAACAAAACGTCTTTTCTTTAACACAGCTTGTGTTTTACGAGCTAGTGTTCTAGTGTTCGTATTATGTTCTTCTAACGACGTAAACATCTCTGCAAAACATTGTTATATTGGGTTTTACATTTTATAATACTGAGAGGCTTCGCAGATACATTTTAAAAAGTTAGGGTCAACGTTTTTTGCAAACAGTCCCTGAAGAGTAGTGCTCCTAGGTGACGGAGAGAACAATTTTATAAACTCGAGTTATTTCTTTACACGTTTCGTCATTTTGGTATGTATATTGTTGAAACCTCGTTATGGAATATATTTCTTTGTAGAAGCACCGTAAAAATGTTACAGGGGTGAAGGTCACAGAGCAAATACCCATATCGGCGACTTGTTGCTTCTTTGAAAACTTCCAGAAAAGCCTTACGTTGCCCGGAAACATATCACCTGCTATTACACAAATTTGTGATACATCCCGACATTCAGCAAATACAAGTCAAGAAACATCCCGCATAAACTTGTTTTTGAGAAATAGGTTTTGATTGATAAAGAGTAAACTTATGTTAAGAGGGTGGGACAACACTGAAAACGTCTCAGCAAGCAACCGCTGTCTACCTTTCTTCTAATTCTACTGACTAGCCAAAATTCTTAGCCTACCTCACTCCCAAAGTGGAATACATTCTATCCCGCTCTCCATTTGCTGACATCTCCATTTTAGGAGGTACCGTTGCCATCCACCTCCTGACTCTCACTCAACTTATATTTCTGCCCGGAATCGTGCAAAACTTCTTCTTCGATTCGCCCTAAATTCCTTCATCCGACAAAAATGTGGAAATCTATCCAATTCTAATTCTTCTGGATCTTTCTGGCATCTAGCTAAGAACCTCTCCAATTGGGTGGGGTGATAATTTGCACCTTTTGAATTTGAATACGAAACCACCCAAAGAGTGTTATGCTATGAAAAAGAAGTTCAGTGATGTATAATTATTGGGTATTGCTTTATTTTCTACCTCTACCAAGCTCTACACCAATAAGTGACAACACCGTCAATAGCAAATACACTAATATAAAATTACTTCCAGTATAACGTTGTTTCTGAAAGATTTTCACGATAAAAATATCAGACTGAATAGTTTTATAAAATATAGGAATATAAAAATAACTGTCAATTATATTACAGTAGGATAAACTGTTTAAATCATTTAAATATTGGCATGTTTCATGCAAATGAACCACAGATGACTAAATATTTATATATTATGTCATAATATATTTCAGTATAGCTATAGTGTACAGTATATTTTGACTGTGTATGAAACATTAACTGATCTCAAAGGACTTGGACTATCAACGATCAGCTAAGATCAGCTAAGGAGGACAGTGACAGGAGAAATGGGAGTTCCAGCACTCCCTATCTGCTGCCTAACATCACCCCCGAAGTACTTCCCTGGCCGATTGGTGTCTACATTCTCTCCTTGAGGCTTTATGGCTGTGGTTTCAGCGCATATGATTGTGGTTCTTAATATGATAGTTAAAACATTTGGTTAGGTACGGTTATAGATCGTACGCAAATCCAGGTAGATCTTACGGGCTTAATTTTGATTGTAACATGATTTCCTTAAGAGCTGTTGAAGGTGGCGCGGGAAATGAGATTATGAATAGTAGTATTTCATTTGAATGAACATAGTAGAACAGCGTTTGTTATTAGTCGTGTGACAGATCGCACAGTCTTTTCTTATTTTAGGCTTGGTAGGAGCAACATACCTTCCTATTAGACATATTAAGATGCTTTACGTAAACTATGATCAAAGTCGTAAGTATGGACAGCATCACGATTTGTGTAAGGAGTGTCTTGAGTTTACGAATTATTTGCTAAAACATTGTAAGGACTGTCATATGGTATGCGCTCAGTGTAAAAGCCCTAGATGCGTAAGCCATGTGGTAGAAGCTGAGAAGAGAGATTGTAATTAGTGTAGACGTATGTTTTCCAAAAACTAAGTGTTTAAAGCTCCATAAGACGCATGTGGGACTTGCAGAAAGATAATAATTTGCGAATGTGAAATGTTTCATACGATTCGTGAGAGCAGGTGCATTCAAACACAGATGCAATGAAATTCATTGCCCGAAGTGTCATGAGAAATATAAAGCAGATGGGGTGAAGCATGTTTGTCATGTGAAAGATGCGAAACCCTAAAATAAAACGTGTATTATTGTACACTACGATATAGAGATATACGTATGTACACTAACCCTGAGGCGAAAGAAGTTATCCCTCATTTACTCGAGACATAAGCCTTCTGCGACGAATGTTCGAATGATGAGGGTGATGAGTGTCGCAAGGAGGGTAAATATACCGTTAATTTTAAGGTGACTATAACAGAATAGCCCGTGAAGTTGTTTCTAAATTATAGAGTGAGACTATCTGATCAATTAAAAAACATGACTGGATATGTTCTAGCAAATTACGCCGCAAAGTTCGATACGAATCTCTTTATAAGGAACTGCTTGAACATGAGAACTCGGCAATATTCACGGGCTTCAAAGACACATTGTTGTACACGCCTTGTAAGCTAGCTAGGATACTCAAGGTGATGGTGATGGATGCTGAGGTTTCAAAACGAAATTTCCCTTACACTCTCTTCACTCGTCACCCTTTAAAATACATTGGACCACCACCATCAAAACATTACTTTAACTACGGCAGTATGAGTGCGAACGAATAGAAGACTTTGATCGTTATTACAACAGCTTCAGTTAGGATAATCTGTAAAACATAGCGAATGAGTGTGACTGTTGTGTGAGCCACAAAATGAAATGCTACCCGAGTGAATTACGATCTATGTTACCCGATTCAACTGCGATCCGCTACAGGCTGCAGTAACGATTGTATCCCTTTCTTCACTGTATTCCAGAACAAGTTTATACCAAAAGATAAACTTACCATCATTCCACAAAACAAACCACGCAGTTACGGGTATAAAGCCCTTTCC
The DNA here is from genome assembly GCA_023014485.1 of Bathynomus jamesi. Taxonomy (NCBI): domain Eukaryota; kingdom Metazoa; phylum Arthropoda; class Malacostraca; order Isopoda; family Cirolanidae; genus Bathynomus; species Bathynomus jamesi. The sequence goes on from JAJOZX010001529.1 coordinate 454,824, forward strand.
TGGCTCACACACTTGCAGCAGCAGAGAGATGTACATATAAAACACGCTCGCAACACGGGAAATGTGGTCATCAAGATCAACGGTCTTGCTTTCTGGGCCGACGGGTTGTGTGAGGATCCTTGCACCGGTGAGAAGACAGTGTACTCTCTCCACGGATGTCGGTGGCACGGATGCCTACGTCCTGAGTGTGGTATCACAGGGGACTTCCACGATAAATCCGCCGCTGATAGCTTGGCATGGACCCGTACTCGAGATCAGCTTATAAGTTCTCAGTTCACTAACAGGATATTGTAGGACACGAGTATGCTGAGTGGAGAGAGACCAACAAGCAATACCGTGACGAAATAATGGTTATCAAACTTTTAATGGTGGTGGACCTTCTTGAGTGTGTTGACGGTTTGTTTGTAGGGCGTACAAACCCTTTCAAACTATACTTTCCACCTGCGGATGGTGTAAATATTCACTATTTTAATTTTTGCTCGTTATACTGTACACCTACAATTAGGGTGGAGCGAAAAATACTTTTTTTCTAGTATGAAGTTCTAATAGTGATTAAAAGTTGTATTTGGTGGACGAAATATGCCTGCCAAAATATGAGTTCATTTGTTTAAAATTTTCAGCTGCCACCAGGGGGCTAAAGTTAACACAATTTTGTGTAAAAAGGAAAAAAATGCTTCTAATTTAGGTTTGTCAAACTATTATAAAATGTTATCGTAGAATTATCTAATAGTTTGATTAAGATTCGTAAATGATAGGAATTCGTTATCTAAAAATGTCTTTTCATATGCTTAATATCTTCAGCTGCCACAAGAGAGCTGAAGTTAACACAATTTAGAGTAACTGAGTCATGTTGAGACTACACTGAATGTTGTGGGGGAGGGTTTGGGGAGGGTTGTGGGGGAGGGTTTTGGTGTGAAGGAATTTCTTTCTGTGAGACATTAGAACAGTGTGTTAACACTTGTCTTCTTAGGTAGTAGGCCTAGTCGCTCAGTTGATCGGAGAGATTTTTAATATGATCGGAATATTATAAAACTTTATTTTAAAGTGATTTATATAGAGATAATATTGATTTTATTATAAAATGCTTGTTATAATGTATTATATAATTTTAGTTTATTTATATAATATATTATATATTTATATAATATATTATATATACTTATAAAATATATTATATATATTAATTATATAATGTTTTGATGTTACAGGATATTTTGTGATTGTGAATTTTTCTTAAAAATATTATGGCATCAAATACTAAATATAAACATTTCACTAGAGAACATATGAAGTGTGCCATATTTGAAGTACCTTGTGAGATGAGTGATATGCAACTACCAACTTATAACTGCATTATGAAAAATTACCTGTTCACAAAACATTTAGTGAAGGAGCAGATGAATAACAAGGAGCCTTCATTTTCTGAAATAGCAGAGGCAGTTTCCAAAAAGGTAGAAAATATTTGGAAGAAGGCCTCTTTGCCAATAGTTTCACATACACGCGTTTTACAGATGATGCGAGTGTACCATGATAAATACAGGTCTTTATTAAAGCCATACAAGTCACGCAAGGATCAGCCTAAGTACAAAAATCAGCTTGAAGAATTTGAAAACTCTTCAAAATGCACTTTGTTTGACATCTGCACCTGCAAATGTAAGGAGTTTAGGAGATGCTCATGTGAAAAGAGTAAGAAAGTCCGTCCAAAAGAGCAGGATTTTTAAATGACCAACGAACACGCAGAATAATGGTGATAGGAAGCATTGACATAACACACACAAGACGATTACAAGCAAGAGAACATCGAAAGGAAATGGAAAAAGCACGTCTGGAATCCTCACAAACAACTAGTGCTGCTATAACCAATACGTCCAACTTACAAATCGAAACAGAGACAAGTGAACTTCAACAACTAGAAGAGATATCTGAAGATAATGAGGAAGATACAACCTCGACTCAATATGTAATATCAGAACAACAGATGCGTGAGCCACTGCCTTCATTAGCAATTACTTGTGATAGATTTAAAATGTCGGACAGAGCTGGGGCTGCTATTGCTTCTGCAGTATTGGCAGATCTTAAAATTGTTACTCCCGAAGACAAAGGGAATATTATAGACAGAAGTAAGCTAAGACGTGAAAGACAAAAACAGAGAAAGGAACTACAACAGATAGGAGAGCCAAAAACCATGCGGGGATTATACTTTGATGGCAGAAAGGATAAAACAATGATTCAAGTCCAGGAGAGTGATGGCTCTAACCACCAAAGAACCAAACGCGAAGAGCATATCAGCATAATATCTGAACCACACTCTCTGTACTTTGCACATGTGACACCTTCCAGTGGCAAAGCTAAATACATTTGCACAGCGCTAGTGAATTGCTTGAAAGAAAGGAATGTTGATATAGGGAACATCGTTGCAGTTGGCTGTGATTCGACAGTGGTTAACACTGGTAGTATTGGAGGCACAATAAGATTACTGGAAGAAGCCTTTAATAAGCCATTGCAGTGGCTGATATGCCTTTTACACTTTCATGAACTTCCATTGCGCCATCTGTTTCATCACTTGGATGGTACCACTACTGGACCAAGAGCATTTTCAGGAGAAATTGGCCGAGCACTTTCAGACTGTGAAAAGCTTCCCATAGTTAACTTCAAACCCATTGAAATTCAAGAGGACATGTGTGAAGTTGATGTAGATGACATAAGTACTGACCAGAAATACCTTCTTGAAATTCACAAGGCTATATCAAGTGTAACATTCTCAAAGACTCTTAGTCATAAGAGTCCAGGCAATACTGTATATCACATTCAAGGTGGCTCACCACAGCAAACAGGACTCTGCGGTTATATGCAAGCACAGAGAATCCTTCAGGCAATTTACAAGAATTAGCTACTTTCATTGTTAGGGTATACGCACCGATGTGGTTTCAGATAAAGCGTAAACCATTATGCCAATATGGTGCTAAACATATGTGGCATATGATTGCAAGAAGCCGGTATCTCCGTGAAGAGCTTAGGAGAGTACATGACTCAGTCATTCAGCGAAATGCATATTACGCAAATCAAGAAAACATTCTCATTGCAATGATAGCTGATGAAAGGGAGCATGTGCGTCAGTTGGGATTTAGGCGTATCATAAAAGCAAGGGCATGCATTCAAGAAACAGATGTTATCAGGTATTTTAAGGTGCCAGAAATAAATTTTTATGCCAAAGACTATACAGATCTCATTATGTGGCAAGATTTTCAGATAGCAGAACCACCGATAACCAAAGGAGTTTCTCTTGATGATATTGAATCATGCATCAAACATGGTACTACTCTTCATTCATAATTATTTCAGTTTCCATGTCATACACAAGCCGTAGAGAGATGCGTCAAGCTCGTTACAGACGCTGCTGGATCAGTCTGCGGACCTACAAACAGAGACGGTTGGATTCGTGCTACATTAGAATCAAGGAAAAAACAGCCAAAATTTGACACAAAAGCAAATTACTAAATAGTCTTCAGCAAGAACCCTTTCTAGAGGGAGGTTGGTTGGGGAAAGGGTGGTAACTCCGCTAAGGCACGAAATAACGTTTCTTAACTGTCTCAAGACAGTATAAAGGAGGAGACACATCCTAATTTATTACTGTTCCCTTTTTCAAGTAAATACAGAATCATACTTAATTGTCATTTTTAAGTTAACTTCAGCCCTCTTGTGGCAGCTGAAGATATTAAGCATATAAAAAGGCATTTTTACAAAACGAATTCGAATCATTTATGAATCTTAATCAAACTATTAGATAATTCTACGATAAAATTTTATAATAGTTTGATAAACCTAAAATAGAAGCATTTTTTCCTTTTTACCCAAAATTGTGTTAGCTTTAGCCCCCTGGTGGCAGCTGAAAATATTAAACAAATGAACTCATATTTTGGCAGGTATATATCGTCCACTAAATGCAACTTTTAATCACTATTAGAACTTCATACTAGAAAAAAAGTATTTTTCGCTCCACCCTAACCTACATGATGAAAAATAACCCATATCCTGTAGGTGCCCTTGAAAAGCTCGTGGGACCCGCTGTACCCGTATCGAAGAGCTCTCAGGATATTTAAATGAGAACTTTTTAGGTCTATCATTCGTTCATGTACTTCCCCCTCGTGATTTATGGATGACAATCCTATCAGTTGTTTTCGATTATAAGCTTATATTTTCCTTATGAGTGAAGTGTGCAGAGAACAGTGGAACGTGTAATCACCCAATCAATCAGAGAAAGATCCGAAGGGGTTTATACAAGTCCTGAGCTTGGCCTAGCCGTTCGTCATGGTTACAGACTATTAAAGAATTATGACGTGTGGAGTTTCCAGAAACTCGATAACCTCTTCACTCCTAATATCAACACCTTCCGGAAAGATAAAGTTGAAGTATCAGGGTATCCACGAGGTGTTGAGCATATATTGCGCGAAGCCCTGGCAAGCGTTTTAGTGCAAGGTTTTGTTTAAACATTCCAGTCGAAACATGATGTATAGGTTCCGCCCAGTGTATGCATGAACGCAAGAATAGCCGTGTTTGATTTGGATTTCCTGTCTGGTCATGCTTTATAAGCTCTGCCCACAAACCGTTGTCACCATCATTCGCTGTGTTTAGCTTCGTTAGTCGTTCGCAAATATTGCTGTCGTGGAAATGTACTAGCTGCTGAAGTTTTACTTCTAAGTTTACCATAATTACCTGCGTGTGATTGTACACCACTCTCGAATTTAACTGTTTAACAACGATGACTGCCTTTGATATTGTTCAACGCCTTTGTAAAGTGGTATTCTGTAAAATCTGAAGATGTAATAAATACTGAACATCCGTCCCTTGACGCATCTCTTGAAGTCTTTAAATCAACCTTAATATACGCAAGGATGACAGATCAAGATGCTCAAGTGCTTTATGGCTATTCTAACGAAAGTATCACAGGGGGTATCTCCACAACCAACTGCGTGTACCTCGGTGCCTTGTTATTACCTAAAAAGTTAATGACAACCGCTTTAAAGGCTTCCTATCCAACCCTCTCGGTTCCGTCTAGATCCCCTCTAGGACTTCATCAAAACAGCTGACATTTATAACTTCTCTAATCTGTAGACCAAATAAACACCTTCTTTTATCTTCGACTCACTTATTCGCAGAAACTTGTTTTAAGTATCGAAATCCTTCACCTTCCTTTTCATCGCTTTCACGAAGTTTTTCATTAGTTCCAGCTTAATGTGAAGAGATCGTAGGTATATCTTCTTGGGGTCAACCAGATGTTTATGTGCGACCCCCTTTTGTCCAGGAATTAAAGCTTGATGAAATGGCCACTCCTTAATGCCATTATGAGAATCTCTGGCTCGACTATTCCACTCAAAGAAAGCAGCAGTATTTTGTATATCCCAGCTGCATGCCAAGAAGAAGCGCTACGACTTTTTAATCGCCACAGATGTGCCAGTTGTACTTAATGTACTCTCTGTAATTCAAAACAAGCTTTATATTTTCATATGACTTTTTCATATGAACAGCACGTCCGAGGGGAATTAATGGATAAACGTTTCAATTATGTGACAGCACAGCCTTTAGACTTAACTTGGATGAGTTAGTGAACAGTCGCCATTTTTCTGGTTCATGTTCATGACCAAGTGCCATCATTAATCCGTTTACATCGTTATAATAACACGAATTTCCACTCAAAAGAACATATGCGGAATACAGAAATGTTTGTATCTTTTGCCAACAGAGTCCACCCTTGCAGCCTAGAACCTAGTAGCTCTGCTTGACTCTTAAATAAGCTTAAGTCCCTGACGAGGTTATTTAACTCACCTTGTGTAATTAAATGAGGCTTTCTTGACTCAGGTGATTGAAAATCTGAGTCAATGTCTTGTTCCAATTCCAACGGCTCGTCTAGGGTAGTTTCATCTTCTATGGTCCACGTCTCTGGCCGCTCTGGTATAGGAAGACTTTCGCCGGGTGGCAACGGTATTATTGCCGATGGAAGATTTCGATATTCATTCGATTTTTTGCTTTTAAAAGAAAATCCAAAAACATTCGTCAAACAAACGTAACAGTCTGTGACGCGATCTCTCTGCTCTCTCCAAACCATAGGGAGAGCAAATGGCATGGATGGATTCGCTCTCAGCTCCTTCATCAGTAACACCACTCGTCACGCCATCCGCTCTCCGGCTTTCGCCGCCAGGGAGCTCCCGCCGTCCTTCAAAGTTCCGGACGAGCATACTCGAAGTAAGTATACTTTTACTCTGGACATGACACCCCTATTAAGAAGGCCATATTTTCTTCGATGTTTCTCCACGCTCTTAGGATCGCCAGTCCGGAATACATCGATGCCGAATTGGAAAAAAATCAACGGTATTGGAAGTGATCTGTGCTACCCACCTGCGTTTATGGAATCTTATCTTAACAAGGCAAAACGAACTTTCTATCGTGTGAATAATAACCCTCACACTTTATCGAAGAATATTTTAGTACTTCCATTTTTCCCAGGCTTTTTAGGCATTGCTAATGTACTTAAACTTTTGAATATTAATGTAGTATTTTCATATGACAATATTGTGAAAAATATCATAGTAAAAAATAGTCCTACCAATAATTCAGGCATTATCTATAAAATTGGTTGTAAACAATGTGATCCCTTTTACAGTGGACAGACGGGAAAGGAATTGCACACACGTGTAAAACAGCGTCAATATTCCATTAGAACAGGACAGTCGTCCAGTGCCCTTTTCGTCCATTTGTCAGAGTTATCCCACTGTATTGATTGGAATAATGCTTCAATTTTGTTTCACTCAAGCAACATTGTTAATAGAAATATTCTTGAGTCTGCCATTATTCACCTTACAAATAATTTTAACACCAGCCAGGGCATTTTTTCGCTTGATCCTGGTCTGAATTCATTCAGAACGGATTTGACAATTTTTATTTTTCTATTTTATTTTTGGGTGACCTATATATAGTCTCAAACTTATTATTTATTTCAGTGTTCCTGAGGATGTCATTAGACGAAAGCGCTTGAGCACCATTCTGTATTTCCTTTTTCCTTCGTGGTTATTTTCATCATAAATATTATTCTCGTTTCACTTTCGTAAAAATAAGGAAAAAGATAAGGAAAAAAATAAAAATAATAATAAAAAAAATATATATATATATATATGAAAATTATTTCACGAAAGTAACACGTGAAAAATATTTATGATGAATAAAACACCGAAGGAAAGGAAACACAAAACGGTGCTCAAGCGCTTTCGTCTAATGACATCCTCAGGAACACTGAAATACATAAAAGGTTCCGGCCTATATATAGGTTACAGAAAAAAAAATAAAAAATAAAAAAAATAAAAAATATATAAATAAATAACATACATACACACAAACACATATACATATATATACACATACATATCTACACACATACATATCTACACACATACACATATATATATATATATATATGCGATAAACGGAGAAGTAAAAATAAAACTTAAAAATTAAGGATTAGAGGATTAACAAAGAGGCAAATCGATTTTTAGCACAAGATCAAATGAGTTATAAAAATAATACAAATTTATACTGGAGATACGCCCGGTTTTAACACTTGCCTTCTTGGAGTCAAGTTTCGATATATATAAAAAAAATGAAGATTAAAAGTAATAAAGTAGCTTACAAGTTTACCAAAGATTAAGTGTCCTACACTTTTTATCTAGGTTTGTTTTAAGGAATTCAAAACAACAGGATCGAGTTGAAAAAGACCTTTGCTTATGTTGAAGTTATTTGAAAGTTGAATAATGGCAGACTCAAGAATATTTCTATTGACAATATTGCTCGAATGAAATAAAACTGAAGCATTATTCCAATCAATACAGTGGGATAACTCTGACAAATGGACAAAAAGAGCACTGGACAACTGTCCTGTTCTGACGGAATATTGATGCTGTTTTATACGTGTGTGCAAATCCTTTCCCGTCTGACCTATGTAAAAGGAATCACATTGTTTACACCCAATTTTATAGATAATGCCTGAATTATTGGTAGGGCTATTTTTTACTATGATATTTTTCACAATATTGTTATATGAAAATACTACATTAATATCCAAAAGTTTAAGTACATTAGCAATGCCTAAAAAGCCCGGGAAAAATGGAAGTACTAAAATATTTTTTGACAAAGTACGAGTGTTATTATTGACACGATAGAAAGTTCGTTTTGCCTTGTTGAGACAAGATTTCATAAACGCAGATGGGTAACACAGATCACTTCCAATACCGTTGATTTTTTCCAATTCGGCATCGATGTATTCCGGACTGGCGATCCTAAGGGCGCGGAGAAACATTGATGAAAAGATGGCCTTCTTAGTGGGGGTGTCATGTCCCGAGTAAAAGTGTACGTAGGACAAGTTGTTTGTTGTTTTCCGATAGATACTAAACTTAAAACCTGGGCTTTCCCTATGTACACGCACATCCAAAAATGGGATTGACTTGTCTTGTTCCACTTCTAAAGTAAACTTAATGGAGGGGACTTGATCATTTAACTGAAGGAGGAAGTTATTCAGGTCACGATTCATGGGCCAGATACACAAAATATCGTCGACGTACCGCAACCAAGGGATGCCAACCCCCAGGATTCTCGGAATGTAAGTAATTTCGAAAAACTCCATATAAATATTGGAGAGGAGGGGCGATAAGGGGTTGCCCATGGCCATCCCAAACACTTGTTGATAATACTCGTTATTGAAAGTGAATTTACAGTCTTTAATGCAAAGCTTAATAAGTTCCAAAACAATGTGTGAAGGTAGTGGCAAGTCATACTTATGTAATTCTTGGGAGAGAAAGTCAAGCATATCATCAATCGGCACTTTTGTAAACAATGAACAAACATCAAAACTGATCAATCTATTGTTAGTTTCAATACGTGCATTACTCAATTTTTCAGTAAGATCCATGGAATTTTTTACATGTGAATCAGAGATAGTTCCGAGAATGGGGGACAAGACTTTGACAAGCCATTTGGAGAGTTTATAAGTAATAGAGCCCACCGAGCTAATAATAGGGCGCATAGGGTTGCCAGGTTTGTGGGTTTTAATAAGACCGTAAAGGTAGGGCAGAGAAGGTGAAGTGGACATGAAACGCGGAATTAAGTCCTTATGATCTTTGAGAATGCGTTTCAAGCCACTATTAAATGATTTGATGACGTCATCCTGCGGGTTCTTCCTAAGTTTGCTGTATGTGGCGGGGTCCTGGAGAAGCTCGTTCATCTTTCCGATGTAGTCCACTTTGTCCATAATAACTATGGTGTTAGCCTTGTCTGCTTTAGTAATATGGAGCTCCCCATCTTTTTTTAATTGTGAGAGGCCATCGCAAAACCGTTTAGGAAAGTTATCTTCGTAATTACCATTCGCCGCACTATAAACAAGGCCTTTAACTATGTTAAACAAATACTGAGGGAGATTACACTGTTTTTCAAAACACGCGAGACTGTAACAAATTTGTAAATCCGACGAAAGTTTCTTACTAAATGTCTAGAGGAGCAAGTTCTTCCCAAATCCCTGCTTCCGATTCGCCTTAGACAAATTGACGACCATCCGTTCAACAACTTCAGCAGATTAATTTTAAAGAAACATATTGAAGTCACCAGACAAAATGAGTGGTCCGCCTTCAAAAACTTAAACATCGCCAAACATAATTTTGTAACCGTTATTCCCCAACCGTGGATCCAACCTTTGTTTGATGAAATTTACAACGAGTTGCGTCGGAGAACTACTTCACTTCGTAACATTTTGGATCGGAAAATTAAAAGTCTCATTCGAAATAGTCAGTGGAGTAAAAAATCAAGCTCAAAGTGTGTTTTGAACCTTTCTTCGAAAAACATTAGTGAAGATGCAAAAAGTGCCCTTGGATATGGTATGTCCTTTTTTATTGTTAAAAAACCTTCGGCTTTACAAATTTGTTACAGTCTCGCGTGTTTTGAAAAACAGTGTAATCTCCCTCAGTATTTGTTTAACATAGTTAAAGGCCTTGTTTATAGTGCGGCGAATGGTAATTACGAAGATAACTTTCCTAAACGGTTTTGCGATGGCCTCTCACAATTAAAAAAAGATGGGGAGCTCCATATTACTAAAGCAGACAAGGCTAACACCATAGTTATTATGGACAAAGTGGACTACATCGGAAAGATGAACGAGCTTCTCCAGGACCCCGCCACATACAGCAAACTTAGGAAGAACCCGCAGGATGACGTCATCAAATCATTTAATAGTGGCTTGAAACGCATTCTCAAAGATCATAAGGACTTAATTCCGCGTTTCATGTCCACTTCACCTTCTCTGCCCTACCTTTACGGTCTTATTAAAACCCACAAACCTGGCAACCCTATGCGCCCTATTATTAGCTCGGTGGGCTCTATTACTTATAAACTCTCCAAATGGCTTGTCAAAGTCTTGTCCCCCATTCTCGGAACTATCTCTGATTCACATGTAAAAAATTCCATGGATCTTACTGAAAAATTGAGTAATGCACGTATGAAACTAACAATAGATTGATCAGTTTTGATGTTTGTTCATTGTTTACAAAAGTGCCGATTGATGATATGCTTGACTTTCTCTCCCAAGAATTACATAAGTATGACCTGCCACTACCTTCACACATTGTTTTGGAACTTATTAAGCTTTGCATTAAAGACTGTAAATTCACTTTCAATAACGAGTATTATCAACAAGTGTTTGGGATGGCCATGGGCAACCCCTTATCGCCCCTCCTCTCCAATATTTATATGGAGTTTTTCGAAATTACTTACATTCCGAGAATCCTGGGGGTTGGCATCCCTTGGTTGCGGTACGTCGACGATATTTTGTGTATCTGGCCCATGAATCGTGACCTGGATAACTTCCTCCTTCAGTTAAATGATCAAGTCCCCTCCATTAAGTTTACTTTAGAAGTGGAACAAGACAAGTCAATCCCATTTTTGGATGTGCGTGTACATAGGGAAAGCCCAGGTTTTAAGTTTAGTATCTATCGGAAAACAACAACAATTGTCCTACGTACACTTTTACTCGGGACATGACACCCCACTAAGAAGGCCATCTTTTCATCAATGTTTCTCCGCGCCCTTAGGATCGCCAGTCCGGAATACATCGATGCCGAATTGGAAAAAATCAACGGTATTGGAAGTGATCTGTGTTACCATCTGCGTTTATGGAATCTTGTCTCAACAAGGCAAAACGAACTTTCTATCGTGTCAATAATAACACTCGTACTTTGTCAAAAAATATTTTAGTACTTCCATTTTTCCCGGGCTTTTTAGGCATTGCTAATGTACTTAAACTTTTGGATATTAATGTAGTATTTTCATATAACAATATTGTGAAAAATATCATAGTAAAAAATAGCCCTACCAATAATTCAGGCATTATCTATAAAATTGGGTGTAAACAATGTGATTCCTTTTACATAGGTCAGACGGGAAAGGATTTGCACACACGTATAAAACAGCATCAATATTCCGTCAGAACAGGACAGTTGTCCAGTGCTCTTTTTGTCCATTTGTCAGAGTTATCCCACTGTATTGATTGGAATAATGCTTCAGTTTTATTCATTCGAGCAACATTGTCAATAGAAATATTCTTGAGTCTGCCATTATCAACTTTCAAATAACTTCAACATAAGCAAAGGTCTTTTTCAACTCGATCCTGTTGTTTTGAATTCCTTTAAAACAAACCTAGATAAAAAGTGTAGGACACTTAATCTTTGGTAAACTTGTAAGCTACTTTATTTACTTTTAATCTTCAATTTATTTTTATATATATCGAAACTTGACTCCAAGAAGGCAAGTGTTAAACCCGGGCGTATCTCCAGTATAAATTTGTATTATTTTTATAACTCATTTGATCTTGTGCTAAAAATCGATTTGCCTCTTTGTTAATCCTCTAATCCTTAATTTTTAAGTTTTATTTTTACTTCTCCGTTTATCGCATATATATATATATATATATATGTGTATGTGTGTAGATATGTATGTGTGTAGATATGTATGTGTGTAGATATGTATGTGTATATATATGTATATGTGTTTGTGTGTATGTATGTTATTTATTTATATATTTTTTATTTTTTTTATTTATTTTTTTTTTTTCTGTAACCTACTGTATATATAGTCCGGAACCTTTTATGTATTTCAGTGTTCCTGAGGATGTCATTAGACGAAAGCGCTTGAGCACCGTTTTGTGTTTCCTTTCCTTCGGTGTTTTATTCATCATATTATATATATATTATATATATATATATATATATATATATATATATATAGTGGACCTAGTTTTAGCCGTTTAAGGTGATAATGATTTAATTGTATGCTAGTGATTAATTGATGCAATGACTGATTGCTTCTTAATGAAAGGCTATTTGAGTAGATCCACCATACTATTGGAAGTGACAGGAATGGCAGCGAGGGTCACCAGCTTGGATTACAGCCAAGCAAATTAATGTTAAGGTTATAAAAGACACTTTAGTTTTGTATTTTATTATGAAAATAAAGCCGTTATTAATTCACTCTGATATAACAAAGAATTGACAGTAATTAATTGGTAGTTTTACGTTATGCTTATGAGTATGACATAGACTTAGCTAATAAGATGAAATGTTAATAGCTTAATTGACACGGAATAAGTAATGTAAACGTTGATGGTATGTAAATGGCATGCAACATGGAACATTGAATGGGCCTAGTAAATGATATAAAGAATGCACGTGTGTTTGGTACATTGAATGGAAAACATGACACTGATTAAGTAGGCTAAATGATTGCATGGATGCACAAGGAATAATTGATGCGGCCCAATAATAATGGATTGAAATACTTGATAATGATTACACACATATCATTTATGTATAAGAACATTATATGATGTTAAGTGATTACGTCAAGAGAATATTTAGTTAACACACATATATATGACTTGAACATAATAACGGATGATACGCGGAATTACGGTATTGAAATGACACTTGAATTGGATGACAGGCCTACTGCGTTCTTTCACGAGAGTCAGTTGGAACGCTTGATTACACACTTTGGGAGTATAGCCTACCGTTCGGCGGTAGGCTAATGTAGGCTTCACAAGAGTACTTAGAATAGGAGGTACTTATCTTAGGACGATGTAAACTCTTGAAGGCGGGTTGAAGAAAGATCTATTACCGAAAACTCGAGTTGTCGTTGTCCGTTAAGCCTCTTGAGATGATGGATTTAGGCTTCGTTCGGAAGCCTGAGGTGATGTTACTTCTCGAGGTGCAGGATGGCTTTAAATGATCTTGCAGGCGCAGGCCCGTGGTGCTGAATCTATCTCGAGGAATGTGGAGAAACTTGAAGGCCGACCAGGCAAACCGCAGGCCCGAAGCGATTCCGGTTGGGCCTCGAAGGATTGCTTCTGCAGGCTTTCTGTAGATCTTACTTGATAATAAATTGTAGGCCTTGAAGAAAAGCAGGCCGCGCCTCCGGCAAGGGGGCCGGAAGGCGGTTGGTGGACGTGTTGCTCACGTTCGATAATGTGATTACGAGTGAGTGAGTGAGAATGAAAGCAAGTGGAAGCTCGCTTTTATACGTAGTTCCTGTGACGTAGGACTTCGCGCCAATTCTTAAGACGCCTTCTCCGCGCGTCCTTTCGTTGATAAGGGCTTACGTTCGCGCATTTTGGGAAGAAACAGACGTTCCCATTGTTTGACTCTTGCCCACGTGTGTTTTCCAAGAACCATTGATGAGAGCGTGGAAGCAAAAGATTTCTGTCTATTTGCTGGTCTATTTCTTGTCGATCCGCTACATATATATATATACACACACACACATATATATATATATATATATATATATATATATATATATATGTATATGTTAACCCCTCCGTCTATGGCCTCGGTTGGTTCGAAGTCGACGGGGGTTCTAGTTAGGTGGCAGCAACGGATATGTTACTTGCAGTAGTTTCTTCTATATTACTCTCCGAGTTCTTCTATAGTGGCTCGGAGGATTCTGGAAGGCTTACTAAATTCTCTGAAGAATCCCGGACTCTTCTTATAACGTATCGGGAAATTTTAATGACTAAGTTTTCTGAAGAGAGCAAGGCTCGAAGGAGAAGATAAAGACTATTTCTTATTGTATTTTACTGCTAAAATGTACAGGCAGTGCTCAGCCTTTGAGTCTACTTCTGAATGAACATGGAAGAATTATTGGGGTTTATATACCCCGATTCTACTAACATCATCATTATTAAATGTTGAAGAGGCTGTAGTATTATTTTTGCACAATAGTTAAAAATAGAGTAAATTTTTTGTTGAGACAATGGTTAAACAGATAAATGGGATATAGGAAGAGGAAGCCCTATTTTTATCTTAAACCGCGTATTTTCAGATCTGCTGTTTTCCTGATCCTCCGAGTTAATTAGAAACGGAAATTGAACTATGCATCTTTATACTAAGATATGCATATCAGTAAAAATTAAAGGTTTAAGATTTACAATTAAATGCTTAGGCAAGTCATGACTTCATCTTTTATAACGAAGAGAGAATGTATACAAAACATGAACACTGCAACTTTTAATCAGGATTCATTATTAAGCTAAATCTAAGAAAATTATTAAGAAATTTTAAAAAGAACAAGTCACCAATTATTTGGCAAAGTCGAAAGCACATCAAAAATTGATCCCAACGAAAAAATAATAATAAAAAAATAATAACAATATCGCCGCGTATACATTCCTAATGGCGACATAATGTCGGGTCGGATATTGAGTACATTGTAATTTTGGTTTACTATAACTATGATTATAATTACCAAGTAATTCACATTCATTTATTATCGTTAACTCGTTAACAACAGTTTCATTACAGTACATTAATTACATGATATTAAATCATTATAGTTAATTACAATTGACCACAGTTAACTATAGTTTACAGTGTTTCATATTTCCATTAGGATAACTCTTATTTTTGAGATTTAACACAAAGTACATGGGCACACATATGTATATATTATATATACATAACACGCATAACGATATATAAAATAATCATGCTTTTGAATTAGAAATAAACAAGACAGGAGATTTTGTAATTAGATGCCCGCCTTCTGTGTTGGTCAGCAGAATTCGAACACTGGTGTCAGCATGACGAGTATCTTGCGAGGAAACAATTAGAAAAAATATAACACAAGATAAAGGTAAAGAAAGGACATGGACATATGAATTGAATAACAGATAACTTGCGTTATGCGACTTTGGTCCTGATGTAAAAATTAATAATTGACTATAAAGATGATATAGGAATTATTCATTGTTCATTTTTACACACAAACACACAAAACACACCCACATATATATATATATATATATATATATATATATATATATATATATATATGTTAAACACAGACCATGCATGGAACAAGGAACTCTTCTGGGAAATTACATCTACTATAGTTCGATAAGTAATGATAAATGACAAATACTATAGTTTTTTGCTTTTTCATGATGGAAAGCCCAACGTGGGCACCGGGTTACTCGCAAAGAGGCCTCAAAATATAGCTTCCCTCACCAGCTATCTGCAAAGCAGATAGGATCCTGTCCCAAAGCTGGATCCTACCTGCTTTTCGTATATTGAGGTTCTGAATGTAGTAGGCTAGGTGTAAGCTGTAAACCCTAGATCCTGTCCCAAAGCTGCATCCTATCTGCTTTGCAGATAGCTGGTGAGGGAAGCTATATTTTAGGGCCTCTTTGGGAGTAATCCGGTGCCCACGTTGGGCTTTCCATCATGAAAACGAAAAAACTATAATATTGAATTGAATATTGATATTAATAATAAAATAAAAACATTCTTTTCAATTTACAATGACATGAATAATTGTGAAGCTCGACTAATTATTTAATTTAATTTGGCCCTTAAGCTTTAGGCTTTAGTGGGCTCTTCTTAAATATAAACAGCTAGTTGTTATTAATTAATAATAATAAATAAATAAAAAGTAAATAAGTAATATTAATAGTTAAAACATGTATTAATCTTAATAGTTAAAACATGTATTAATCTTAAATTATCACTACTGACAAGACAAATACAAGGTCACCATTGAAGGCACTATACTAATACCATACAAAGAAACCAATATTACATATGAGAGATAAGAACTGAACAATCCCAAGAAATGTGTTTTTAATACTAGATTACACATGAGAAATTAATAATTATTAAACAGTATTAATGGACATTAATCGTAGCTTTTTGTTAGTATGCCATTATTAATCGGGATTTCAACTTGGTTTTAAACAAATTTACATTCACAATATTTTTTATATCGGCATGTAAGTCATTCCATAGTTTCAATCCAATGAAAATGGGTAGTTTTTGAGATGAAGACAATCTAAATTCAGGTATAACAAGCTTTGATCTCTATTTCTGGTCTGATACGAGTGGATTTCTTGATGAGTTACAAAATATCTATTTACCCATTGTAAATTAATGATTTTGTTCTTACACTTGTGAATAAAAATAAAATGTGCCAGTCTGGTTATATCATTGAGCTTTAGTAGGTTTAGCTCTTTAAATAATGCACTAGAGTGATCAAGGAAATCAGCATCAGATAATAACCTTATTGCTCGTTTTTGGATGACAAAGATACCATTTAATACGTTGTTAGCGGAGTTTCCCCAAACAAGTGTGCGTGCACTACGTTATATAGGGAAGAACAAGAGTATGATAAAGAGTCAATAAAACTTGTTTAGGGACTACATTTCTAAATTTAAACATTATAGCAACGCTCCTTGAAATCTTTTTCGCGATATAATTTACATGATCACTCCATTGCAAATTCTTATCTAGCATTACACCAAGAAATTTTGTTACAGTACACTCCTTTATAGCGATTTCATTAACATTAAGTTCATCAAGATATACATTTCTTTTATTAGTAAAAATCATGAAATTTGTTTTACTGGTATTTAGGAAGAGTTTAGTGGTGGTCAACCATTACACTGATGAATTCTGAATTAAATATATTCTTAGCTGTATTAACATCTTATTCGAACTATAGTGGATGTAATTTCCCAGAAGAATTCCTTGTCCATGCACGGTCTGTGTTTAACATTTAAGTTTCTCAGGGGACCATTCTGAGTTTGTGTATATTAAACGGACGTGTTATGTGCTTGGAAAAGTGGACGCTCAATGTTCCGGTTGAGGTTTAAGTTTTGTTTTTTGGATAAAAATATAATAGTTACCCCTTTTTCTTTGATGTATTCAATCCGACGTGAATGCAACGAGTTTCTTGCGTATATTGAGGTTCCGAATGTAGTAGGCTAGGTGTAAGCTGTAAACCCTAGGTCCTGTCCCAAAGCTGGATCCTATCTGCTTTGCAGATAGCTGGTGAGGGAAGCTATATTTTGGGGCCTCTTTGCGAGTAACCCGGTACCCACGTTGGGCTTTCCATCATGAAAAAAACTATAGTATTTGTCATTTATCATTAATTATTTGAACTATAGTGGATGTAATTTCCCAGAAGAATTCCTTGTTCCATGCACGGTTTATGTTTAACATACAAGTTTCTCAGGGGACCATTCTGAGTTTGTATCTATCTATCTATCTATCTATCTATCTATCTATCTATCTATATATATATATATATATATATATATATATATATATATATATATATATATATATATATATATATATATTACCGAGTGTCCCAAAAGTCAGTTTACCAAAGAAAATGTTCTCCTAAGGTGAGTTTACTACAAAGAAAAAACTTGTTTCATAAATATATTTACAAAACATAAAAAAAAACAAAGAAAAAAAATTTCTGAAACATATTTACAAAACATGAGAAAAGTTCTGGTTACAGTAACTGTTCAAAATGTCGTCCATGTTGTTCGATGCACATCTTGTATCTGTCAACGGTTGACCGGCAAATTGCTTTACATAATTCCTTATCATTGCTTAAGAGCTGGAATTCTTCACAAATGTAGTCTTTAAGGTCTTGAAGACATGCTGGCTTTTTGCTGCAAAAAAAATTGTCATAACGTTTAGAATCATCATCAGGAGAAAACATTTTCCTCGGTAAACTGACTTTTGGGACACCTTGTATATACACAAAAAATTATTTTCAATTTAGGTTAGGTTAGGTTACTCTATATTCAATTTTCTACTTTTGGTGGAAAACGGAACCTCCCACCCACTTGACACTGGCACTGACACTACCCCATTACCACACCTCGCATCCCCTCGTCATAAATATACCTCTACTCCTTATTTATATTCTTTTAATAAAAGAAATCAGAGTTATCACTGAGCATAAAAGAACTTACAGTATATTTCATATCTTTCTTATTGACTTGCAACGTATAGCGCACTCCATAACCCTGTTTGAATTACAATGTTCATCACTTTATCAGAAGGCAACTCGAAAGTGCTTTTGCCCAAAGATAACTCTACAGTTATAAAACTTGAAAACCACAAGTTGATGTGACACATATCTTCCATGAAAGAAGAGGATACGAGAAGGGCATTATATCTACATATCTACTCAACAATAAGAAACATGGGTATGGCAAACTGAAAACAGTGAGAAAATGGTATAACCGTAAAAGCGAGAGAGAGAGAGAGAGAGAGAGAGAGAGAGAGATTATTTATTTTAGATGGACTTCATTTCGACAAAACGAATTATTATGTCGCGAGAAAAATAAAGGCAAAAACATTAACATAAAACTATTTTTCTTCCGTTAATGGCTCGAAGAGTGAAGTTGAAAGATGAATAGCTAATCCCATGCCTTCGGGAGCTAATCAAATTGCAAATTTTTTAATTAGAAGAAAGACAAAAATTTGAATTTTAATTAAATTATTTATTTATTGATAATTATAATTTTTTCGTATTATTATTATTATTACTAGTACAGTTCCCGTCGCTTCGCTGACGGTTAGACAGGCTAAACTACAGAAAAGAACGCAGCCGTGAAAATTTTGAGCTTCACATTGTGTCAACATTTCTGAATCTGGTATCTCCCAAAACCTCCTCACCCCCATTCATGCAACTTGGGGGCTAACCCCCTCCCCCATTACCCCCACCCCTCCCCATTACCCCACCCATCCCCCATTACCCCCACCCTTCCCCCATTACTGCCCGGGATAAATTTCACAAACAGACAAACAGACAGGCTAAACTACAGAAAAGAACACAGTCATGAAAAACTTGAGCTTCACATTGCCGCCCGTAATACAATTTCTGAATTTTTTTCTCACAATTTTTTCTCACAATTTCTGAAAGTGTGACGGACGGACGGACGGACGGACGGACGGACGGACGGACGGACAGCTCTCTTATTATAGTATAGATTATTATTATTATTATTATTATTATTATTTATTAGTTTCACGGACAGTTGTGGAAAAATATAGTAATTATACAATTTTAAAAATCCACAAAACTTGGACTTCCAATAAACTAACTTAACCTAACGTAACTTAACTTAATGTAACCCTTAAAATTTGTCGACACAATGTCACATTTCATTTAGAAAATGTTGTTAGGACAGAATTTTTTTAGTTTCGTTCTGGAAGTTTTATTATCTTTGACGAAAGAGAAAAAACAGCCAAAGAAACAATTGATATTAATTAATAACTTTGGGACCTTTTTTGAAATTTTATTTTTTTCAACTATTTTTTCGCCAACTGCCCGAGTGTCCAAACAGTTTCCACCAAGTGGGAATTACATTCATTAATTAAGTACATTGCATTGATGCGCTGTGAACTGAATGGAGGACATTTTGAACATTTATTGTTCCACAAATAGATGTATTTCCCATTTGGCACAGACTTTTCGGACACGAGTTTCAATGCATTTCTCATTGAGTAGAGACTTTACGGATACCATAATATTACTACACATTATAGAGAACGTATAAACAATTCCATATTTTTTTTATACATTTATAAGTATTTATAAATGGCATTCCATATTTATATATTTACCATTAAATTTAAAATTATATGAAAATTATATAATTGAAATATATATTTTTAGTCATTTTAGGGAAAAAATTTATTTTACGTATAAGAAATAGTCCATAAAGTCTATTACTTTGAAAGCTGATCATGTGATGTTTTTTTCTGTTTACAGATAACTGTTCAAATACTGCAAAATGTTCAACAACCCTGCCTGAAACATGTTAAAACGTTCTTAACTGTTCCTAGTACATAATTCGTGTAACATTTATTTAAGACCATGATGTTAAATGCTCTTGTGCCTGAGTTTTGCCACACCCTCTGACAAAAGACACAGACGTGATTTTTACGCTTTAATACAAAAAAAAGATTTAAGTTGTAGCTGTATCCTAACATTGCTTCTTGTCAGATCAGCGAGATTTAGAGACGTTGGGTCAGTTCAGTAGCTAGATGATGTAATGACTTGTGGTTTGGATCCCACGTGAAGCTGTATGTTTCCTACGTCACATAATGTTTGTCGTTACGAATGAGACTAAAGAACCCCAAACATTATTATTAGTATGAAAAACCCAAAAGTAAATTTAGATTTCGAACATTGACTTCAGATTTTGTGTACATTGTACAATAAAATTTACACAAATGAACATATCAGATAAACAGTACACTAAAATATTTACTTACTTTTAGGAAGAAAATTACACTTTTCAATAAATTTATTAAATATTTAAGTACCTTTGTTGTTCATTAAGTACCTAGTAAAAACTCTCATGAAACACCCTATTTAAAAAGATACTCTATTTAAATACGCTATTTAAGAAATAAATTAAATATTTCTCACTTAACAAATGTAACTGTAAGAAAGAACTTATCCCATTAAATATGGTGACGATGTTTATATACAATGGCGCTCATAAGAATTCGTTGAGAGAAATATTTCATTTTTTTCGTCATTATTTTTTGTACCATGCATAAGATAGTTATGAAAAGTTTACTTTCGTTTGGAAAAATAAAAAAATAAAAAATTAGATTAACTCCAACATATAACATAAAACATCAAAGAATTTGAGGGAAAATTTTTTTTTAAAAGTTTTCATACATTTATTTACAAACTAATTTATTACTTTTCATGTCCACCTTAATCTTGAAGAATATAAAATTTTTATCAGTTGTTGGCTGTGTATTGATGAGAGACTAGTAGTGTGACCTAAAAATGGTAGAGCGCATATACAATTGCAATGTTGATTAAATGAGTGCCATTGCCAACCCCCCTTTCCCCTTGGTGCAAGGTGCCAACCCCCAACCCCTACCCCCAGGGTGCCAAAAATAAAAAAAAGTAAAAAGGGGGAATCCCCCAAGCTGCCACAAGCTGGGGGAATCCACCTAACCTAAGAGAGAGACCATCCTTCGCCTGAGAAATCCAGACACAAAATAAAGCTCTTCACAGCATCACATGGCATATAAGGTGTAAATAAGCCAGTTGGCTTAATCAGCCATTTGGCTTAGAAGGCTTCATCTGGCTTAGAAGGCGTAAATGGCAGGTGTATGTGCATGTATATATATATTAATTAATAACTTTTGAGTTACCAGATTGCGCTATTTATTTTAAAACACAATTGCATCATCCTGTGTATTTAGAGGAGTTAAGGGAAAAATTCATGAAATATATAGGGAATAAATATACATTAAAAAATAATGTACAGCAAAAATACACACATTAAACGAAGGATATATATATATATATATATATATATATATATATATTCTTAAATAATAATAATAGTTGAGGATAAAATTATATACCCATTTAATAAATGTACGAGCAAATACACACTTATATATATATAAATATATATATATATATATATATATATATATATATATATATATATATATTATATATATGATACACACAGACCGTGCATGGAACAAGGAACTCTTCTGGGATAATTAAATCCACTATAGTCCGAATAAGTAATGGTAAATGACAAATACCATAGTTTTTCTTTTTCATGATGCAAGCCCGACAAATACCATAGTCGGGCTTGCATCATGAAAAAGAAAAACTATGGTATTTGTCATTTACCATTACTTATTCGGACTATAGTGGATTTAATTATCCCAGAAAAGTTCCTTGTTCCATGCACGGTCTGTGTGTATCATAAAATCTCAGGGAACCATTCTGAGTTCATTCCCATATATATACTGTATATATAAACAGCAAAAATGATATATAAAATAAAAAAAATAGTTCAGGATAAAACTATATACCCATTTAATATATGTACGAGCAAATACATACTTATACATATAAACTTCAAATAATATACATCAAAATACATACACTTTATGTTCTACTAAATTACTAAATTCGGAAGTAATCGAGTCTATAGTAGGATGCCACTTATTTGGGGTGTTTTTCATGTTTTGGGAATTTCTATCAGGACGGGCGCATTTCTGGTGTCATTCCGTCTAAAAACATTGTGTTTAAAATATTTTTGAAATAAAATAATAATTAGAACTGCCTCAACGAGGTCAAAGTTTATACTTTTTGTCGAAAAGTACTCATGGCGTTCTGTTATCATGTCAGTTTTCGTTTCGATAGCTGCTGTAGTTTCTGAGTTGAAAAATGATAACAGACAGACAGACGGACGGTCAGAGTCGTTGGTTTAGTCTTCCGCACTGGTGTACAGAAGACTAAAATGAGGTATTATACAGGGTGTAACACGAGTTTATCCAAATATTGATACAGGCGAAAGAACATGTTATTCTAAGTAGAAAATGGGTTGGGACGAGTTTTGCCAACACTAACAGTGTTTCATTCTCTTTTTCAGTGAGTTCTGAAACGACGTGATGGCTTCGGCAACAAGATCTAAAACAGCAGTCTATCTCCTGGGGACCGTGGACCACAGCATCACAGGAAGCATGCTGCCTACGGGAAAGCAGGCGCTTCAGTACTTTTTCCACCTTCACCTTGACGTCAAGAAGCCGATCAAGGAAGCAGCCGCTGAGACAGTGACCGCAGTCAAGGAATTCTGGGAGCGGTCCCGTATTCCTACGCAGAAAGACCAACGCGCAAGGGACAAGGTTCTCCGAATGTACGAGAAGTGGCGGGCTCTGAACAAGAACTCGAAACGGCGCACTGTGACCCAAATCAGGAACGAGGCCGAGTTCCTCTCATCCCTTGACCGCCTCTTCGACATCGCACACGAACAGGCGATGTCGATGATCACAATCGAAGAGGACAGGGAGTTCCTGACGGGACAAAGGGCCGAGGTGCGGCGCGGCCGCATCTCCTCCACACGTGACATGACGCTGCACACTGAGGAGGAGCGTGCGAGGAGACAGGAAGCGGAAAGGAGCCGCCGGCAAGATGATGAAAGGGCGAACAGAGAGAGCCGAGAAGAACTCGTCGAACTGGCATCGAGCTCCAGCTCAAGTGCAAGCAGCCCGACTCGGTCACCGACACGGCGTCGTCGCCGAGAAGAAGAGGAAGAGCTCTCTCTCCCGGGCCCGTCCACGTCGAATGCAGAAGCATCTACGACCCCTTTACCACCCAAGCGATTCCGCGCGTCGAAAAAGATGATCACCCCTGATCTCTCCGCAGCGATGGATCGGACGAAACTTACCGACCGAGAAGGTGTTTTTTTGCTGTCGGCGGCTGCGAGGAGCTTGGGCCACGACCCTGAGGAGCTGGTCTTGAACCGCGAATCCTCCCGCCGCGACCGAGCAAAGTTCCGTGCTATGGCAGCAGCGGAAATGAAGGCAGCCTTCCATCCTACTGTGCCGCTGACCGTTCACTGGGACGGGAAAATCGTACCAGCGGCTGACGGAGGCCCTGCTGAAGATCGCCTTCCAGTTCTGGTGTCTGGGGAGAACGTCGACAAGCTTCTGGCTGTGCCCAGCCTCCCCGACGGCACCGGCCGCGCCATGGCGGAAGCCGTCCTCTCTGCCCTCGAGGATTGGGACATCAAGGGACGGATCTGTGCCCTCTCTTTTGACACCACCGCCTCAAACACAGGACTCTCAGGAGGAGCTTGCTATATCATTGAGCAGAAACTCGAGAAGACAGTGCTTCATTTGGCTTGCCGCCACCACATCCACGAACTGGTGTGCGAGAAGGCATTCACGGCGTGCCTCGGTCCCTCTACTGGTCCTGACATCCTCCTGTTCAAACGATTCGCCGCCCAGTGGGACTTCATCGTTCAAACCAAAGCGAAGCCCTTCGAGGATGGAACCATGCCGCAGCACCTGAAGGACGCCCGCGACGACCTGCTGATCGAATTCAGCCGCCTCCTCGACGGTCAACATCCACGTGATGACTACAGGGAACTTCTGGAGCTCTCTGTAATTGTGCTGGGCGGTCCGAACAAGCGGGGTGCCCGGTTCGCTCGTCCCGGCGCCTTCCATCGCGCGCGCTGGATGGCAAAAGTCATCTATGCCATGAAACTGTTCCTGTTCCGGGAACAGTTTCAGATGTCGTCAGGCGAAGCGGCTGGAATCCGGCGATTCACCATCTTCGCCGTGTCCATCTACGTGACGGCCTGGTACAAAGCGCCGCTCCCGGCAACGGCCCCAGCCGCGGACCTCGCGCTGCTCAAGGCCCTCGTCTATTATCCGGACTCAGCGGTGGCCAAGGCGACGGCGACAGTCTTCGCCAGGCACCTATGGTACTTGAGCGAGCGCCTCGTCACCCTGGCCATCTTCGACGAGGGTATCGACTTGGCGACAAAGCGGGAGATGATTAAAGCGATGGAAGAAGAGGAAGGATCGGAGGATCCCCCGCGGCGTATCAATGTGGACCTGTCCACCGTCTCAATCGCCAACAATACATTGGCCAAGTTCACAACGACTACATCAAAGGAGTTCTTCAAGGTTCTGGACATCAGCACCGCCTTCCTGCTCAAGGATCCGGAGGAGTGGCGGACGGACCCAGCCTTCATCGCCGCATCCCGCCGAGTCCAGGCCCTTCAAGTTGTCAATGACTTCGCGGAGCGCGGGGTGGCGTTGATGCAGTCTTTCAACCTGGCCCTTACCAAGAGTGAAGACCAAAGGCAGTTCCTCTTACAAGTGGTCGAGAAGCACCGCTGTGACTTCCCAACCGCCCGCAAGTCCACCGTGACCTCTGCAAAGTAGGCAACAATGAGAGGGAGATGGGCGCCCATGATACCCCCCCCCCTTGAGGGGCTAATACTCGAGTTGAGGGGGACCTAGAGTTGAAAGTATGAAGTCCAGTTATATGTTTTAGGTCAAGATTAGTAGCTTGAACAAACTAGAAGTGATATTTTATTTGCTAGAGGCATAGAACATCATGATCTAAAATTTCTACTTTTCGAGAAAATATACAAATTTTGACCGTATTGAGGCAGTTCTAAATATTGTTTTATTTCAAAAATATTTTACACACGATATTTTTTGACAAAATGGAACCAGAAACGTGCCCGTCCCGATAAAAATTCAAACTTTCGAAAATAAGTGTCACCCTAGTCTATAGTTACATCATTGTTGCTTTTTACTATGCAGTAAAGAAGCTTTAACATTATTTCACCATTCAAGGGGTGTGGATGCCTATATTCAATGTAAAGGGCCTTCAATTCGTTCAATTTCTTTGTTGGCAAATTATCACTCTCTTTAAACACGGACAGAATACATTCAAAAGCATGCACAAAGAGGGCGTCGTTCGCCACAACATCATTATTAAATTCAAGTTTATAAATACTCCTTTCCAATCGAGGGTTTATTCCTACCAATCCGAGCTTTTCAACAGTGACCTCTCCTTCACAACGCATAGCGGCAGTTAAAATAATCTTCCAAGTCGTAACGACAACTGCTTATTATATAAAGAAATAATTCTTCAAGGTGATCAGTGTAGGTGAGCTCAGCCCTGTACCGCTCAAGTCCTTTGTACCAAAGTTCATGATATTTCACAGTGTCTATACCTTTCAAATAAGCATCCAGTTCCAGACCATTCTTGCCTTGTTCAGTCCTGCACTCGGTAAATCCGTCGAGCAGAGTGGTGTATGCGTATTCAAGAACTGTATCAAAATAAAGCATATCGGCAACACGTGCGTCGAATAAAGGCTTTAGCTTACGGAAACCGACGATTTCAAACATTCTCTCGAGGATGAAACGGTTTCGCATGTGGACAAAAACGTTATTATCAAACACATTCTTCCACACCAGTCGTATATCAATGCATGGCTGGTCGCGATTTATACATGACGAACAAATAATGGCATATGAGGGGGCATCACTAATCTGTTCTCTTTCCTGCCCCCACTTCTAAACCATCACGAAGAGTCTATTCATCTCCTCAACACTTAAATAAATAACATTCCGTTTACCAGAGTTTATTTGTCTACAATTCGTTTCAAGTACATAGTTAACGTTCCCGTTTTTACGCCTGAACACACGCAACGACTTCGTCACGGACACATCGTATAAGGCATTGAGAATGCTTCTCAACGGAAGATCCATCGTTTTCTATTGTGAGGAGTGCACGTCCAGTCGGGTTAAGCTCTGAGATGACTATGAGCAGCCGGTGCACGGTTTGGCACGGAGAGAGGTGTGGGGGAACAGATCACACGGATGTCATACCATGCGCTAATATTTTGTGTACGGGTATTTTCCAGCATGAAGAATCACGTGAATACTTGTGCCCCATTATACCGGACCATCAGAATTTTTCCGATACATGGAGCAATATCGGTTTTAATGTTTCATCACTCCCCAGAATGCGCTCCAATCATCTTCGTTCAGGGGTATATTATTACACACATTTTATTAACACTCCAGCGCACTATTTGAGGGAAACATGTGTCCGTATTTATTCTTTTTGCTTAGCAGTCGATACTCGTCTCTAAATTCTAATAAAAACTTACACAGGCCTTTAGCCACACCCTCACTGCGAACCTCTTCATGATATATATGAATGTAGTGGTAAAAGTATTTCAGCTTGTCCTTGATGACAAGATATACATTCTCAGCCGCAGGGTAAAATTACTCAGTATGATGCAGCATGATATAATACAGCTTGTCATACCACTCATCAACAGGACTCACTACCCATACCCGTTGCTTCTCTTCTCACGTGTTCTTTCTTTCACTTCACGGTATATGCATATGTTGTTTCTTTCACTCCACGGTATATGTACGCTTTTATACAGTTTAGTCCTACAACTAAGTCCATTACATCGTTTGTGCCGCGATATCCAGCAATGCTCTCGCCAGAATATCCATAGAGAATTTGAGCCTCTTGCTCCTTACACTTCGAACGGTTCAATATAGCCTTAAAAGTCTCAAAGGAGGGAGGGCTAGGGATTCTTTCAGTGTTCACCACAACTTCCGACTTTACCGAATACCACTTTATAAACGTCGAGCACGCAATATCAAAGGTACCATCACTATTTATCGCGTACGTGAGAATTCTTCAAATACACGTCTGAGACCCAGGGCACGCAGCGGTCAACTGAGCGCGCAGGAGTAGAGATATGCCCAAGTAGTAGCAGGAGTCACGTAACCCTTTGATTGATCTTACAGTGGGCGGAGCTAAGGATATTTTTCTGTACATACGCACCCACACACACACACACACACACACACACACACAAAGGAGTAAATGAAACCCTAATTAAAACATAATTTATTTAATAAACATATTCAAATATACTAAATATATAAAATAAAATATCGTTAATACATAAATAGGTATATATATATATACAGGGTGTCCCGTAAGTCTGGACCCATAGGGCAAAATTAATAAAATTACAAAATAGTCCAAAAATTTATTACATAATCTGTTCAAAGTGTCCGCCGTTGTGTCGCACACATAGTTCAAGACGCAATCTCCACTGCGACAGCACTTTCTGAATCACAGTCGCAGAAATTTCTTGACACGCCTCCACAATGAGTGCTTTAAGGTGGAAAATGTTCTGAATTTTGACCTCGTACACTTTGGCTTTCAAGTGGCCCCACAAATAAAAATCCAGCGGAGTAAGATCAGGGCTCCTTGGTGGAAACTCAACATGTCCTCGTCGTCCAATCCAGTGTTCTGGAAACTGTGGTAAGGTAATTTCTAACCGTCGTGGCGTAATGCGGAGGGGCGCCATCCTGCTGAAACCACTCCGGGTAGTCACCTGCTGGGTTCAACATGCTTGGAAATGCTTCCTCCTGCAACATCTTGAGGTACATGTCACCGGTTATCGTCACGTCAAAGAAGAAGGGACCAACGATTCTGTCTTTCCATATCCCACACCTAACCATGAGGCGTTGGGCACCTTGTTCCTTGGAAGGATCAAACCAATGAGGATTTATTGGTGACCAGTATCGAGTGTTCTGACGGTTGACTTCCCCAGAAACATAAAAGTTCGCTTCATCAGAGAACAGAATTTTTGATGGGAACGTCTCATCACTCACGCATTGTTCTTCTGCCCATTCGCAAAACTGAACTCGCCTATCAGGATCATCTTCACTTAAACGCTGATGGAGTTGCAGTTTGTATGGATGCCAGTGATGAAGTTTCAAGATGCGGTGGATGCTGCTCTTGGAGATCCCAGTTTCGCTGGACATGCGTCGAAGTGACTTCTTGGGACTGACAGCGAAGCTAGCCAACACATTGGTACTGGTTTCGTCTTCCGTAACAGTCCTTGAAGGTCCTCTGCGAGGCTTGTCAGCTACGGATCCAGTTTCCTTAAATTTGGCTATCAACTTGCCAACACATCTGTGTGTGATTGGTGCGCGGTCTGAATGCATATTGTTGAATTCTTCGGCCACTTCCCGGTGACAGCGGGTCCCGACCAGCAAAATAACTTGAACTCTCTCCTCTCTAGTCAGTGACATGGTTTACCTGCAACATAATAAAAAAATATATTATAAATCCATATGGGTCCAGACTTATGGGACACCCTGTATATATATATATATATATATATTATATATATAATATATAATGGCAAAACATTCAAGTACTATGGTACCCAAAGGGTACGGTATCGTAGGTGCCAGTCACCTGGTAACGTTTCCTTTAGGTGTTACGACACAGCTTCGTGCCCCTAAGTTCATTCACGCCCTCCAGTTTCTGTGTCCGAAAATTGTGGGTCCCTACAGTCAGTTGGGGTGGCTGCTCACCCTCATCTTCTAAGCACTGTAGCTCATTCAACGAGTCAAAGTTAAAGACCCGTCGGTTCGCCTGGTTAAGCGTGATGCCCTTCGCCTTCACGATATATTTCAGCTCTTCCCCCACCCTTACCCGTACCCCATAAGTTTTTGGACCTGTTGATAAAAAGGAGTCAGCGTATGCACTATCACCATACTCATCGTTGATCTCGTCAGCCAACTGTCTGAGGAATTCCTCAATAGGCGGCATGTACAGTATCCACCCTCCCTCTCTGTGAATATTACAGGACCCTCCGCCCAAGAGACTGCAGTATTCCCCAAAGCTTGATGCGGGCGTATGCCGTTGTGAAGCTGGCTATAGGTATGTTTGTAACACGTGAGGAATCTGTGGCCAATTCGGTGATGTTCTACTTTATTATGTAAGCATCACCTACATTCACGATCTCCATGACCTCTTTATAGGGGGCATTGGCATAATCCCACATCTCGTTTTAACTTTGGGCCAGATGAACGCTCCCGTTGCCTGTATTTTGTGCAAATTTACCCCAAAGACTATTTAGACAACTTTGCACTAAAGCGCTTGCCTAGGTTCTTTACAATTTAGGCCCGGTCAAGTTGTATCCCTTTACGGTCGCGGTAACTCTGAGTATAAGCCGATTTATCATCTTCGGTCTCAACTACTCGCGGATACCCTGATGTTTCTACGTTATCGTTCAAAAAAGTGTTTATATATGGCATGAAAAGGTTAGGTAGCTTCTGAAACCTCCACACCTCATGTATCTTCAATATTCTGTAGCCATGGCGAACGGCTAGGTCCAGCTCAGGGCTTGTATATACACCTCTGATCTTCCGCTGGTTGGGTGTATGATTACAGTCCCCATTTTTCTCCTCTGCGCACTTCACGCACAGGGGAAATATCATCATGTGATCTATAACGACGGGTAAGATCGGTTTCCATAAATCGCGAGGGGGGAGCACGTCTACGAAAGAGAGTCCAAAGTAGCGCTCACTCAAGTTAGCTGAGAACTCCTCGACGGTTGGCATAGCGGGGCACACTAGTTTTTCATGCGCACGTACGGGGTACGGATTGTACTTCATGACGTAAGGATATAAAGAACAGAAGTCGTAGTAATGGAGTTTCACGCCCTCCGTAGGCGGAAATTATAGATTGAATGGGTTTGTACGACCTCCAAACAAGCTGTCATCGCATTTGAGGGGGTCCAACACCATTGAACGTTTGATGGCACTTATTTCTTCATGGTACTGACCATCTGTTTCCATCCGTGCATCATACTCATACTATCACACGATCTTCTTAGTGAACTGGGAGCCTATAATTTGCTCGCTGTTACGGATCCATGCGAGGCTGTTGGCGGGGGATCTTCCATGGTGATCCTCTATGACGGCACAGTCAGGGAGTGGGCATCCATACCACCAGCAGCCGTTCAAGGAGTACACACTCTTCTCAACAGTGGTTGGATCCTCACTTAGGCCATCAACCCAAAAAACACGACCATTGACCTTAATGGTTACTTCCCCCGTGTTGCGGGCGTTTTATATATACCCCGGTCTGCTGCTGTGGGTGAATAAGCCAGTAAATAGCCTTGTGCTCAAACTGCGGGGATTGTTTCTGTGAATGACGGCTAAGGAGTCTTTAGGCATGAAGTTATTCTTCAACACCGTAAAACATAATGAGGCGATCGTGGTTGCGACTTGCAACGGATCGCATTTGAAACGAGCTATGTACATCCTTCTAAAGTCCAGGAAACGTACTCTAAGCACTCGCACATCATTCACACAATAAAGCTCATATTCATCAGCTATATTGTATGGACTAGTTTAATTAAAACTGTTGTAGTAGCGGTCAAAATCTTCAAGCTAACTATCACTTATGTTGGTGTAGTTTAAAGAAAAATTGGGGGAAAGCAGTCCTACGTAATTTAAAGTGTCGCTAGTGAGGAAAGTGTAAGGGAAATACCCTTTTGAAACTTCGGCGGCTACACCCATCACCTTGGGTAGCTTGGCTAATTTACAAAGAGTGAATAATATAGTATCTTTAAACTGAACATTAGCTCTTATCTGCATTTGTATAAGTTTATTCCCCCTTTTCAAGGGGTCGACTGTAAATACCATCGATGACTTGTGTTCAAGGAATTCCTTATAAACGAACTGTGTGTCAAATTTGCCCCGTTGTGGGTAAGAATCTAGTCATTTTCTTTAACTTGTCCGCTAATTTGATAATATAGGATACAAAGAGTTTCACAGGGCTGTCGTGTGCAATCGTTTTAAAAACGTTTGTCCGTTTACCACATTTATGACACTCGTCACACTCGACCTCCATGAACTCATCGCAGATAGTCTGGCTTACGAGTAGATGAGGGATAACCTCTTTGGTTTCTGGGATTGTGTAAGTTTTTTATATCGTAGTACACGGTTATACAGGGTTTATTTTGAGGCTTAGCATCTTTCATATAACATACATGCTTCACTCCATCCCCCTTATATTTTTCATGACATGTAGAACAGTGAATTTCATCGCAGTTATGTACAAACGTACTCCAATTATTCATCATATGAAACATGCCACATTTACACATTCTGATTTTCTTGCAAGTGCAAGGTATTTATTATGAAAAATGTACATCTACACATTACATTCCCTCTTCTCGGTTTCAACGACATAACTTTCACATATGGGGCTTTTACACTGCTCACATACCATGTAGCATTTCTTACAATGTTTCATTATAACGTCCGCAAACTCGAGACATCCCTTACATAAATCATGATTCCTTCCATATTTTCAACTTTTATCATAACTAGCGTAGAGAGTACTTATATTCCGTATGGGGAGATACGATGTCCCTGACAATCCTAAAATAAGTAGAGGTCTTGTACGATCTTTCACACAGCTTTTAAAAACATACACAGTCCTACGATGATCATCCATTCCACATTCCAAATACAACTATACGAACATTCATTTCCTGCTCTACCCTTCTCAGCTCTTCAGCACCCATATTACACTCAAACTCAAGCTTACGATCTGAAGTCAGTTTACGAGCACGCTGCACAGCCGTAGGCAACCAAATATTTTTGACCCGGGTATTCAGTACAGTGAACATATGGGCTAAGATGACTGCTATAAAGCCGCAACCACGATCGACGGTTATATGCTTTCTTCAAATAGACAGAATTGAAATTAAGAGTATAAGGTGTGGCACTATGACACGTAACCCGGTATACTCTGTCAATACCTACCGTGAAGTTGTCCATATTGAAGGTTTTACTACTTTGAGAGGCCTGCATTATACGGCCCAAGATATATTCTATCTCTACAGCTGACAAGCGTCTGAACGGTATTACTACCCAAAAATCATCTACATCCCCGTCATCTGACCCAAACCTGAAGGACAACCTCGTCCAGACTTCACATTCTTCGCGGTTCTCAAGGGTAAACTCCACAACACGCTTAACTACGCGTCGTAGTCCAACACCGTGGCTATACAGGGCTCCAGGGTCAACGCTGACCCCGTACCGATTTCTAGTCAGGGCATGGGGTGGGGTTAGCGGTGCAACCAGTTCGAATATTATACCTTCCTCCACAGCACGAGAGGCTGCTGCGGGTGTAGATGATGTACCAGGAACTGAACAGGTACAAGGGGGTATATTTGAGGAGTGAGCTAGTATGGGGGTTAAGTTATAAGACGTAGAGAGCTGGGGCTCTATTACTGGTGGTCTAGCAACGGTGCATCCTGGCACGTTTTATACCTTACGTGGAAAGTTCTTCATCATCGTGCCTCCGATTTCAACTGCCACGTGGTGGAGGTATCGCTGGTGAGGGTTCGATAGCGGGGTTGGAGTCTGTAGCTACATTGTCATCGGGGTCTTGCGTAATACCGAAGATGGAGTACTGTACAACGTCGTCATTCACGGTTCTGTGGAAGAAGAAAAACAAGAATATAAGTAGCAGCACTTAAATTTTGTTATATTTTGTAAATGCTCGACTTAGGGGTGTGACGTGTTAGGGGTGTGACGTGTGGTAAAACTGTGTTTATTCTTAAAATCATTAAAGATAATGGGGAGATGTTCTGAAAATTTGTGCAGAAAGTAATATGGTGCTATTCAACGTATAAATCAGTGTTCAACGAATACCAAGATGATATTTCGTTCCACAAAGGAGTACATGACGTTAATTCGTAATAGGGAAATGAGCATACAGTCATTGTAATTGACGATCTCATGTTGGAAATGAATTAACCGTTTGCCGAGATATTTACAGTGTTCTCTCACCATCTTAATATAAGCGTATTAAGATGTATCACAAATTGGGGTATAAGCTAATCAAATGTTCCCGAATCAGCGTACCGAGTTTTTCGAAGTTTATAAAGAAGCTACAAGTCAGCGTTACGGATATTTGCTTTGTGACCTGCACCCGCGAAACACGTTTAGGGTGCTTCTAAGAACGAATATATCCCCAAACGAGCCTTAAACGGTGTATATTTCAGAATGACAAATAGGCTGAAGAAATACAGTGAATTAATAAAAAATCTATCAACGATTGCCCCGGGAAATGCAGCAGATATTTGTTAAAAATATCGACTGCGACTTTTTAAAATGCATCTGTGAAATCTGCCTCAATGTTATAAAATGTAATGTGCAAATGAAACCTCCTCAGAAGGCGCGCCTACGTCGTTGCAAGAACATAATACGTACGCTCGGTCGTAAAAGTCAAACTGTGAGGAAGAAAAAGCGAATTATTGTACAAAGAGGGGAATCATTCCTCCCCATCTTATTTTCAGTTTTGGGACCTTTACTGACTAGATTAATATAATGAAGAAAGTGTTAGTGATTCCGGACGAGGTGAATGCTACACTGCAAAGTTCAAAGAATCCAGATACGGTTCTAGAACCCCGTAAAAGCAGGCTTAAAAGAATGGAAAGCGAATTTTTAGCCCTATTAAACAGTGAAAAGTCACCTAATGAGAAAGGATCTTTTATCAGGAGGCTTTGCAGAATATTTCTTCATGAGTACGAAGTTTATAAGAATCCCCGTGGTTATTAGGCACAACGCGATCAACGCTCAGCAGGTCGACATAAGAACTGGGGCCGACGTTAAAGATGACCAACCAAAGAATAACGGAACGCAACATATCGAGCACGTATTAAAAAGCAGCCCCCATATACATTGAGAAATAAAGGCTTAAGTATTTATAATCTATTGCGTGAGGACCCCATCATATAGTGGACCGATACAGGCGAGGTCATTGTTGAAGGAACAAGGGTGCAGGGATCCAATTTCGTTGACATTATCCATGATCTGGTGAGAAAGGGGCACAGGCCGTCACCAGCAGGATGGAAGCATATTAAAGCAAGACTACAACAAATAAATGTCCCCAAAACATTGATAGGAAATCTGAATATGTTAAAAAGACTTGGAGCAAGTCTCGCACGTGTCACAAGTGAGTACGCCATCACCCTCAACAGTAGCACTTCAGAAGAGGAGAAAGAAGAGACCAAACTGCCAATCATATCCACGTGTCTTTGAAATACGCAAATATATAACATATTAAGAAAACGCTATTATGACATTTCTAACCCATCCTCCTATGGTAGTGTTAATAGGATGTACAGAGGTGTTTACAATGATGGAGTAGTGAAAAAAGATGTTGAGAGGTTTTTGCGGGAGCAGAACGCTTATACACTTCATAAGCCGGTGAGAAAAAGGTTTAAAACGGCCAAGACAACAGCGGCTTCGATTGACTCTATTTGTCAAGCGGATTTAACAGACATGCAACGATATTCAAGGTATAATGAAGGCTAACGGTAGATCCTATTCATAATAGATGTATTCTCTAGATATCTGTGGCTAATTCCTCAGAAAAATAAATCGCTTGAAACAGTTGCTAAAGTTACCAAAACGCTGATGTTCAAAGAAAACAGGGTTCCTGGCTATTTTTATACGGACATGGGGTAAGAATTTATAGGCCGCGCTTTTCAGAACATGTTGACAGAGTTTAATATCAGTTACTACAAGAGCAATTCTATACATAAGGCTACTTTACACATAAAAACACATGCAGAGATATAAACATTCTGGGATCATTGGCCTCGTCATACAACCGTTCACACCATGGCACGATTGGCACAACACCTAACGATGTTTTAGAAAAGAGGTACCCGCCCAGAGCCTGATGTGAGAAGAGATGGAACACCCCCGCCACACTCTACACGTTTCAAAATTAATGATTATGTAAGGCTATCGTTTTCGGGGAATAAATTCGCGAAGGGATTCGAGCAAGGATGGACACGTGAGATTTTTAAAGTTAGTGCTATGAGACCAAAAGGCGAGAAAATGATGTATTACGTTGAAGATTTCAATGGGGAGGAAATCGAAGGAGGCTTTTACCGTGAGGAGTTGCAGAAAGTGACATTTAATTTAGGAAAAAATGTTTTTAAAATTGAAAAATAATTTAGGGAGAAAAATGTACCTGGTGAAATGGCTATGGTACCTAGAAACTTCAACACCTATATAAAAGCTGCTGCAATAATGAAGCTTAAATAGTATGCAACATGGCGCCTTACCATTTCTACGTCACATTACCGTCCTCTTCTTCTCTGTCTGTACATCCTAACAACACCCTGGCCAACTTTGTAACAGAAAAATTAGGCATAGACTTAAATAACACTATACGATCAGTCCTGTTCGGTGGAGTACAGTACTATAGTACAAATGTAACACTAGGAATCGGTCAGTATGACACAGCTACGGACATTGTGACGGGCTTAAACAAAAGTCTTCAAAAGTCGTACCTGACAAACGATTTACCTTTTGAAGTCGTAAATATAGACACGGCTGGACGCACGTTGAATTAAAATCAGCGCTTAGTAGAAATATTAAAGAAAAAGAGCTGTTCACAATTGTGGCCGAGGGTCGATATAGTGCAGCCCTCTAAAGAGACACCTTTCACAAGGCACAACATGACTTGTCCAGCTTAATATATCAGTTGAAATTGGAGAAATTGAGTGAAACCTTCCCATCCCCAGACATGAGCAATATTTACAGCAATATCGTAGAGCATCAATTTGTTGGGGTCACCCATGCCCGCATTATACACATCCCCAACCATAGAGGGAAGAGTTTGAGCATTACATATGACAAGCTCCATTATGTAAATGTTGCGACTAATCTATTAACCAATATCTCAATATATATAAGAACGACCGAGGGAAAAAATTTCCCATTCGGTGATGGGAGCTTAACAGTGAAGCTACACTTTCGTCGCTTTCAGTTATAATGACCACAAGGCCTTTCACAGTCTATCGGGCGGTAAGATATGAGCGTGGGAGTGGGCTCGGATCCATTTTTTCAACCATACTACGCACGGCTGTCCCATTGTTGAAGAGGGGGCTAGATACTTCGGGTGAAAGGCATTACACTCAGGATTTAACGCGGTAGAAGACATGATGGGTGGAACTAAATCTAATGAAGCTCTAAACAACATTTAAAACCTACACTCGTGATGAAATCATCAAAGATGCAAAGAGAAAAATTCGTTGTGGCGGAAAGAAAAAGAAGAGAGCTGTCCGGAAGAAGGGGTTACCAACACGTGGCGCTAAACGTAAAAGGACATCAAAAAGGTGTTCTAAGCGAATGAAGTCTATGGCTGATCATTTTTTTTAACTGATAGAAGCTGAGGACACTGCTCTCACGAATTATAGGCTGATTACTACTTGTCCAGAGAGGTGGTACTATTTCTGACTCGTCATGGCGCGCTTCATCCATCCGTGTAGCTCACAATATTGTAAATCGGAACTGTCCCTCTTTGATATGCCCCCTACATAGGTTTCAATTGAGCATAGTGACTTCACGTTCCAGGAGAAACTGCACATGAATGGGATGGATATGAAGCTAAAGCTCAACCGCACGAATCCTGAGATCTGCATAAATCTGGGACCTGATCGAGAAGATGGCGCATAGCTCGTTGTGATTCACATCATGGAAGCATATCTGCGCGTACGGCGAGTGAAATTAAGTTCGCTGAAATATGTAGAAATTGAAAAAAATTTAATACACGCAACAGTAAAATACCCAATTAACAGAGTACAGATCAAACTATAGACGGTGCCCGTCGGGTTGGCCTCGAAGCAGCTAGAAAACGTGGCCCTGGGAGTTCTATCTAAAAGGATATTAATTGGAATGCAGGATCACGTTTCGACGAATGGAAAATATAAAAAGAGCGCCTTTAAATTCGAGAATTTCGGCCTTAAAAATATAACTCTATACGTAAATGGCTTTGCACTTGGGGGGTACAATGGTTACGGACTACTCATCAGACGCCGTATTCCCGCTCTGCGCGAGAGCGTATAGTTATCTGGCCCATATTGCCGGTGGCTGTGACGAGCTTGGGTTTGGCGTAACGCAGAAAGAATTTTTCGAACAATTTAACATCTACCCATTTGATATTACCCCCCGACTTATCTGCTAGTGTAAATACACACTTAAGTCCACAACAAAGTGGGAACATCTCAGTCAGTTTGG
This sequence comes from Bathynomus jamesi, assembly GCA_023014485.1. Classification (NCBI taxonomy): domain Eukaryota; kingdom Metazoa; phylum Arthropoda; class Malacostraca; order Isopoda; family Cirolanidae; genus Bathynomus; species Bathynomus jamesi. The sequence goes on from JAJOZX010001529.1 coordinate 492,458, forward strand.
AGTTCGCCGACCCTATAGACTCTCCTATTAGTGTATACCTCGAATCACAAGCTATAATAGAGCTCGACCGTTTCATGAACGTTGTCACAGACTTTTAAAATGGAGGCGAATACACTCCATAGAGTAATGAAAAGTGACCGAATCACACGCTCCAAATTTATCGGTGTGTTTGCGAAGAATGAAACATTGAAATTGCCAACTACGAGAGATTGGTATAGCCTTGTCGTGAACACAGATGTTATTGGTAGTGAAGGGATTCATTGGTTTGCAATATATTTTAAAAATAGGCAAAGAATGTACTATTTTGATTCACTCGGCACTCAGCCCTGGAGTGACCCTTTGGTTGTACAATTTATCGAACAGCTACATGTCCTAGGAATTGTCAGGAAACCTTACCGTTTCCAAGGATATTTTAGTAATACTTGTAGCATGTACTGTCTTTCATTTCTCCTTCACATGTCACGTGGGAAGGGATTTATAAATTTTTTAAAATTATTCGATTTGTGCGACACTGAGATGAATGATGAATTGGTATGCAGACAGATAAAAAAAGGTTCCCATTTGTACGCACTCGTTGTATTGCGTAAAGTTTTACGTGTGTGTGTGTATAATTGTAACTATATAGTGTAAAGTTTTACGTGTGTATAAATATATAATTATAACTGTAAAATGTCTCCATTAATGTTAGTGTTATTTAAGGGACGCTAGTTCTGTAAGCCGAATTGTACTAAAACATGCTTCCTACCATTTAATAAATTGAATGAAAATACAATGTGTTTTGTTCTTAACCACAAAAAAAAACTTACATTAGTTCCTCGATGACGTGGCATTCGTTGGACCGGATGTGAGCTAATACCTCGACCTCGGTTTTCAGGGTCACTGGGTTGGCTGCGCGGTAGAGCCTCCAATTCGTCGTCATTTATTTGCCTTTCATCAAAGCTGTCGCGAAAAACAGCTATAACACGATCAAGTTCCGCATTGGTCCTTTAAGGAGAAATTAACATGATTTGTTCATACTGAATCTTTTTTAATTAAAGTTAAATTAAATTAAAGTCTAGTTAAAGAGTTACAATAAGAGAAAATGCCGATTAGGGCGCCCGGGCAAATTATAATCACAAAGCAGATATCCTGACAGGTTTTAAAAGTAAGATTAGCTGGATGTACTACGCATCATCTGCCAGCGCCGGGCAACAAGCCCGAACGGCAGGCAATCAAAACGTTTTCAGTAATTCTAAAATCCTATCTGTAGAACTTTCTATAAATTTTAAGGTATCAGTAACAAGCGTGTAATAAAATTTCACTATCAAATAATAAAATTCACTGGCTAAATGACGTTATCAGGAAGGAAGATTAGCTGGGTGTGCTACGCATCGTCTACCGGCACCGGGCCTCGACCCCTGGGCAAATATCCTTTCACTTCGTTTTATTACGACTTTTTATAAATTATAACATCTGCACTGAATGCAAATATATATATATATACACATAGCCCCGCCTTCCGCCTAAATCACAAACTAGTTTTTGAAAACACATTTATTATGGCTTTTTATAAATTAACTAACACTGGCACTGAATGAAACGAAGTATATACCCCGTATCACAAATTAAATTAATTACATACATCTCGAAGGTAGAGGCTTCTGTTGGTTCAAGCAGAGGATCATTGCAGATATCATTAACGTTTTGCCTGGAGAGATCATTCCGGTCAGTGGCCCCGAAAAGATGAACTGTAGACAGCACTGCGGCATCTCCATCTTCAAACAACGGCGGGTAGCCGTAAAAGTTTTGTGATTGGCTCATGACGAGATATTTCTGTAACTAATGGTTGAGAAATACAACTGTTGTGGATTCCAGATGAAAACAAAACCTTTTCTATGAGCGAACCTAATTGTAAACACCCCCAACAGCCGAATCACTAGTTTCCTATTGGCCGTCGGTGAAATTTGGGGGACTCATAACGAGTTAGTACTACTATCCACCAACCAGGGGTCCTGGGGCTCCGCCCACTACGGTGTAATTGGCTGATCCGTGAATTCTGGGGCGTGTCAGATATAACTTATCCATTCGATAGATTTCTTCTAGAAATGATTCTTTGAGAGAGTTAGAAGGAGTTACAAGGAAAAGAAGTACCTCAAAAGGCCTTGCGGCCCATACCGAAGAGGTACCAATGGCAACGGGTACCCCGGAAAATTTTGTACACACTCAAATAGTGTGCAAGATTTGGTCTAACCTTTTCTTGAACTGATCCACAGAGGAACTGTTCACAACTTCCGAAGGTAACCTGTTCCATGTGTCACAGATCTTATACGTAAAGTAATTTCCACACACACTAGTCCTAAACCGTTTCAAATCCAACTTCCAACCATTGTTGCGAGTTGGGTTATCATTTAAACTAAACATACTTCTAAAATCGACATCGTTGAACCCGCGTAAGAGCTTGAAAACCTCGATCAGTTGACCGCGCAGCCTCCGAGTTTCAAGCGAAAACAAGTTCAGGGCGCGTAACCGTCGATTGTAGCCCATATGCCTAACGGAAGGGATTAACTTTGTGGCCCTCGCCTGCACTCGCTCCAGCCTCTCAATATCTTTCCTGAGGGTGGGCGACCAGAACTGCACAGCATACTCCAGGTGCGGCCGAACAAGGGAATTGTACAGTGAGAGCACAATCTCCTTGTTCCGAAACTGAAATTGCCTCCTGATATAACCCAATAGTTTCTGGGCTTTCTTTTCCACCTCTACGCACTGTTTCGTAAACTTAAGGTCGCTGCTAATTAGCACACCCAAGTCCTTTTCTAAATCAGTCACCTCGATATTACTACCCAACATCGAGTAGTCCGACTTGGGATTGGCGTAGCCAATGTGCATCACTTTGCATTTACCCAAGTTAAACGGCATTTGCCATTTTTCGGACCACTCTCCTATCCTACCTAGGTCCGCACGCAGTTCCTCGATCGCTTCGGGCGTCCCAACATTGGCCCCAAGCTTGGTGTCATCAGCGAATTTGGCGATCCGACTGACGATGCCACCGTCGATATCATTTATGTAAATGATAAACAACAGTGGCCCCAAAACGGAACCCTGAGGAACCCCACTAGTGACCGAGGCCCAACCCGAACTAGCCCCTTTAATTACACCCTCTGCCGCCTATTCCTCAGCCAGTTTTCAATCCACCTACCTATTTCCCCACCGATACCCAGCGCGCGCACTTTCGCCATTAGCCGGCGGTGAGGTACCTTATCAAAGGCTTTCTGAAAGTCGAGATAAAGTATATCAATCGCCCTACTCTTATCATACTCACTCAACATGACGTGGAAAAACTCGAGCAAGTTGGTGAGACACGACCTATGCCGTCTAAACCCATGTTGGGAGTCCCCAAGCAGCTTGTAGGAATCCAAATGGTCAACGATCCTATCAGCTATTATCCCTTCTAATAATTTACCTACAACTGAAGTGAGACTAATGGGACGATAGTTCCCTGGACTTTCGTGATCCCCTTTCTTAAAGATAGGGGTCACGTTGGCTTCCCTCCAGTCACCAGGCACCTGGCCCATCTCCAACGATTTGTTGAAGACTGTAGCCAGGTGGGGAGCCACCTGGTCGCGCACTTCTCGCAACACTCTGGGGAGAAACTGGTCTGGCCCAGGAGCCTTAAACGCGCTCAGTTTGTCTATTCTATCGGCAACGACTGTCGCGGTACATCTAACACTATCCAGGCCAGCACCTTCGTGCCTCACGCCTGGCTCGGGGATGACGCGGGTATCCTCCCTGGTGAACACTCCCGCAAAGTACTCATTAAGCACATTAGCGATGTCCGCGTCGGAGGTCCGCAGAACGCCGCTTCCGTCCTTTAACGGACCTATCATGCTTCTAATGGGCTTTCTACTATTAACATAACTGAAGAATCCTTAGGGTTCCCCTTGCAGAGGCTTGCCACCCGTAGTTCTTCGTTACGTTTCGCTAGCCTAACCTTCGCCTTCACTTCCCTACACAGGCGGACATACGCTTCAGTGTTCTCGTGGGAACGATTGGCCTTCGCCCTCCTATACGCTACTTTCCTATTTCGGATAGCCGAAGCGATGTCACGATTGAACCACTTAGGCTGCGTTGAAGCAGGGGTGACCGGTTTTGAGGGTATGGCAGCAGACTGCAGCACCATAAACTCGTCCCGGAATGCACTCCACACTCCCTCAACATCGCCGCCAACCTCTAACCCCATCTCTCCTACGCTATCCCTGAGGCTAACAAAGTTCGCCCGCCGGAGATCGAGCTTACTGCCTCTCGAGTTACTACGCTTCACCCGAGGGACGCACACACGGAACCTAATAAGACCGTGATCACTCCCGCCCAATGATTCGTCAACGGTGAGGCCAGTGACGAGGTTGTCTTCGGTCGTGAATACTAAGTCTAGAACGCTTTCGCCTCGTGTAGGCTCGTTGACCCACTGAGTGAGGAAGTTCTCATCAGCAAAGTCAACTAGCCTCCTCCCTTCAGCATCGGCAGTCCTGTTTTCCCACTTTATGCCGCGACAGTTGAAGTCTCCTAAAACTACACACACCCTATCCCCTAGCAGGCTACTGAGTTCGGTGTACAGGGCTGTATCCTCCTCGAGGAGGAGATGCGGAGGTCTGTACACCAAGATTAACCTATAGTTCGTCCCTCCCACGTTCAGATCGACGCCAAGCAGCTCCCGTTCCGACCGGAACTGGCAGTCAACCGGACTCAACGTGTCTCTGACGTATATTAGTACCCCACCCCCCCCCCCGGGTGCGGTCTTTGCGAAACATTCTATACCCGGGAATTTCGAACTCCCCAACGTAGTCCCTACGATCAGTATGAATCCAGGACTCGGTGATAGCAACGATATCCTGGTATTCTGATGCTAAGAGCGCCCGTAGCTCGCCAAACTTGTTCCTGATCGACCTAGCATTAAAAAGCATTGCACGGAGGGAGCCTCCCCTATTCTGACCGCCCCCTAGCACGACCCGTTTCCCGAACAGCCAGGGCTGTCGGGAGTTGAAGAGCCCCTCACTAACGAGGGGACAATCTCCGCAGGAGCCTGAGCCCCCTCCAACGTGGAAGGAAGTCACCCACCTGTACCTGGACGCACCCTTCAGTTGAAGGTACGTCCGCCACCGGCTCATCATCATCCCTCCCCGGTGGGGGCCCATCATCTCTCCCCGGACTCGACCTCACCATACGGTATAGGTGCCGGTCAAGCAGCGTGCCTAGCACACCTTTACCCCTGACATTGAGGTGGACACCATCCCTCTGATACAGGTCCCACCTACCCGAAAACGCGTCGAACGGGTCAACAAACCTCACGCCCAGTGGGACGCACAAGTCTTGCACCCTCTCGTTGATGCCAATGACCTTACTGAGCGCGTGGTCACTGGCATTCATCCGCGGTAAAATACCCATCAACATTCCCCTGTCTGTCTTAAGTTTCAGATCATCCGCAAGAGACATGATCTCGGTGATGATCCCTTCCGTTGAACCTACCCTACCGCCTTTGAGGAACAAGTCGTTGCCACCAGCATGGACAACGATCGCAGTCCTCCGACTAGCCACGCGCACCTTATCTAATTCCTTCCTTATGTGCGCCGTTCCCCGACCAGGTAAGCACCTTACCTTCCTCCTGTCTCGGTTTGCAGAAGCAAAGTACTTCTCCTGGCCCCTAATCTGCGAGTCCCCAATTAAAACGGTGTCTTCCTCCTTCGCGCACAGGAGACTAAAGCGGTTGGGGTCCTGACAGGGGCAACTGGGGTCTCGGGCTTCGGCTTCGCAGCCTTCTTGCCCGAGACCTTTCGAAACCCGTCGCCACCCATAAACTCGGCCGCACTTACACCACTTACACACCCGACCACCCCGACCGGCAGCTACATCCTTCCGCTTCTTTGGGTCATCAGTAGGCCCCTTCCCACCCTTTTTCTTTATCGCCCCTTCCCACCCTTCTCTATCGGCCCCTTCTTTACGCCCTCCACCTTACGCCGCGGTTCCATGCATTCCACGTGGGTCGCTGGCGATTCCTGACACTGATTTAGAACCCTGGCCCCGGTTTCACCTCTACCCTTTCTCCGTGGTCCCGAGCTCTGTCCATTCCATCGCTGGACCCCTTTCCACGGCAGCTATCCTATCCTGAATGAGCTCCGGGTTGGAGGGCGGCGCAGCCTCGTCAGTGACCGCCGCACCTCCAACAGCCGATCTGGACGACTCGAGCCGCCGGACCCTCTCCTCCAGCTTCAAGTAAAACTGCATGTGTTCGCAAAAGCGGCACATGCTGGAGTGGTTGATCTTCTCGAAGCAAGCTTCTTTGAAGTTCGTCACCCACTGGTTCACTTCACACTTCGCACATTCAGCCTTCAATTTCTGCGGTCCAGTCATTGTAACTTTTTTTTCTTTTTTCGAATTCTGAATACTCTGAATAAGATAAAGCGTTCTAGCAATGAAAACTATCAAAAACGTTCTGACCAGTATATAAAAAAGGAGGGGGGGGGGAATTCTTCCCGCGCGTAGACGCATCCACCTATTTGCAAGTGACGTTCATCCCTTCCAGAAGACTACACCTCTCGCTGCTGCCGCACCGACCAAAGGTCTCCCCAGGGCCGGACAGTCCCAAACGTGTCGCAGCTACCAACTGACAAACACTCGCGACGCAGGCGTCACGGATTTTCCGCCAGGAGCGACAGCGAGATGCAGCCCCTTACTAAGTCTTACTAGTCACTCACAAGCGGCCAGACTCTTAGAATCCAGTGTTCAAGGGATATCCCACCAGACCCAGAGGCTACGCCCGAGACTTTACGCTGGCCTGGCAGCCAGCTGGGCAGTAAAGCTCTCTCACCTCAGAGCAGTACAGCCAAGCACCATCAATTGGTCACCAAATAAAGGTCGCAGGGGGCTGGTCAGGCCATTACGCGTTAGGAATGAGAGAGAGAGAGAGAGAGAGAGAGGTTTTGTTTGGGAAATAAAACTTTATATGAAGGATTTACAAAATAATTTTGAAAAAAATAATTGTGGAGGGTTATGGAGAGAATGGCCTTGTCATAAATTTCTATTTTATTATCTTACCTCTGGTGTGAATATATATATATACAGGGTGGGCCGTAAGTTTCCATACATAGGAAAAATAAACATTTTTTTATGGACAACCATTTTTATTTATATAATATGCTCTACATGGTTGCCATTGTTTTGAAAACACATTTCAATACGTGTTCCCCACTGTTGATGAACACGCATTAGCACAGTTGACGTTATGCTTGTAATGGCGTTGGTGATACGTTCCTTTAGATGATTTATGTCTCGTATCTTTTCCTGATACACCATGGCCTTCAAGTGCCCCCAAAGATAGAAATCAAGGGGGGTGAGATCTGGGGATCTGGGAGGCCACTCCACAGGACCACGCCGACCAATCCAAGCATCCGGAAACTGCTGATCCAAATACCGACGCACGTGAAGACCATAATGAGGTGGAGCTCCATCTTGCTGGAAGTAAACTGGGAAGTTACCTTCCTCGTTTAGCAGGGATGGGAAAATCTCTTCTTGCAACATGTTAAGATACCTTTCGGCATTAAGATTTCCACTGACAATAATTGGTCCAATAATTCTGTCACCCCATATCCCGGCCCACACCATCACTTTACCGGCACCTTGCATCTTCGTCGGACTCAGCCAGTTAGGGTTAGCATTACTCCAATAACGTATGTTTTGCCGATTAACCTCTCCATTGACGTAAAAATTTGCTTCATCAGTAAACAAGATCTTACAAACGCATATTCTTAGGGTATCTGAAACATAAAAACAAACGTTTAAATTTTCCTATGTATGGAAACTTACGGCCCACCCTATATATACACGGTGAACCAAAAGTAGGTGGACAGTAGGTTGAATACGGTTTGTGTTATATTATATTATAACTATGGTGTTCATTATAACTATGGTGTTTGTGTTATATTATATTAAATATTATAACTAAATTTATTTAAATTTTATTTTGTATTATAGTATACAAAAAAATTAAATATGTATTCTCAAAATAAACGTTATCATTTACTGTCCACCTACATTTGGTTCACCCTATATATATATATATATATATATATATATATATATATATATATATGAGGGACTCAGCGACGCTGGAAGATAAATTTGGAAATCGGGACAATTCGCATCGGTTTAAAGTTTATTGGGGATTAGGAATTTAAAAAAAAACAAGCTTAAGATATGCGTTTTAAGATTTAATTAAAATTTACTTGTGGAGGGTTATGGAGAGAATGGCCGTGTCATAAACTTGTTTTATTATATTACCTGTGGTGTGTATATATATATGTGTATATATATATATATGAGGTACTTAACGACGCTGGAAGATAAATTTGAAAATCGGGGCAATTCGCATCGGTTTAAAGTTTATGGGGGATTAAGAATAATAAAAAAAAACAAGCTTAAGAGATGCGTTTTAAGATTTTTCGTTAATTTTTAATAATGGCTGGAACGGTAAAGTAGCGTGGATGCGAAGACAATTTAATGTAAATGTATTTTACTCTGTTTTCTATAATAATTAACAGTTAATTAACTTTGAATTGGCGAGATTTTCTTTATAAAAGGTTAGAGAAAAGATTGCTGAATGTTAATCAAAAGAATGAATATCAAGATGGATGAAAAAATTGTACGAAAACGAGAACTGCATCGGGTCCATGCTCAAGACCCAGTGATTGCAACCGGCGTTCGGTAAGCGAACATCCTTCCGCATGTTGTTGGAATAATGTGCGGTGTAAAGAGCCCTGTGTATTTCTTTTATTATTAGATGCGTAGCACACCAATTAGGGTGTGTCAATTTTGGGGGTGAAATGACTAAATTGAAAATCATGTGGTTTGGTAGCAATTTAATGTAATCAGTTGGCATACAAAATAATATCATTGCTTCAAAAACAATAAAAAATAACTCCTACCTACATCAATTTTAATTCAAAAATTCCATTTTTCTGTAAATTCGTAACAAAATAACAAACAAATATGCGCAAACATCCTATCAACATTTAAAGTGGCAATAAGACATCATTCAGAGTCTTTGTTTGAAAGTAACCAATGCGGTCATGTCCTTTTTGCTGTGGTTCCTTGACATCAGCATTCGGCTTGCTACTTGCGCTTTGATGTAGTCTTCTCGCCTCTCGTGACTGTAAACTTGACTAGCTGCTTCTGTGACCATTTTCACACATCTCTCCACATTCTGAGTGTGAGAAGGCCACTTTGGCACTTGCATTGGGGCCTCTTTAAGTTGTGTTAAATCTTTGTTTGTTATACATGTTGTCAGTGGTGGCTCCAAAACTTCCGAACTCAAGTTAACTAATTCTGACAATTTTGTGGCATTGACGTTTATCGGAGGTACCTTCCTTGTCTGAACAGAGCAGTCTTCCAGCTGGTCATCATCTAGTGATGTTCCTCTAAGCTTTAGAATGAGTTTCACAGCCTCAGTTCGCTCTTTGGTACATTGGCTGCAGAGTATTGCTTGCAAAACTGCCTCTGGCCTAGCATACCAAACGGACCTTCTCACCACAGGTAACACGATGTCCACCACTACTTTCCTTTGGGTTCTCAGTAGCTGTAATTGAAACAAGATGTGGTTGGGCCCCTCCATCCACATTGGATTAAGTTTTACATTGAACCAGTGAGGAAGATAAAACTCAATAATAAATTCAACAGTTAACATCAAATTCTGTAGCATTTTGCCCTTCAGTGCATGTTTGGAAACCAAAATCCTGCAGAAACGAATCGCAGGATCCAATCTCCAAGAGAGCCAGATTTTGAGGCAACTCTCCTGATCTGATTGCTTGAACAATACGATAAGCGTAAGATTGATCCGAGCTGAGGTCTTTGATAACTTCTTCAGACAACACTGGAAGGGGAGGGCCTACTTCGACCTTTGGAAATTTTGTATTTATTTCTAATTCCGTTGGTTCATCTAGCATGTTGCCAAGGGGGCCTGACCACTTGTTGTTGCTCTTTGTAGGACCATGAAGTTCCTGGATGAGACGACGAAGAGGTAGTTCCCCTGTGTGCAAATCACATACAATCCAAACAAGCCTTCTTCCAAGTTTTTTCTCTAAATGCGTCATAACACCGCCCTGCCATCCAGTGTTCACCGCAGTTGAGTTTCCACCAACGGCCTGCAGTGAACTGTCAAGTCTTCTTTCTTGAAGCCAACATATTATTTGATCAGCAATTGCCTCTGCATGTTTCTTGCCTTCTACTTCTGCTTCACGAACAAAGTGAAACAAAGAGCGGCCACCAGGTTCGGAACACACAGAGTAGTGTTCTTCTTTGATGAGACCGGGAAACTTTCTGTCCATTCCCTCTACCTCTAGGAACTTTTGTGTCATCTCTTCTTCCATCAAACAAAAGGCAAGAGAGACCTTCCTCCTTCATTATTTTTTCTTGTGCTCCTCTTATCTTATTATGATCTATCACTGAGGATGTATCCTCTCGCTGATGAGGCCTGCATCTATCCAAGCAAGCAACAGTGGCAATCTCTGCAGTCACTCGTAGCCCCGTATGGTGGCAAATACTGGCAAGGGCAATGTTTGAGATGTCTTCAGTGTTGTATTTCATTCTCTTCGGCGAAGGTTCAGATGGCATTTTGGAGCTATCATCTGATGTTGCTTCTTTCTGTTCATCTGAAGAGCTTTCAAAGAAGTGAGAAACCTCTTGAGAGAGCTCTTCATCTCTTTGGGTGGCTTCTTCACTCTTCTTTTTCTTCCTTTCTTCCCTCTCTCGGATTTTCTCTTTTTTCTTAGCAATAACAATCTGTTTTTTGGTTTCTGAATAATCTGCCGAACCAATCTGCATACTTCCTTGGCCTCCTGCCTTTGTTCTCTGCGCCTTTATGAAAGCGAGCTCCAAAATTGCTTTGTGCCACAGCTTTGTTAATTTTAGCTCAATAGTTCTATACTGATTGAGTACAGGTGGTTTGAATAACACATTAGCTTTTTTCCACTGACGCAGAAGAGGGGGAATCATGTCCCTTATGAGCTCTTTCTCTGTGTAGTTCCTTCTATCCTTTGTATTTTGTTCAGGAAGGAGTAACCCTAGTCTTAGCATGTCTCGCACTGTTGGTAGTTCTGATACGGGAAGCTCCTTGCCTGTACCGACTAACAGGCTCAAGTGGCATGACGACTGACCTCTTGTCTTCAATTTTGGCATCTTAGGAATATCTGAAAAGAAAGAAAAACATTTAAGTATTTTATATCAATTACGATGTTTCAAAGTTTAGTCAATCGATGTTCTAAAATTCAATAAAAAAATATTTCATGGGATTACAACATAATTAGACAGAAGAATATGATAATAATAAATAATTGTAATAATCAATAATCCATAACTACAGTTAAAGTGTAGTATTCGTGTAGTAGAATAACTATGAAGTAGGTACAAGAGCAATAACAGCAAACCACCGTCTATGACATCTAAGAGGCAACTGAGGACTGAGAGTGAGGGACAGTTCTATTCATGTTGTGACTTGTACATTGTACAACAACTATATGACCTTGAAAACACTCCATATGCGATCAGTGGGATAATTCTGTGACAAATAAATAGTTAATCAAATTATGTCCTATTATTTAGTAAAAGAGTCAATTTCTGAAACTTTAAGGTATGAATGAACAATTCGGGTAGGTCCGGATTCCCCGTTAAACTGTAGGTCTAGGGTGGGGTTAAAAGTTTCACCTTCATCAGAATGAACAATTAGGGTATTTTTTGTCTTCTTGGAATAAAAAGAAATGCTGTTTTGAAGGCACTTTGTAAAAGAGATGAATGACAAAAGTAAATAGACGCCCCTCTCTCTCTCTCTCTCTCTCTCTCTCTCTCTCTCTCTCTCTCTCTCTCTCTCTCTCTCTCTCTCTCTCTATGTATCTCTCTCTCTCTCAGACAGGGCAGACAGAGTCCATTATAGGCAAAGTCCATTATAAAAGAATTCAAGATCCTAACCGACAAGGTTAGGGATAGGACAGATATGGGTATGGTCGTAGGAATTCTCCCTCGAATGCGTGCTAGTGTCTATACTCTAAGTAAAGCCATTAGCATAAATAAAAGAGTTAAACGCATGTGTGATGAAAAAGGCCTAAATTTGTTGATTTTTGGCCTACATTCTACGGAAATGGGGAATACTTCGGTTCGGACAGGATACATTTTAATCAGAAGGGGAAAAAAGTATGGTGATTTACTGAACATTAATTTGTATAATCTTTTTAAACTAGGACCCCCCCCCCAAACCAGCAATTGATCCTGCTCCCCCAACAGTTAAACTTCCTCCTCCAGCAGTCGGTCCTTCTCCCCCAGTAGTTAGTCCCCCTCGAACAGCAGTTAGTCCCCCTCGAACAGCTGTTAATCCCCCTCCAACAGCAGTTAGTCCCCCTCCAACAGCAGTTGGTCCCCCTTCAACAGCAGTTGGTTCCACTCCCCCAGTAGTTGGTCCCACTCCCCCGGTTGTTGGTCCCACTCCCCCAGTAGTTGGTCTCACTCCCACAGTAGTTGGTCCCACTCCCCCAGTTGTTCGTCCCACTCCCCCAGTAGTTGGTCTCACTCCCCCAGTAGTTGGTCCCACTCCCTCAGTAGTTGGTTCAACTGCGTCAGGAAACGACTCAGGCCAGTTAGGAAAAACCACAACTTAAAATCACTCAAAACTGTGCTCTTCAATGCTAGGTCAATTAGAAACAAACTAATGGAATTTATAGCAATTGTCAAAACTGAGAACTTTGATATCATAGGAATAACGGAATCCTGGATTAATTCTGAATCAATGGATTTTGTAGGAGAATTTGAAATGGTACTGTAGGTTACAAAATGTTTCACAAAGATAGGAACGGAAGGGAAGGCGGCGGTGTACTTTGTATGCGCGGGACTTCCTGCACCCGGTAAACAGTAACATCGTATCTGCTCATGAAATGTTGGGAATTGATCTAAACCTAAATAATAAAGTAGTTCATCTACTTCCAGTATATAGGCCACCTCACTACCCCGTTGATAAGGATATAAACTTGTATAACCAATTAAGCAGAATAGTGAATAATAAGAACAGTGTGATTTTTGGTGACTTTAAATTGTGGTAATTTAAATTGGGAAAACAAAACAGCTGATGCTGAGGGCTCAAGACTGTTGGAATTTGCTGATGATAACTTATTAAGTCAATGGGTTGACGGTCCTACATCGGGTAATAATAAACTAGACCTCATATTCATGAAGAAAGCTTCCGAAGTAGTTTAGACACACTTGAAGTTCTAATAAGTGAGGATGTCAGTGTCACCTGGAGCTCATATAGGGATCAATTTAGAATATTACAGAACACTTTTATACCCACTAAAATAGTTTCCTTGTCAACAATGTCCGAAATGGTTCAACAACGAAATTAGCAGTGCTATTACGGGAAGAAATAGAGCCAACAAACTACTTAAGTCGCATTTCAACCAGACTAATTCAGAAAACTATATAAACCTACGTAGGAGGGTTAAGTCCTTAATTAGATCAGCCAAACATGATGAAGAAGCTAGAGTTGCCTCACTCTGTAAAGTCAACCCTAAAGAATTTTTTGCCCATGTTAATAACAGAAAGCCAATTAAAAATTCTGTAGGCCCCTTAAAAGATAGAAATGGCGTACTGAAATTTGGTGATAAAGATATAGCTAATATGTTAAATGAGTTCTTCGTTACAATCTTCACGGAGGAAGACACAATAGAAGTGCCAAGTCCTCAGATTACATATGACGGTGACCATCCCGTAGCGACCATAAGTTTTACGAGAAATGAGGTACAGCAATTAATTGATAAGATGACCAAATACAAATCACCTGGCCCCCAACTTATTTCTTCCAAGGGTATTAAAAGAGGTTAGCCACAATGTTGTTGACGACTTAGTAACCATATTCAAACAATCAATCGAGTTAGGGAAAGTTCCAACCGACTGGAAGTTAGCAAATGTAACACCAATCTTTAAAAAGGGTGATAGGGAAAATCCTTGTAATTACCGCCCGATCAGTTTAACATCAGTTGTCGGCAAACTGTTGGAATCCATCATTACAAAACGTATTTTGTATCACCTTGAATCTAACAATCTAATTTTTTATTCTCAACATGGATTTAAGCGACATAGATCCTGTCTGACAAACCTGTTAGAGTTTTTCCATAATATGCATACACTGTACGATGCAAGTAGGGCAATAGATATAGTGTATCTCGACTTTCAAAAAGCCTTTGACAAAGTCCCTCACGCGAGATTGATGCCTAAAGTCAAAGGACTAGGAAACACCGGGCTCGTTTCCAACTGGATTGAGGATTAGTTAAAAGATAGAAAGCAGAGGGTGGTAATAAATTGAGTGGCTTCGGAGTGGGCGCCCGTCACCACTGGTGTCCCACGGGGTTCCGTTCTGGGTCCTTTACTTTTTATCATCTATATTAACGATATAGACGTCGGGCTTCTAAGTGCAATCTCCAAATTTGCAGGCGATACGAAATTAGGAAGTAGTGTAGGTACTGAGGAGGGCGTATTAACGCTTCAGAACGATCTTGACAGGTTGGGTGAATGGTCTGCTACTTGGCAGATGCCATTCAACTTGGACAAATGTAAGGTAATGCACATAGGTTATAAAACCCGAAGACCGATTACTCTCTCTTGGGAAGGAACTTGACTGAGACCGATCTAGAGAAAGACTTAGGAGTCTATATCAGCAACGATCTGAAACCATCGAAGCACTGTGCAAAGTCGAAAAGAGGGCCTTAAAAATATTAGGTTATATTAAAAGACAGTTCCAGTTTCGGAACAAGGAGACTGTAATGTCTCTTTATAATTCACTAGTCAGACCTCAACTGAAATACTGTGCGCAGTTTTGGTCTCCATCCCTCAAGAAGGACATAGAAAGGTTAGAAAGAGTACAAGCAAGGGCTACAAAATTGATCCCTTCAATGAGAATGCAAAGCTACCAACGGAGATTGGAGCGCCTAAATCTGTTTACCTTAGAGACGAGGAGGTTGCGGGGTCAGCTTTTTCAAGTCTTCAAGATGCTCAATGGAATAGACAGGGTAGATTACAGAAACTTATTCTCACTTAATGCCAATCCGACAAGAAATAATGGGTTTAAACTGGAACTAAAGATATTTAGGACATCTGTCTGCGGGAATTTCTTTTCCTATAAAATAGTTAATATCTGGAACCAACTTCCCTCAGAGGTTGTTTCCAGTCATAGTGTAAATGTGTTTAAAAATAGGCTAGACAAAGTACTGAATACTCTCATAGTTTAAGACTAAAACATAACATAACTCTGCAGGAGTTCGCTTGCACGGTTTCTCTGTGAGCATGCTAAATATAGAGCTATTTAAATATTCTCCACTTTCCTGTAAAATTTCCTTGGCTACTTTTCCAGGGTCAAGGAATTTTCTTCAACCTTTTTCCGTACCTGCCTCTGGCAGGGATGGAGCGGAGGGTGGGGAGAGAGCCTTCTACTTTTCTATCCAGTTTTCTACTACTGCTAGGATAGTTGAAAGAAAAATAAACTTGTTTAATAACAGGAACCTCCCAGAGTGGATCGGAAAGAATTTGAGGCTTCCTCTTGTCCTTGTAACTCTCTCTTTCTTTCTATAAATAAAAATTAGTATATATGGCTGTGTGTGTAATAATAGGGGATTTATGTGCGTTTGTGTGCACTTCTTGATTGTTCAGGCGATGTGTACACTTCTTCTCCAAAGAGGTCAGGTGGACTCCCCCGGCTTGCTGGGGGAGTTCCCCTCCCCCTTTTTTTTTGTTTTGGCACCCTGAGTTTGGCATTGGGGGTCTTGCAGCAAGGGGGAGTGGGGTTGGCACTGGCACTCATTGCAACATTTCCAATTGCATTGCGCTCTAACCTTTTGCAGTCATAGTACTAACGTCCACGTCAACATTATGAAGATTTAATATCAGATGTTTCGGCAGTCAAACCCCCATCATCAGTGGCTAAAAACAATAAAATAAAGTAAAAACACACTATAAATCTTGTGAGAAACTAGTCGCAGACAGGTACATAATTAACCGAATTAAAAAAAAATACTTTCAACAGTACACCAGCAATAATAAAATTACAGTGACAGCCATAATCTCGTGATCAAGCAAGATTAATATTTAGACCTAATTAAAATACGAAACTAAAGCAGATTAATATATACTGTATATTCAGGGTGGGAGAAAAGTCTTTAAGGATTTTATACATACATATTATTTGTTAATAATAAATAAACTTCAATGATATCACTGCAGTGTATGCGATACTTTTCAAAGCAACTATACAAGTCTAGGAATCACCCTAGGGTAGAAATGAAGGTCCTAGGCCCTAGCCCTAGTCAGTGCCATGTCAGTAAGGATGGAATACAGCAATGAAGAAAATGTGTATTTTGTATCGTGGGCTATTTTTTATAATAATTTTGAATAAAGTTTGCGTTTATTTAAAAAAAAATATAATAAACAACCACCAAATGCAACCACTCTGCGATACTAGAAGTTCAAACTTTTGGAAATAGGGAGCCTGGTCCAAGAAGCAGGCCAGTAATGGCGACAGGAGGCAACAACAGAGAAAATGTCCTGGCCATTTTTCAAGTCGATTCAATAACTTCACCGAGAAAAGCCGTACAGGAATTGAGTATTTCCAAATTTTCAGTAGCAAAAATATTGAAATCACAGGGGTACAGCGATTACAAACCCATTTACTCTCAGCTCAGATACGACGATGATTCTGAAGACACATATTTAATGAGTGGGAGGTGGTGAGGAGGAATGAACAGCTGGTAAATAATCATGTTGCTTCTGTACCACATCGACTGCAGGAAGTCAAAGACAACAACGGTGGCTGGACAAGATATTAAATTTGTTGTGTTCATGTATACAGGGTGTTTCATTACATGTGGGACACACTTTCAGGATGGATTCAGGACCTGAAAACAATGAAAAAAGTTTATATAAACATGTGCCCGAAATCGCTTTGCCCTGAATCCATCCTGAAGGTGCGTCCCACATGTTATGAAACACTGTATAATATCTCTCAAGTACAATGGTAATTATGAATGTGTAACACCTTTTCAAAATTGTCAATCATCATCGTTTAAATTGCTCTATGTTTATTGATATAAATCACCACAAATTTTTATTTTCTGTAATTCTCTCCTTTGAAGTGAGAGACCACCAAGTGTCACGTGAAACTTATTAATACAAAATAATTATATGCATTTATGATGCTGCCTCAATACAAAATATTTTTATTTTCTAAATATTTCTCTCAGTGACTGTTTATTACTATACCAGTGTTGCTGATCTAGAAATAGCATTTGTTCCGGATATAACAATGCCATACCAGTAGTATTTATTCAGCTGTCGTCCATTCGCCAATTGGAAGATATTTTCAGCAGTAACGTATGTCACCTACAAATACCCATCAATCTGGTCTACCACTTCTAACTGCATCTGCCACCAAACCGGTTATCCGAAATTTATGGATTAAATTGAGTACAGTATCACGATGTGCAACAACGGAATCCGGAAACTTCTCACAAAATTTTTGTTTCACAGCATCTCTATACTTATCGCCTGCTCGAAACATACTCAGCTAAAAATATTCGTTCCTCGGTTGTTAACTTATTCACAGACAAGAATGCACACACATTTTTTTGCCAAGCTATCGACACACACTATTGCCACGATCCCAACTCTGTCACAGTACTGAGACGATCGAGTTTGAACAGGCTGAAATCGGCTTAGCGCGCATATACTGGCTGTAGCACGTTGACTGCGGAGAGACTTTTCGAACGCACTGTACATCGTTTTGTATATTTTTGATCATATAAATATATATTGCTCGTTGGTATTTCTTACACTATTATTATTTTTTATTTTATTTTTTGATCATATATATTCCATCGTATGATTGTATATTTAGTTTCTATATATTTCGTGAAATTGATTGCAATAATTCGTCTAAATAAACAGAATGAAGTAATGGTGTTTTATTTAATTATTTTGGTTGCAAATGACATTATTATTTAATTATACCAAATGGCTGCCTTCTAAACCGACTGACGGATTTCTAAACCATCTGTCAAGAATACAGGGCGTCCCAAAAAAATGTATACACACTTTAAATAATTATAAAGGCAGTGTTTATTAAAATACATTTCATTTTCAAAATGTAATAGAATCTACAGACATTATTTAATTGTTTTGTCAACGCCTGTTTTCAAACTGACGTCCGTTCTGGTCCAGGCACTGCTGATAACGCGAAGCAATGGAATCGCAAGCATCACGAAACATTTCGTTTGGTATTTGTGTGCATTCTCGTTCAATGGCTGCTCTCAATTCAGCGACTGTTGCAGGTTTTATAGCGTAGACTTTGTCTTTTAAGTATCCCCATAAAAAAGTCTAGTGGTGTGAGGTCTGGTGAACGCGGAGGGTATTCTACGAAACCCCTTCGTCCAATCCACATCCACATCGTGCCAAGTACCACTCGCAATACTCCACTCTTTGGTCCGGATCATCTTCATTAATAGCATGGACTAATCTTGGAATGTAACTTTTCCATTGACAGCGCTTCAAAATGCGTTGGACAGACGATTCTGAAATTCCTACCTCACGACTCGCTTGCCGCACAGATTTTCTTGGACTTTGGTGATACGTTTCCAGTACTCTTTCTTGCTTTGTGGGGCTTGTCGATGTCCGTGGTCTTCCGGAACGCTTCTTGTGGACATTCTGAACAGTTCCATCGGCTTCAAACTTATCTCTAATTCGAGTGATGGTAAGTCGCGTTGGTGGATCTGTTTGAAACTCCCTCCTAAACTGTCTTTGCACTTCAACTGCGTTTTCACACTTCCAGTAGCATTTTAGAATGAATTTCCTTTGTTCAAAGCTTAGTCTGACTGCCATTATTAATTCTAATGGGTTTAACTTGGAAATAAAGAAACATCAATTGAGCTATCAGCTGTTAAAGTGTGTATACATTTTTTTGGGACGCCCTGTATATGAATAGCGCAATCTGGCAGTTGAAAAGGTAATATATACATCTGCCTTCTAGGTATTCTACGTCAACTGGCTGTTTAAGCCAACAGGCGGATTAAGCCAACTGTCAAGAATATATGCTTTAATTAAATAAATAGCGCAATCTGGCAACTCAACACAATGATGTGTTTGCTTTCTAGGTCTTCTAAGTCAACTGATTGGTTAAGCCAACTTGCTGATTAGGACCTTATAAGACAGAGGGCGCTCGGAAGAACTCTCAATATGCGCTTGGCTCCTGTCAGGCGAACACTCTTCTCTCCTCCTTTCTCTCTTAGGTTAGGTATACCCTTTTGGGCGATGAGGCCGTCCTACCTTCTCCCCAAAAAGGTCCACCCCAGCCCAGCTTGCTGGGGAAGTTCATTGAAACTTCGAGGATAACCCCTCCCCCATAATTGCATAACCTCTTGCAATATTCCCCCTCCCCCTTTGCAACATTGATCAACATTTACAATTGCGTTGCACTCTCTCCTTTTGCGGTCATGCTACTGAAGACAATAAATATAAAAAGTTCAATGATCTTGGCCTCTGGGGAATCTTAACCGAGGATGATATTGCATTCTGCTTAAAGAAAGGCCACTCAGAGTGTCAACATTGGGATAGTTTATTTGAGAAATTGAAATGATCAATCAAAAATGAAACCAGATATTCTTCAACGAAAGCTAATGGGGAAAAATACAATCAGGAATGGTTAGTATACTCTCCAACAACCGGTTGTGTTTACTGTTTTGTTTGTAAGCTCTTTTCCACATCATCAACAGCACTGGCTAGGGATGGGTGTAATGACTGGCAAAACCCCATTGAAATTCAAAATCATGAGAATTCTGGGGAGCATAGAACAGCTTTCTTTTCATATTTGACGAGGATTTGCAGGTTAACCTTGCATTCACATCTAGCTGAACAGATGAAACAAAAAAGAAGAGTACTGGAGGCACGTACTTGAAAGTACTTGAAAGCGCACCCTCCTCATCGAAGAAGAAAGCGAAAATCAGGGTCCAGGGTTTTACAGATGCCAAGACACTTTGCGTCTGAAAGATTCGAGGTCATAGACAGGGGGAAAGATGGAATGAGGAAGATTGTTCCAGAATTCACCGGTTGAGTAGATGAAAGACTGAAAATACCGATTAACCATTGCATTAGAGGGTTGGACAGGAAAGGAATGGAAAAATTTAGAAAATCAAGTGAAGCGTGCTCTCCTTAAAGAAGAAGGCATGCAGTTAGAGAGTTCAGAAGAGCAGTGTCCATTATAATAGCGACAAAGAGAAAGTGAGGCAATATTGCGACGGAAAGTGAGCGATTGAAGACAGTGAGTAAGAGGCGTGGCCGGACAGTTTGCCTACGGACAGTTTGCCTACGGACAGTTTGCCTACTGGACATTATGCCTATGGACACCATGCCTATGGACACCAGGCCTACCGGACATTATGTCTAACGGACATGATGCCTAACGGACATGATGCCTAAAGGACATTTCGCATCTACACTCTTTCATGACGAGAATATTTTCTTAATTTTTTTTATTATACGTATAGTGAACAACTGTGGTATATTTATCCTTACCTTATTTAACTTATTTAACTTATTTAACTTCAGATTCATGCAAAAGAATTAATTCAAAATTGGCTCCGAATTGCACTTATACTCGTCAATAGTTTACCAATAGTTTACATTGAAGTTCCAACGACCACAGTGGTCAGTCTAGCAGGTTAGGTTAGGTTAGGTTAGGTTAGGTGGGACTTTGCCACCAACCAAGAAAAAGTACGAGTATGTCAATCAGCGCCTGAAGAACCTCGTGGAGAAGTATGACACCACCCCGGTTCTTGAATATCTTCGTGGCATTGCTCACAATTTATAGAATTTCTGACTATGTTCGTTCATTCTAGATTGATTTTTTGGTTTCATTGCATTTAAATGTTTTCTTGCCTCACTATGTCTTTTCCTTCTACACTGATTTTTGAAAATCTTATTATATCTCCGGCAAAGATGTTATTTTATATATGCTTTTTAAAAAAATCCATTTTAGACATGAATTTTATTCTTTTTTATTTATGTTAAAATTCTAATAAATGTAATTAAAATAAAATTAAATATATGAAAATGAAATAAAATGAAATAGAATGAAATAGAATGGAATAAAATCGATGCCTCAATAAGCTGCGTCTGTTAGGCGTGTCGTCCTTTAGGCATCATGTCCGTTAGACATAATGTCCGGTAGGCATGGTGTCCATAGGCATAATGTCCAGTAGGCAAACTGTCCGTAGGCAAACTGTCCGTAGGCAAATTGTCCGTAGGCAAACTGTCCTAGCGCCGTAAGAGGCAGGGAGTTGATGAGACGAAAAGCCTTTGATTTCTGCCGATTAAGTACGGCTGTGTGGGCGGAGCCACCCCATGCATAAAAAGCATACTCCATGCAAGGGCGGAGAAGATCCCTGTGCAGAGACAGCAACTGAACGTGGGGAAGAAACAACGGAGGCGGTACAGTATACCTAACCTCTTTGAAGCTGTTTTGGAAAGAGAGTATATGTGATGTTTCCAGGAAAGATCAAGAGAGAAAGAAATGCCAAGAACATAAAGAGAAGAGGAAGGATTCAATTGTGTATTAGTGAAGGTAAGGGGATAGTCGTGTGGAAGATTGTGACAAGTAGACAGATGGAAGGACTGACTTTTTGAGGTATTAAAAGCTATAAGATTTTCTCTGCCCCAATCAGAGATAGCAGAAGGATGAGAGGTCAGTTGTTCCATAGCCGTCTTATGCGAATCATGGGAGTGACTGTTGAGAGGGACGCTTTGTGAAGTGGTTAGAGAAGTGAAGAGTAGAATCATCGGCATAAGTGTGAATAGAACAAGAAGTGCGAATTAAAAGATCATTAATAAATAAACGGAAAAGAGTGGGTGACAGGACAGAACTCTGAGGAACATCATTGTTAATAGCTTTAGGAGAACAACAGTGGCCATCTATAACCGCAGCTATAGTTCGGCCAAAGAGGAAATTAGAGATGAAGGGACAGATAGAAGGAGAGAAACCGAAGGATGGCAGTTTCGAAATTTTAAAATTTGTACTAGACTCTATCAGAAGCTTCCTATATGTTTAACGCACTAGCAAACACTTCACCTAAGTCCAGAAAAGAGGATGACCAAGAACCAGAGACTTATGTAAGAAGATCGCCAGTAGAGCGTCCCTTGCGGAACCAACACTGACGATCTGAAAGAAGATTGCGAGAAAAAGGGTTTAAGAATCTTCCTATTAAGGATAGATTCAAAAACTTTACAAAGGCAGGAAATCAAAGAAATTGTACGATAGTTGGAGGGTTGAGAGCGGTCACCCTTCTTTGGGACAGGCTGAATGAAAGCGAACTTCCAGCAGGAAGGAAAAGTCCTAGATGAGAGACAAAGACGAAAGAGTTTGCCTCGGCAGAGTGTCAGCACAAAACCACTCTTCTTAGGAACAACAGGAGAAACACCATCAGGACCGTACGCCTTCCTAGAGTTAGAATTGAGCCCCGATAGGGCAGAAACAACACTTTTAGAAGAGATTGTAATTTCAGATATAAAAAAGTCGGAGAGAGGAAGAGTAAGTGGAAGAGCACTAGAATCATCCATGCTGAGTGAGAAGCAAAAGTTTAAGCGAAGAGTTCAGTCAGTAAGGAGATGAGACAGCAACTGAGCAGTCGGGATGAGAAAAGAGAAGAGAAAGAAGAGGAAGTAAAGTTGTTGAAGAGGTTCTTAGCTAGATGCCAGAAAGAGCGAGAAAAATTAAAATTTGATAGGTTTTCACATTTTTCTCGGATGAAGGTATTTTGGCGAGTCGAAGAACAGATTTTTGCACGATTCCGGGCAGAAATATAAGCTGAGTGAGAGTCAGCAGTTGGAGAGCAACGGTACCTTCTGAAAGCCTTCCCTCTGTTGCGGATAGCATTCGAACATGTAAAGTTAAACCAAGGTTTTTTTGCATTAGTAGTAAGAATTGAGTATGGATTGAACGCTTCTGTGCCCGAGAGACTCACCTCTGTGATACGCTCAACACACTTGGAAGGTCCCCGGCCATGGAAGCAGTAATCATTCCATGGGAAGTCACACCCACTCAGCGACGCCAAAAATGGCAAAGGCGCCTCCTCTTGAGAGGATCGAAAGGCCGAATTGGAGCGATAGGAGAGGAAACAGATATAAGATTGTGGTCGGAGGGGCCCAACGAAGAAACAAGTTTCACAGAGTAAGAAGAATGAAAGCAAGAAATAAATCCAAAATGTTGGGCCTATCTCCAAGGCGATTGAGGATACTTGTATAGTGCTGTACAATCTGTTCTAGAGCATTCAGGAGAGAGAAGTTGTAAGCTAGTTCACCAGTGATGTTAGTGAAATGGGAGGAAAGCCAAAGGTGGTGGTGAACATTGAAATTCCTAAAATGGAGATTTCAGCAAAGGAAGAGGGGGATAGAATGTACTCCAATTTGGAAGTGAGGTCGTCAAAGAATTTTGGATAGTCAGTAGAATTAAGAGAAAGGTAGTCAGTGCAAATGTATTTAGATTGGCATGTAAGCCGTAGCCACAGGGCAGAGAATTTGGAAGATTCGAATGTGGGAATACGAGGACAAATTAGGTCATTGCGTACATATACCCAACATCCACCTTTCGAGTGAAATTTAGTATAAAAATGTGAGAAAAGGCTACAAATGTTGCAGAAGTTAATGAAAAGTGAATCAGGAAGAGGCCCAGAACATCTCGAAAGGGGCAGTAACAGATCTAGCCCCGTTACCCAGGTCTGTATTCCCGTTATCGGCTGCATGGGAGCCAGAAGCGGGGACATTTATGGTCCCCTCTCCACAGTCCCGGCTCCAACCTTTCGGAGGCCCTACGCGCAAATATCTTTAGGGACCCTAATATATATTTCGCAAAATAAAATGGTTTATATACAATTAAATATTCAAAAATCTAATGAGTTTATTTAGATAGATATATATATATATATATCACATAAATTCAAAACCTTTCTCTCCTGGCTTTTTTTATTGCAAATTCACTAATAATATCATCATAGGACAGCTTCCGGCCTACCTCCCGACTGATGCTCATGATGGCAAGCTAACTCAGACGTTCTTGTGCCATTGTTGACCTGAGGTACATTTTAGTTAGCTTCAACTTGGAGAAGCTCCTTTCAGCTGTGCCTATGGTCGCTGGAAGAATGACTGCAATTCTGAAAGCAATCCATAGGTTTGGATATAACTCGATCAGCTGCTTCTAGTGTATGTATGGCAGATCTGATGGCACACGTTAGGCGTTTGTTTACATTTTAATTTTTATGATTTTAACAACAAAAAATTTGCTAGATTTTATATGGAAATAAGGGGTTCCAAAAAACCTTAGCCCCCACATTTGCAGCTTACATGTTTACTTATATCGAAATAGTTTTTAGTGATTATAAAAATATATAAAATTCTTTATTTATTGCAGGTATTAAAATTACTCTTGCTGATAAAGTGATAATATAATGGCTTCTCAATTAATTGGTGATTCGGAGAGGTAACGTGTGATAGATCGCATACGAGCAATAACATTTCGCGAAGCTCGTGATGCTGGAGCCACCTTTATAACACGTTCATGGGTTGCCAAAAAGTTGAGAAGAAGTGAGGATTTCGTCAAAAGAAATTGGAATAAAACTTTGGATGAATGTGAAATGGATACAACCAAATCTGGGCGCCCAAATTTGCCCCTCTCTCAGGAAACAAAGGACATCATTGAAAGCGGTACGCGTAAGTGGAAAAACAGCTGTGCTAAACTTTCTAGAGAGATCGAAGTGTTGAGAGGAAAGATCGTTAGTGGTGAGATCATTCGACTGTACCGTCATAGGCAAGGTTTAAAGCCTTGGCATGAACTTCCAAAGCCAAGAAAAACTCAACTTAACATCGATGGCAGAATGTGGTTTGCCCATTATCTTGAAGATTGGGATGTGGATGATTTCATGCATTTAGCTGTCTAAAATGATCGAGTGTGGGCCACAACACCGGATGAAATCGATGACAATGAACATTATCGCGAATTATTAAAAAGTCCAGACTGTGTTGGTGTGTTTGTTTTGTTCACTGCAAAGAAGCTCATGTGGGTGTTGAAGCCAAATGGTCAGAGTTGGGACGGACAGTATTTTCGTGATATTATTCTATCCGAGCATGTCATTCCTTTTCTAAGAAACCCAAACAATGTTATGGATGTCGATCAGGTCACACTTCTGCTGAATAAGGCCCCCTGCTTTAAGGCATTAGCCACTCAACAGTTGTTGCGGAACCATGAGATCGATTTCTTTGGAAATGAAGAATGGCCAGGAAATTCTCCTGACCTGAACGTCTGTGAACACATTGGATCAGTTATAAAGGACAAGGTTGAATGTCTCTTGTTTCAAGAACCTGCAGCAAATCGATTTTCGAAGGATACAATGACGCAACACATTGAAACTGTTTTAGCAAATTTGCGTAACGATCAAGATCTCTTCACGTCACTTTTGACAAGCTACCCAAAGCGAATTCAGGCTGTCTTGGAAGCCAATGGCGGGAACACCAAGTTTTAATTGTTTCTCATTAAATGCAGGATTAAATTTTCTTTTGTAAGGTATGTTTAGTTTTACTGTACCTTTAATTGTTTAGGCCATGGGCGGGGGGGGGGGGCTAAGGTTTATTGGAACCCCATACAATGAATGGCGCTGGAAGAGTTTAAAAAAATCAAACTTTGACCCATTTTTTTTATTTCTGTCAATCATTCATTAATTAATTTTTTTATATCGCTCGCTTGGGGCTCTCTCGCCTCGCAGGGCCCCACGCACACTGCGTGATCTGCGTAATGGAAGAGCCGGCGCTGCCTCTCCAGGTGACTCCGAGGCTCTTGAAGTTGATTTTCCTTTTTTATAAATTTTGAAAAGATTATGTAGTGTGTAAGATGCATGAATATTTGGTGAGGAATAGGGAGAGACGTTTTTGTTTTAGAGCATGCTGGGCTGCTCACAGGGTAGATGAGACACGGAAAAACAGCTAAGGATGGCAGTGGCAGGAGAAACGGGAGTTCCAGCCAGCACTCCCTATCTTTTGTCTAACGTCCCATCTGGAGTACTTCCCTGGTCGGTTGGTGTCTACAGTCTCCTCGTTGATCTGGAAAGCCCTCGTATTTGTCTAAAATAATATGCGATGAACTCATCCAGCTTATGACTAAAAAGGTAAGAGAATCTATTTTTGAAGACTTGAGAAAAGCAGAATACTTCAGTTTGTCTGTTAACTCTACACATCTTTCACATTTTGATCAGCTAAATGTTATTGTCAGATATGTGTCACTCGATACTGGTCTTCCCATTGAACGCTTTCTATCTTTCCTTGAATTAGAAAATCACAGTGGTGAAAGTATGGCCAACATGGTGCTGGATTACCTAATCTAGTTAATGATTGCAAAGTTGACTTTGGTAAGTGCGGAGGACAGTTATATGATAATGCAACGAACATGTCAGGGAGGTATAACGGCATGCGGCAGAAACTTCTAGAGAAAAATAAGTATGCCTTATTATATAGGGTGATTCAGCAAAGAGTACATTAAATTGGAGGATGAAATCCTTGGATAATTCTAAACCACAATGTATCTATGGTAAAATGTTAGATTCTGCATAGTTTTCATGTTACAATACATTTAAGATGTTGTATTAATGAGAGTGAATATGAAGTGAAATCCCCGTAGGTTTTTGTAATCATTATTCACAGATGAAGCAACATTCGCAAGAAATGGTACTTTCAACACTCACAACATGCATACATGGGCGGAGGATAACCCTCACATCACAACGTACGTAGAGCACACCAGGTGAGGTTTTCAATAAACGTATGGGCTTGCATTATTGGAGATAACATTATCGGCCCTTATCTCCTCCCACAGTGGCTGAACGGAGACGTCTACAGGCATTTCCTCGAGGAGACACTGCCAGTGCTACTTGAAGATGTGCCACTGCAAGTACGACGTCGCCTGTGGTTCATGCATGATGGTGCACCTGCCCATTTTTCCCAAGCATCAAGGGAATATCTGGATACTGTTTATCCCAACAGGTGGATAGGGCGTGGTGGCCCCGTTCGGTGCCACCCCGCTTCCCAGATCTTAACCCTTTGGATTTCTACCTGTGGGGCCATTAAACATAGTCCAGGCATTCTGGAACGTGTCACACATTCAATGTACGACGTGTACAGGCCTGCATTGAGGCAGAAGGGGGCAACTTTGGACATTTCCTTTAGGTTGTAACAAAGAGGGGTCACATTGTAGAGATCTCTGAATAAATGATTACAAAAACCAACGGGGGTTTCACCTCATATTCACTCTCATTAATACAACATCTTAAATGTATTGTAACATGGAAACTATGCAGAAGCTGACATTTTACCATAGAGACATTGTGGTTTAGAATTATCCAAGGATTTCATCCTCCAATTTAATGTACTCTTTGCTGAATCACCCTGTATATTCCTTGTGCTGGACAGTCACTTAACCTTGTTAGTCGTGGTGCAATTGACTGTTGCCTAAATGCAGTAAATGTTTTTGGTGTTGTGCAACAGTTATACACATTCTTTTCTGCCTCTACAAAACGTTGGGCAGCACTTAAGTTATAATTGGGTCCTGATTTCAGAGTACCAAAACGCCTGTTTTACACTAGGTGAGAAGCACATGCAAAGTGCACTTCAGACAAAACTGAGGGGTATGATCCAAATTATTGATGCCCTCACTCATGTCCATACTGATGACAGTGAAAAGGGTGATACAAGGAGAGAGGCTGGCATTCTGTTGAAGAAAATGGAGGAAATAGAGCTTGTGTTCATGTTAATTCTCTGGAACAGTTTATTAGATCAGTTCCACAAAACTAGTGAAGCCCTACGGGCCTACAGGATGTATAGATAACCTTTATTACATGTGCAAAGCTTTACACGTCACTTACTTACTTCTTGAAAGACACCCGTGAAAGTTTTGGTGAAATTTTGTTGAAAGCAAAAGAGATCCTGCCTTCGGTAGACTACAAGTGTGCGAATAAAAGGAAAAGATTGAGAAGAAAAGAAATCAACGATAGTGATATACCTAATGCCAATGAAACCCTTTCTCCAAGAGACAAGTTTTGAATTAAATATTTTATTCCTATTATGGATGCTCTTGAAATGAATTTAAATTAAAGAACAAACATATATGAAAATTTTCCAAGCAACTTTTCATTTTTGGTTGATGTAGATGCTTCGGAAGAACAGCTGAGTGAAAGTGTAAAGCTTCTGAATAAAGACTATCCTGAAGATGTTGATGTCACTCTTGTTGTAGAATTAAAACACTTTTTCGCATTCCCTCTTTCTCCTCCACCAATAGCTAAAATTAATCATCATAATGTAGAGGAATACAACACTTATTTTTAAATGTTAATATCGAATCACGATATGACAAAATGTATTGCATCTTGAATGATCCCAAAATTCGAAGGACACTGTAATTCGGTATGTCAGATTACGATTCGAATAGCATCTAATTTTAAACTGTGATTTGAACCCAGCAACGAAATATATTAAATAATATATACTAATATATGTGTAAAAATGACTAATGCTAACATTCATTTTTGCATATAAAGTTCAAACTCGCATGACACTCTAACTGTATATAAAATGCAAGTTTGGAAAATATTTTAATTTTCTTTCTGTTCTATTTTTGCAGGTAATTGAGAATTGTTTATTTTTTAAATTCTCTAATCATTTTTTTTAGATTAAGCTTAAACATATAATCGTGTTAAATTCTGCAATATTCATTTTTTTATACAATCATTCTTAGTTGTAAAAGTTGAAGTCGTAACTTGCCAAAACTCTAAATTAACACTTAATTTTAAATTTTAAGCATTTAATTTTGGCTCATTCCATGTTTTATTTCAATCCATAATAAAATGCATATTTCACTTTCCATTTTTAGTTAACTCGGCAAATCATGCTAACATCAGATCTGTCATTATGCTGTTTAAAAGAAAAATAGTTTTTTTCCCGATACGCTACAAGAAGGATGGGGTAACCGTCAGATAATTTAGTTAGTTTTCACAGAATCCTCCGATCCACTACAAGAAGAAATCGGTGTATATATAAAAGAAACTACTACGATTCCCTACACGTTACCAGCTACCCCAGAGTGAGAAAATACTTGCTGCCACCTAACCAAAACACCCATTAACCTCGAACCATCCAAGTCCATAGACGCAGGTTTAACATATATATTACAGGATAACTGCCCTGTTCATACTGCCAGGATCATCGGACCGTGGTTTCAGGAAGAACGAGATGTCGAGCTGCTGAACTTGCCAAACAAGGGGTGTGACCTAAACCCCATTGAAAATGTGTGGGCAAATGTGGTTAACGCTTAGGAGCCTGGGCAGGAGCGGACATCTCGACATCTGCTGGAATACATAATGGCAGAGTGGGAACTTTTCCGCACGAACCCACAAGTCATCTACAATCACGTGGCATCTGTTCCAAATAGGTTACGAGAGGTCATTAATAATAATGGAGGATGGACCAAATATTGAATAATTGTGTATAATAATGTTATGGTGGTGATGTAATAAATATATATTTATTTAATTCAGTTCCTTATAATTTGAACATTATGTTTTGTATATTCTTAAGAAAATTCCTAAATTTACTTGTTTCATATTTATTTTTGTAATAAAAAATTGAACTCTGTTATCATTATCTCTCCATTCATAGACCTTTTACTGGATAATCATTTGTTGATGATGTATGGACTTTAAACAGAAATGTTATTGCCTGGAGGAAAAGTCGATACTACAACTTAACTTACACTTTAACTATAACATGGCCACATCAAAATCCAATGTCTGAAAGTTTTTAAAGTATTCTACATTTCTGAAATAACTTAACTAATCTATTCCCTAAATTTAGAAATAAAGCATGAATAAAATGCATAGTCTTCCTAGCATCACCACCAAAACTACAGTGAACAATATATTTATTCTGTCAATGGTTTTCAAAAAATAAAACTATTACTATGACAACACCTGAGAGGGGGTGGAGGGGATGGAGGGAATGAGGGTGTAGGCCTGGAGTTTGAGAGGGGCTGCGTTGTTGACACATCTCGGAGAGGGTGGAGCAGAATTATTGTAGGGGACTGTACATATTTGTCACTTGAGTAACTCGAGAAAGAATTACAAACTTTTTTTATAATGGGGAATCCTAGTGTTGCTGAACCAAGTAAAAATGTTTGGTGCGCATCCCTGGCAGTGGTATAATAACGTTTTGAAACCTCTATGACTTCATGTATTACATATCGAAAATTTCTCTTATCATTTGTCTGGTACAAAGAGTTACGTTTTAGATATTCATTTTACCTACCCATGCGAGTTTAAGTTTTCATGCTAGATCATAACCGTCCATGATTTCGTATTGCTACCACCAACACCGCTTAGCATAACCTGCAATACACAGTCTAAACCGTATGACTCGACAAGTGAGTCACTCCTCTGATTTAAAGATCTTGACAGATTTGCCCCCAGTTGTAAAGTAGGCAAGAAAATAGTCTTAAATTCCCTTAAGGGCTTGTATATTGAATATAGGCCCCGACATACTTTAAATGGTGAATTAATGTTAAAACGTATTTATTGTGTCGTTCGGAGAAATGAAGAGGAAAATGTATCCGTGATACTAGTCTGTTTAAGAAGTAACCGTAATGGGGAAATTGAATGTATTATTTCTGATTTTATGTCTGCTGTATATAATAAAATCCCTGTTTATTTATTTATTTGTGTATGTGTGTGTGTGTGTGTGTGTGTGTGTGTGTGTGTGTTGTGTGATCAAAACACTTAGGGGCCCTCCGACCAATGCGTATCAGAAATTCGTATCCTGAAATTCGACATCAAATGAAACGAAACATTTGTGTGCTAAATTCAAGAAATTCCCACCATCAAATGAGCCGAAACATTTTGAAAAGAATACACTTCTTCACTTAGATGGTACAATAAAAATAATTTAGCGAGTGAGACGGGGTAACCATCCAACTACTCTTTAACCCCAACTTCCCTGATCAAACGGTATTGCAACACAGTGTCTTGCTATTCCTTTGATTAAGTGTGGTATGGTGTGTTTCTACTACTTCTACTGCTGGTGACCATAATCAGGATATTGAGGGTCCTAAGTGGGGTGGTAATGCTATAACTCCTTTATTTTTACATTTAACACACCTCATCCCCTTTTGCAACTTCTACGCTTCTTTTTCTTTAATCATGCAACACCCCTTATCCCCCTTTGGAAACTTCTATTCCACTTTTACTCTTTTATTTCCCACTCACCCTCTGTCCCCTCCCCCCTCCCCCGAATAGCCATTTTTCACTCATACTACTAATTTCCATCCTCAGTGGCAGTCATAACTTGCAATTTTTAATTCAATAGCTGAACCATAATTTTTCAGGTTAGGTTTATTACTAAAACTAACTGTAAATTGACTGCATAAGTCTTAGATCAGTTTCACAAGTTAGCTTACAGTGCATTTCAATCTAAAGGTTTTCAATACTTTGTAAGCTAAATTGTGAAACTGATCTAAGAAATATGGAGTCAATTGACATTTTTAGTAATAAACCTCCTCTGAATAATTATGGTTAAGCTGTTGAATTAAACATTGTAATATATGACTAAAAGAATTATTTTTAAAAACGTTTTAGATAGAAAAATGTATACTGAAGAATTTTGGAGTTTTTCACTTCTCATTTCTATACCTCACGTTATGCTCCTCGGTGGTGTAATGGTTAGCGTTGCTGACTACGAATCCATCGCCCAACGGAGAAAAAAGTTTGATAGAGTAAGAAGGATGAGAGGTAAGAAATAAATCCAGAATGTTAGGCCTACTCGTATCAGGAATAAGAGTAGGGTGTGTACACTGTACAGTGTACAATCTGCTCTTGGTCATTTAGTTGTACAACAAAACGTCTTTTCTTTAACACAGCTTGTGTTTTACGAGCTAGTGTTCTAGTGTTCGTATTATGTTCTTCTAACGACGTAAACATCTCTGCAACACATTGTTACGTTGGGTTGTTACATTTTATAATACTGAGAGGCTTCGCCGATACATTTTAAAAAGTTAGGGTCAACGTTTTTTGCAAACAGTCCCTGAAGAGTAGTGCTCCTAGGTAACGGAGAGAACAATTTTATAAACTCGAGTTATTTCTTTACACGTTTCGTCATTTTGGTATATATATTGTTGAAACCTCGTTATGGAATATATTTGTTTGTAGAAGCACCGTAAAAATGTTACAGTGGTGAAGGTCACAGAGCAAATACCCATATCGGCGACTTGTTGCTTCTTTGAAAACTTCCAGAAAAGCCTTACGTTGCCCGGAAACATATCACCTGCTATTACACAAATTTGCGATACATCCCGACATTCAGCAAATACGACAAGTCAAGAAACATCCCGCATAAACTTGTTCTTGACAAATAGGTTTTGATTGATAAAGAGTAAGCTTATGTTAAGAGGGTGGGACAACACTGAAAACGTCTCAGGAAGCAACCGCTGTCTACCTTTCTCCTAATTCTACTGACTATCCAAAATTCTTTGACTACCTCACTTCCAAAGTGGAATACATTCTATCCCGCTCTCCATTTGCTGACATCTCCATTTTAGGAGGTACCGTTGCCATCCACCTCCTGACTCTCACTCAACTTGTATTTCTGCCCGGAATCGTGCAAAATTTCTTCTTCGATTCGCCAAAAATTCCTTCATCCGACAAAAATGTGGAAATCTATCCAATTCTAATTCTTCTGGATCTTTCTGGCATCTAGCTAAGAACCTCTCCAATAGGGTGGGGTGATAATTTGCACCTTTTGAATTTGAATACGAAACCACCCAAAGAGTGTTATGCTATGAAAAAGAAGTTCAGTGATGTATAATTATTGGGTATTGCTTTATTTTCTACCTCTACCAAGCTCTACACCAATAAGTGACAACACCGTCAATAGCAAATACACTAATATAAAATTACCTCCAGTATAAAGTTGTTTCTGAAAGATTTTCACGATAAAAATATCAGACTGAATAGTTTTATAAAATATAGGAATATAAAAATAGCTGTCAATTATATTACAGTAGGATAAACTGTTTAAATCATTTAAATATTGCCATGTTTCATGCAAATCAACCACAGATGACTAAATATTTGTATATCATGTCAAAATATATTTCAGTATAGCTATAGTGTACAGTATATTTTGACTGTGTATGAAACATTAACTGATCTCAAAGGGCTTGGACTATCAACGATCAGCTAAGATCAGCTAAAGAGGACAGTGACATGAGAAATGGGAGTTCCAGCACTCCCTGTCTGCTGCCTGACATCTCCCCCGAAGTACTTCCCTGGCCGATTGGTGTCTACATTCTCTCCTTGAGGCTTTATGGCTGTGGTTTCAGCGCATATGATTGGGGTTCTTAATATGATAGTTAAAACATTTGGTTAGGTATAGGCTGACCATACGTACCGTTTTGAACGGGACAGTACCGTTTGTTTTATATTTCCTGGCCGTCCCGTCGTTTTAATAAAAATGTCAATTTTGTCCCGTTTTTAATAAAAACTATAAATATACTTTAATATTGGTCAATCATAAATTATTATTCATAACCATCCCAATGTCCCGTTTTTGTCTTAAGGAAATATGGTCAGCCTAGTTAGGTACGGTTATAGATCGTGCGCAAATCCAGCTAGATCTTACGGGCTTAATTTTGATTGTAACATGATTTCCTTAAGAGCTGTTGAAGGTGGCGCGGGAAATGAGATTATGAATAGTTGTATTTGATACGAATGAACATAGTAGAACAGCGTTTGTTATTAGTCGTGTGAAAGATCGTACAGTTTTTTCTTATTTTAGGCGTGGTAGGAGCAACATACCTTCCTATTAGACATATTAGGATGCTTTACGTAAACTATGATCAAAGTCGTAAGTATGGACAGCATCAAGATTTCTGTAAGGAGTGTCTTGAGTTTACGAATTATTTGCTAAAACATTGTAAGGACTGTCATATGGTATGCACTCAGTGTAAAAGCCCTAGATGCGTAAGCCATGTGGTAGAAGCTGAGAAGAGAGATTGTAATGAGTGTAGACGTATGTTTTCCAAAAACTAAGTGTTTAAAGCTCCATAAGACACATGTGGTACTTGCAGAAAGATAATAATTTGCGAATGTGAAATGTTTCATACGATTCGTGAGAGCAGGTGCATTCAAACACAGATGCAATGAAATTCATTGCCCGAAGTTTCATGAGAAATATAAAGCAGATGGGGTGAAGCATGTTTGTCATGTGAAAGATGCGAAACCCTAAAATAAAACGTGTATTATTGTACACTACGATATAGAGATATATGTACACTAACCCTGAGGCGAAAGAAGTTATCCCTCATTTACTCGAGACATAAGCCTTCTGCGACGAATGTTCGAATGATGAGGGTGATGAGTGTCGCAAGGAGGGTAAATATACCGTTAATTTTAAGGTGACTATAACAGAATAGCCCGTGAAGTTGTTTCTAAATTATAGAGTGAGACTATCTGATCAATTAAAAAACATGACTGTATATGATCTAGCAAATTACGCCGCAAAGTTCGATACGAATCTCTTTATAAGGAACTGCTTGAACAAGAGAACTCGGCAATATTCACGGGCTTCAAAGACACATTGTTGTACACGCCTTGTAAGCTAGCTAGGCTACTCAAGGTGATGGTGATGGATGCTGAGGTTTCAAAACGAAATTTCCCTTACACTCTCTTCACTCGTCACCCTTTAAAATACATTGGAGCACCACCACCAAAACATTACTTTAACTACGGCAGTATGAGTGCGAACGAATAGAAGGCTTTGATCGTTATTACAACAGCTTCAGTGAGGATAATCTGTAAAACGTAGCGAATGAGTGTGACTGTTGTGTGAGCCACAAAATGAAATGCTACCCGAATGAATTACGATCTATGTTACCCGATTCAACTGCGATCCGCTACAGGCTGCAATAACGATTGTATCCCTTTCTTCACTGTATTCCAGAACAAGTTCATACCAAAAGATAAACTTACCATCATTCCACAAAACAAACCACGCAGTTACGGGTATAAAGCCCTTTACTGGCTCACACACTTGCAGCAACAGAGAGATGTACTGTACACATAAAACACGCTCGCAACACGGGAAATGTGGTCATCAAGATCAACGGTCTTGCTTTCTGGGCCGACGGATTGTGTGAGGACCCTTGCACCGGTGAGAAGACAGTATACTCTCCCAACGGATGTCGATGGCACGGATGCCCACGTCCTGAGTGTGGTATCACAGGGGACTTCCATGATAAATCCGCCGCTGATAGCTTGGCATGGACCCGTACTCGAGATCAGCTTATAAGTTCTCAGTTCACTAACAGGATATTGTAGGACACGAGTATGCTGAGTGGAGAGAGACCAACAAGCAATACCGTGACGAAATAATGGTTATCAAACTTTTAATGGTGGTGACCTTCTTGAGTGTGTTGACGGTTTGTTTGTAGGGCGTACAAACCCTTTCAAACTATATTTTCCACCTGCGGATGGTGTAAATATTCACTATTTTAATTTTTCCTCGTTATACACCTACATGATGAAAAATAACCCATATCCTGTAGGTGCCCCTGAAAAGCTCGTGGGACCCTCTGTACCCGTATCGAAGAGCTCTCAGGATATTTAAATGAGAACTCTTTAGGTCTATCATTCGTTCATGTACTTCCCCCTCGTGATTTATGGATGGCAATCCTATCAGTTGTTTTCGATTATAAGCTTATATTTTCCTTATGAGTGAAGTGTGCAGAGAACAGTGGAACGTGTAATCACCCAATCAATCAAAGGAAGATCCGAGGAGTTTATAGAAGTCCTGAGCTGGGCCTAGCCGTTCGTCATGGTTACAGACTATTAAAGAATTATGACGTGTGGAGTTTCCAGAAACTCGATAACCTCTTCACTCCTAATATCAACACCTTCCGGAAAGATAAAGTTGAAGTATCAGGGTATCCACGAGGTGTTGAGCATATATTGCGCGAAGCCCTGGCAAGCGTTTTAGTGCAAGGTTTTGTTTAAACATTCCAGTCGAGACATGATGTATAGGTTCCGCCCAGTGTATGCATGAACGCAAGAATAGCCGTGTTTGATTTGGATTTCCTGTCTGGTCATGCTTTATAAGCTCTGCCCACAAACCGTTGTCACCATCATTCGCTGTGTTTAGCTTCGTTAGTCGTCCGCAAATATTGCTGTCGTGGACATGTACTAGCTGCTGAAGTTTTACTTCTAAGTTTACCATAATTACCTGCGTGTGATTGTACACCACTCTCGAATTTAACTGTTTAACAACGATGACTGCCTCTGATATTGTTCAACGCCTTTGTAAAGTGGTATTCTGTAAAATCTGAAGATGTAATAAATACTGAACATCCGTCCCTTGACGCATCTCTTGAAGTCTTTAAATCAACCTTAATATACGCAATGATGACAGATCAAGATGCTCAAGTGCTTTATGGCTATTCTAACGAAAGTATCACAGGGGGTATCTCCACAACCAACTGCGTGTACCTCGGTGCCTTGTTATTACCTAAAAAGTTCATGACAACCGCTTTAAAGGCTTCCTATCCAACCCTCTCGGTTCCGTCTAGATAACCTCTAGGACTTCATCATAACAGCTGACATTTATGACTTCTCTTATCTGTAGACCAAATAAACACCTTCTTTTATCTTCGACTCACTTATTCGCAGAAACTTGTTTTAAGTATCGAAATCCTTCACCTTCCTTTTCATCGCTTTCACGAAGTTTTTCATTAGTTCCAGCTTAATGTGAAGAGATCGTAGGTATATCTTCTTGGGGTCAACCAGATGTTTATGTGCGACCCCCTTTTGTCCAGGAATTAAAGCTTGATGAAATGGCCACTCCTTAATGCCATTATGAGAATCTCTGGCTCGACTATTCCACTCAAAGAAAGCAGCAGTATTTTGTATATCCCAGCTGCATGCCAAGAAGAAGCGCTACGACTTTTAAATCGCCACAGATGTGCCAGTTGTACTTAATGTACTCTCTGTAATTCAAAACAAGCTTTATATTTTCATATGACTTTTTCATATGAACAGCACGTCCGAGTGGAATTAATGGATAAACGTTTCAATTATGTGACAGCACAGCCTTTAGACTTAACTTGGATGAGTTAGTGAACAGTCGCCATTTTTCTGGTTCATGTTCATGACCAAGTGCCATCATTAATCCGTTTACATCGTTATAATAACACGAATTTCCACTCAAAAAAACACATGCGGAATACAGAAATGTTTGTATCTTTTGCCAACAGAGTCCACCCTTGCAGCCTAGAACCTAGTAGCTCTGCTTGACTCTTAAATAAGCTTAAGTCCCTGACGAGGTTATTTAACACCACCTTGTGTAATTAAATGAGGCTCTCTTGACTCAGGTGGTTGAAAATCTGAGTCAATGTCTTGTTCCAATTCCAACGGCTCGTCTAGGGTAGTTTCATCTTCTATGGTCCACGTCTCTGGCCGCTCTGGCATAGGAAGACTTTCACCAGGTGGCAACGGTATTATTGCCGATGGATGGAAGATTTCGATATTCATTCGATTTTTTGCTTTTAAAAGAAAATCCAAAGACATTCGTCAACCAAACGTAACAGTCTGTGACGCGATCTCTCTGCTCTCTCCAAACCATAGGGAGAGCAAATGGCATGGATGGATTCGCTCTCAGCTCCTTCATCAGTATCATCAGTAACACCACTCGTCACGCCATCCGCTCTGCGGCTTTCGCCGCCAGGGAGCTCCCGCCGTCCTTCAAAGTTCCGGACGAGCATACTCGAAGTAAGTACACTTTTACTCTGGACATGACACCCCTATTAAGAAGGCCATATTTTCTTCGATGTTTCTCCGCGCTCTTAGGATCGCCAGTCCGGAATACATCGATGCCGAATTGGAAAAAAATCAACGGTATTGGAAGTGATCTGTGCTACCCACCTGCGTTTATGGAATCTTGTCTCAACAAGGCAAAACGAACTTTCTATCGTGTGAACAATAGCCCTCACACTTTATCGAAGAATATTTTAGTACTTCCATTTTGCTCAGGCTTTTTAGGCATTGCTAATGTACTTAAACTTTTGAATATTAATGTAGTATTTTCATATGACAATATTGTGAAAAATATCATAGTAAAAAATAGTCCTACCAATAATTCAGGCATTATCTATAAAATTGGTTGTAAACAATGTGATCCCTTTTACAGTGGACAGACGGGAAAGGAATTGCACACACGTGTAAATCAGCATCAATATTCCGTTAGAACGGAACAGTCGTCCAGTGCCCTTTTCGTCGATTTGTCAGAGTTATATATATATATGTTAGCCCCTCCGTCTATGGCCTTGGTTGGTTCGAAGTCGACGGGGGTTCTAGTTAGGTGGCAGCAACGGATATGTTACTTGCAGTAGTTTCTTCTATATTACTCTCCGAGTTCTTCTATAGTGGCTCGGAGAATTCTAGAAGGGTTACTAAATTCTCTGAAGAATCCCAGACTCTTCTTATAACGTATTGGGAAATTTTAATGACTAAGTTTTCTCAAGAGAGCAAGGCTCGAAGGAGAAGATAAAGACTATTTCTTACAGTATTTTAATGCTAAAATGTACAGGCAGTGCTCAGCCTTTGAGTCTACTTCTGAATGAACATGGAAGAAATTATTGGGATTTATATACCCCGATTCTACTAACATCATCATTATTAAATGTTGAAGGGGCTCTATTATTTTTGCACAATAGTTTTTTGTTGTGACAATAGTTAAACAAATAAATGTGATATAGGAAGAGGAAGCCCTATTTTTATCTTAAACCGCGTATTTTCAGATCTGCTATTTTCCTGATCCTCCGAGTTAATTAGAAACGGAAATTGAACTATGCATCTTTATACTAAGATATGCATATGAGTAAAAATTAAAGGTTTAAGATTCACAATTAAATGCTTAGGCAAGTCATGACTTCATCTTTTATAACGAAGAGAGAATGTATACAAAACATGAACACTGCAGCTTTTAATCAGGATTCATTATTAAGCTAAATCTAATAAAATTATTAAGAAATTTTAAAAAGAACAAGTCACCAATTATTTGGCAAAGTCGAAAGCACATCAAAAATTGATCCCAACGAAAAATAATAATAAAAAAATAATAATAATATCGCCGCGTATACATTCCTAATGGCGACATAATGTCGGGTCGGATATTGAGTACATTGTAATTTTGGTTTACTATAACTATGATTATAATTACCAATTAATTCACATTCATTTACTGTCGTTAACTCGTTAACAACAGTTTCATTACAGTACATTAATTACATGATATTAAATCATTACAGTTAATTACAATTGACCACAGTTAACTATAGTTTACAGTGTTTCATATTTCCATTAGGATAACTCTTATTTTTGGGATTTAACACAAAGTACATGGGCACATATATAATATATATACATAACACGCATAACGATATATAAAATAACCATGCTTTTGAATTAGAAGTAAACAAGAGAGGAGATTTCGTAATTAGATGCCCGCCTTCTGTGTTGGTCAGCAGAATTCGAACACGGGTGTCAGCATGACGAGTATCTTGCGAGGGAACAATTAAAAAAAATATAACACAAGATAAAGGTCAAGAAAGGACATGGACGTATGAATTGAATAACAGATAACTTGCGTTATGCGACTTTGGTCCTGATGTAAAAATTAATAATTGACTATAAAGATGATATAGGAATTATTCATTATGCATTTTTACACACACACACACACACCCACCCACACACACGCACACACACACACACACACACACACACATATATATATATATATATATATGTTAAACACAGACCGTGCATGGAACAAGGAACTCTTCTGGGAAATTACATCCACTATAGTTCGATAAGTAATGATAAATGACACACACACACGCACACACACACACACACACACACACACACACACACACACACACACACACATATATATATATATATATATATATATATATATATATATATATATTAAACACAGACCGTGCATAGAACAAGGAACTCTTCTGGGAAATTACATCCACTATAGTTCGATAAGTAATGATAAATGACAAATACTGTAGTTTTTTGCTTTTTCATGATGGAAAGCCCAACGTGGTCACCGGGTTACTCGCAAAGAGGCCCCAAAATATAGCTTCCCTCACCAGCTATCTGCAAAGCAGATAGGATCCTGTCCCAAAGCTGGATCCTACCTGCTTTTCGTATATTGAGGTTCTGAATGTAGTAGGCTAGGTGTAAGCTGTAAACCCTAGATCCTGTCCCAAAGCTGCATCCTATCTGCTTTGCAGATAGCTGGTGAGGGAAGCTATATTTTAGGGCCTCTTTGCGAGTAATCCGGTGCCCACGTTGGGTCGGTACCTTTTCATCGCCGCCATCTCATCGCCGCCGACTCATCGCCGCCGACATCGCCAGCCAACTCATCGCCGATCCAACTCATCGCCGATCCAACTCATCGTGAGTCAACTCATCACCAGAAAAATATAGATGTATACACAATATACACAATGGAAATTATAAATATTTTATATTTTGAATATTTTGATAATATAAGATTCTATATTCTAACTTTTCAATATTATTAATTAATAACTAGGAAAACCAACCAACTTTACTTTATTAACATGTTTTTCTTCTAGAGAAAGCTGGCAACTTTACTTAAGCTTGAAAAAGATGTTAGTATCTTATATTTCTGTTAAGCTTCTACTGTTAAACTTCAGAAACCCTTCAAGATGGAGCATATTTCCAGCCAGCGAGGCAGAGAAAAATTTGCCAACAATAATAAATAATAAATAAATAATTTAATAAATAAATAATTTGCCAACAATAATAAATAATAAATAAATAATTTAATAAATAAATAATTTGCCAACAATAATAAATAATAAATAAATAATTTAATAAATAATAAATAATATAATGATTAATCGTCTTTTCCTTTCCTAATCATTTTATTTTTTTTACTATTATTTGCGTTGGATCGGTGATGAGTTGGATCGGCGATGAGTTTGGCTGGCGTTGAGTTGGCGGCGATGAGTCGACGGCGATGAGATGGCGGCGATGAATCGTCCCATCCCCCCCACGTTGGGCTTTCCATCATGAAAACGAAAAAACTATAGTATTGAATTGAATATTGATATTAATAATAAAATAAATACATTCTTTTCAATTTACAATGACATGAATAATTGTGAAGCTCGACTAATTATTTTATTTAATTTGGCCCTTAAGCTTTAGGCTTTAGTGGGCTCTTCTTAAATATAAACAGCTAGTTGTTATTAATTAATAATAATAAATAAATAAAAAGTAAATAAGTATTATTAATAGTTAAAACATGTATTAATCTTAATAGTTAAAACATGTATTAATCTTAAATTATCACTACTGACAAGACAAATACAAGGTCACCATTGAAGGCACTATACTAATACCATACAAAGAAACCAATATTACATATGAGAGAAAAGAACTGAACAATCCCAAGAAATGTGTTTTTAATACTAGATTACACATGAGAAATTAATAATTAGTAAACAGTATTAATGGACATTAATCCTAGCTTTTTGTTAGTATGCCATTATTAATCAAGATTTCAACTTGGTTTTAAACAAATTTACATTCACAATATTTTTTATATCGGCATGTAAGTCATTCCATAGTTTCAATCCAATGAAAATGGGTAGTTTTTGAGATGAAGACAATCTAAATTCAGGTATAACAAGCTTTGATCTCTATTTCTGGTCTGATACGAGTGGATTTCTTGATGAGCTACAAAATATCTATTTACCCATTGTAAATTAATGATTTTGTTCTTACACTTGTAAATAAAAATAAAATGTGCCAGTCTGGTTATATCATTGAGCTTTAGTAGGTTTAGCTCTTTAAATAATGCACTAGAGTGATCAAGGAAATCAGCATCAGATAATAACCTTATTGCTCGTTTTTGGATGACAAAGATACCATTTAATACGTTGTTAGCGGAATTTCCCCAAACAAGGGTGCGTGCACTACGTTATATAAGGAAGAACAAGAGTATGATAAAGAGTCAATAAAACTTGTTTAGGGACTACATTTCTAAATTTAAACATTATAGCAACGCTCCTTGAAATCTTTTTCGCGATATAATTTACATGATCACTCCATTGCAAATTCTTATCTAGCATTACACCAAGAAATTTTGTTACAGTACACTCCTTTATAGCGATTTCATTAACATTAAGTTCATCAAGATATACATTTCTTTTATTAGTAAAAATCATGAAATTTGTTTTACTGGTATTTAGGAAGAGTTTAGTGGTGGTCAACCATTTCATTACACTGATGAATTCTGAATTAAATATATTCTTAGCTGTATTAACATCTTATTCGAACTATAGTGGATGTAATTTCCCAGAAGAATTCCTTGGCCATGCACGGTCTGTGTTTAACATTTAAGTTTCTCAGGGGACCATTCTGAGTTTGTGTATATTAAACGGACGTGTTATGTGCTTGGAAAAGTGGACGCTCAATGTTCCGGTTGAGGTTTAAGTTTTGTTTTTTGGATAAAAATATAATAGTTACCCCTTTTTCTTTGATGTATTCAATCCGACGTGAATGCAACGAGTTTCTTGCATATATTGAGGTTCCGAATGTAGTAGGCTAGGTGTAAGCTGTAAACCCTAGGTCCTGTCCCAAAGCTGGATCCTATCTGCTTTGCAGATAGCTGGTGAGGGAAGCTATATTTTGGGGCCTCTTTGCGAGTAACCCGGTGCCCACGTTGGGTTTTCCATCATGAAAAAAACTATAGTATTTGTCATTTATCATTAATTATTTGAACTATAGTGGATGTAATTTCCCAGAAGAATTCCTTGTTCCATGCACGGTTTATGTTTAACATACAAGTTTCTCAGGGGACCATTCTGAGTTTGTATCTATCTATCTATCTATCTATCTATCTATCTATATATATATATATATATATATATATATATATATATATATATATATATATATATTACCGAGTGTCCCAAAAGTCAGTTTACCAAAGAAAATGTTCTCCTAAGGTGAGTTTACTACAAAGAAAAAACTTGTTTCATAAATATTTTACAAAACATAAAAAAAAACAAAGAAAAAAAATTTCTGAAACATATTTACAAAACATGAGAAAAGTTCTGGTTACAGTAACTGTTCAAAATGTCGTCCATGTTGTTCGATGCACATCTTGTATCTGTCAACGGTTGACCGGCAAATTACTTTACATAATTCCTTATCATTGCTTAAGAGCTGGAATTCTTCACAAATGTAGTCTTTAAGGTCTTGAAGACATGCTGGCTTTTTGCTGCAAAAAAAATTGTCATAACGTTTAGAATCATCATCAGGAGAAAACATTTTCCTCGGTAAACTGACTTTTGGGACACCTTGTATATACACAAAAAATTATTTTCAAGTTTAGGTTAGGTTAGGTTAATCAATGTTCAATTTTCTACTTTTGGTGGTAAACGGAACCTCCCACCCACTTGGCACTCTGGCACTGATACTACCCCATTACCACATCTCGCATCCCATCGTCATAAATATACCTATACTCCTTATTTATATTCTTTTAATAAAGAAATCAGAGTTATCACTGAACATAAAAGAACTTACAGTATATTTCATAACCCTGTTTGAATTACAATGTTCATCACTTTATCAGAAGGCAACTCGAAAGTGCTTTTGCCCAAAGATAACTCTACAGTTATAAAACTTGAAAACCACAAGTTGATGTGACACATATCTTCCATGAAAGAAGAGGATACGAGAAGGGCATTATATCTACATATCTACTCAACAATAAGAAACATGGGTATGGCAAACTGAAAACAGTGAGAAAATGGTATAACCGTAAAAGCGAGAGAGAGAGAGAGAGAGAGAGAGATTATTTATTTTAGATGGACTTCATTTCGACAAAACGAATTATTATGTCGCGAGAAAAATAAAGGCAAAAACATTAATATAAAACTATTTTTCTTCCGTTAATGGCTCGAAGAGTGAAGTTGAAAGATGAATAGCTAATCCCATGCCTTCGGGAGCTAATCAAATTGCAAATTTTTTAATTAGAAGAAAGACAAAAATTTGAATTTTAATTAAATTATTTATTTATTGATAATTAAAATTTTTTCTCATTATCATTATTATTATTATTATTTATTAGTTTCA
This sequence comes from Bathynomus jamesi, assembly GCA_023014485.1. Lineage (NCBI taxonomy): Eukaryota > Metazoa > Arthropoda > Malacostraca > Isopoda > Cirolanidae > Bathynomus > Bathynomus jamesi. The sequence goes on from JAJOZX010001529.1 coordinate 536,815, forward strand.
CGGACAGTTGTGGAAAAATACAGTAATTATACAGTTTTAAAAATCCACAAAACTTGGACTTCTAATAAACTAACTTAACCTAACGTAACTTAACTTAATGTAACCCTTAAAAATTGTCGACACAATGTCACATTCAGAAAATGTTGTCAGGACAGAAATTTTTTAGATCACAAAATTTTAGTTTCGTTCTGGAAGTTTTATTATTTTTGACGAAAGAGGAAAAACAGCCAAATAAACATTTTATATTAATTAATAACTTTGGGACCTTTTTTGAAATTTTATTTTTTCAACTATTGTTTCGCCAACTGCCCGAGTGTCCAAACAGTTTCCACCAAGTGGGAATTACATTCATTAATTAAGTACATTGCATTGATGCGCTGTGAACTGAATGGAGGACATTTTGAACATTTATTGTTCCACAAATAGATGTATTTCCCATTTGGCACAGACTTTTCGGACACGAGTTTGAATGCATTTCTTATTGAGCAGAGACTTTACGGATACCATAATATTACTACACATTATAGAGAACGTATAAACAATTCCATGTTTTTTTTATACATTTATAAATATTTATAAATGGCATTCCATATTTATATATTTACCATTAAATTTAAAATTATATGAAAATTATATAATTGAAATATATATTTTTAGTCATTTTAGGGAAAAAATTTATTTTACGCATAAGAAATAGTCCATGAAGTCTATTACTTTGAAAGCTGATCATGTGATGTTTTTTCTGTTTACAGATAACTGTTCAAATACTGCAAAATGTTCAACAACCCTGCCTGAAACGTGTTAAAACGTTCTTAACTGTTCCTAGTACATAATTCGTGTAACATTTATTTAAGACCATGATGTTAAATGCTGTTGTGCCTGAGTTTTGCCACACCCTGTGACAAAAGACACAGACGTGATTTTTACGCTTTAATACAAAAAAAAGATTTAAGTTGTAGCTGTATCCTAACATTGCTTCTTGTCAGATCAGCGAGATTTAGAGACGTTGGGTCAGTTCAGTAGCTAGATGATGTAATGACTTGTGGTTTGGATCCCACGTGAAGCTGTATGTTTCCTACGTCACATAATGTTTGGTGTTACGAATGAGGCTAAAGAACCCCAAACATTATTATTAGTATGAAAAACCCAAAAGTAAATTTAGATTTCGAACATTGACTTCAGATTTTGTGTACATTGTACAATAAAATTTACACAAATGAACATATCAGATAAACAGTACACTAAAATATTTACTTACTTTTAGGAAGAAAATTACACTTTTCAATAAATTTATTAAATATTTAAGTACCTTTTTTGTTCATTAAGTACCTAGTAAAAATTCTCATGAAACACCCTATTTAAAAAGATACTCTATTTAAATACGCTATTTAAGAAATAAATTAAATATTTCTCACTTAACAAATGTAACTGTAAGAAAGAACTTATCCATTAAATCTGGTGACGATTTTTCTATACAATGGCGCTCATAAGAATTCGTTGAGAGAAATATTTCATTTTTTTTCATTATTTTTTGTACCATGCATAAGATAGTTATGAAAAGATTACTTTCGTTTGGAAAAATAAAAAAATAAAAAATTAGATTAACTCCAACATATAACATAAAACATCAAAGAATTTGAGGGAAAAAAAAAATTGCAAAAGTAGTTTTCGTACATTTATTTACAAACTAATTTAATACTTTTCGTGCCCACCTTAATCTTGAAGAATATAAAATTTTTATCAGTTGTTGGCTGTGTATTGATGAGAGACTAGTAGTGTGACCGCAAAGTGGTAGAGCGTATATACAATTGCAATGTTGATCAAATGAGTGCCATTACCAACCCCCCTTTCCCCTTGGTGCAAGGTGCCAACCCCCAACCCCTACCCCCAGGGTGCCAAAAATTAAAAAAAGTAAGAAAGGGAGAATCCCCCAAGCTGCCACAAGCTGGGGGAATCCACCTAATCTAAGAGAGAGACCATCTTTTGCCTGAGAAATCCAGACGCAAAATAAAGCTCTTCAAAGCATCACCTGGCATATAAGGTGTAAATAAGCCAGTTGGCTTAAACAACCATTTGGCTTAGAGGGCTTAATCTAGTATAGAAGGCGTAAATGGCAGGTGTATGTACATGTATATATATATATTAATTTATAACTTTTGAGTTACCAGATTGCGCTATTTATTTAATTAAAGCAGATGTTCTTGACAGCATCAGTTAGCTTAGAAGTCTTAATCCGCTAGTCGGATTCGAAGGCGTAAACAGCCATTTGTTATAGTGTATACATATATATATATATATATATTTATTGAAGGTGCATTGTATATATATATTCCCATCACCCTGCTATTCCTTAATATCGTTTATATATACACCCAGGAAAACATTTATTGGATAATAAAACACAATTGCATCATTCTGTGTATTTAGAGGAGTTAAGGGAAATAATTCATGAAATATATAGGGAATAAATATACATTAAAAAATAATGTACAGCAAAAATACACACATTAAACGAAGGATATATATATATATATATTCTAAAATAATAATAGTACAGGATAAAATTATATACCCATTTAATAAATGTACGAGCAATATATATATATATATATATATATATATATATAAACAGCAAAAATAATATATAAAATAAAAAATAATAAGAGTACAGGATAAAACTATATACCCATTTAATATTTGTACGAGCAAATACATACTTATACATATAAACTTCAAATAATATACATCAAAATACATACACTTTATGTTCTACTGCGCTTAACTAAAATACTAAATTCGCAAGTAATCGAGTCTATAGTTACATCATTGTTGCTTTGTACTATGCAATAAATACGATTTTACATTATTTCACCATTCAAGGGGTGTGGATGCCTATATTCAATGTAAAGGACCTTCAATTCGTTCAATTTGTTTGTTGGCAAATTATCACTCTCTTTAAACACGGACAGAATACATTCAAAATCACGCACAAAGAGGGCGTCGTTCGCCACAACATCATTATTAAATTCAAGTTTATAAATACTCTTTTTCAATCGAGGGTTTATTCCTACCAATCCGAGCTTTTCAACAGTGACCTCTCCTTCACAACGCATAGCGGCAGTTGAAATAATCTTCTAAGTCGTAACGACAACTGCTCATTATATAAAGAAATAATTCTTCAAGGTGATCAGTGTAGGTGAGTTCAGCCCTGTACCGCTCAAGTCCTTTGTACCAAAGTTCATGATATTTCAAAGTGTCTATACCTTTCAAATAAGCATCCAGTTCCAGACCATTCTTGCCTTGTTCAGTCCTACACTCGGTAAATCCGTCGAGCAGAGTGGTGTGGTGTATGCGTATTCAAGAACTGTATCAAAATAAAGCATATCGGCAACACGTGCGTCGAATAAAGGCTTTAGCTTACGGAAACCGACGATTTCAAACATTCTCTCGAGGATGAAACGGTTTCGCATGTGGCCAAAAACGTTATTATCAGACGCATTCTTCCACACCAGTCGTATATCAATGCATGGCTGGTCGTGATTTATACATGACGTACAAATAATGGCATATGAGAGGGCATCACTAATCTGTTCTCTTTCCTCCCCCCCACTTCTCAACCATCACGAAGACTCTATTCATCTCCTCAACACTTAAATAAATAACATTCCGTTTACCAGAGTTTATTTGTCCACAAGTCGTTTCAAGTACATAGTTAACGGTCCAGGTTTTACGCCTGAACACACGCAACGACTTCGTCACGGATACATCGTATACGGCATTGAAAATGCTGCTCAACGGAAGATCCATCGTTTTTTATTGTGAAGAGTGCACGTCCAGTCGGGTTTAGCTCTGAGATGAATATGAGCAGCCGGTGCACGGTTTGGCAATGAGACAGGTGTGGGGGAACAGATCACACGGATGAGTCATACCATGCGCTAATATTTCGTGTACGGGTTTTTTCCAGCATGAAGAATCACGTGAATACTTGTGCCCCATTATACCGGACAATCAGAATTTTTCCGATACATGGAGCAATATCGGTTTTAATGTTTTATTACTCCCCAGAATGCGCTCCAATCATCTTCGTTCAGAGGTATATTATTACACACATTTTATTAACTCTCCAGCACACTACTTGAGAGGAACATGTGTCCGTATTTATTCTTTTTGCTTAGCAGTCGATATTCGTCTCTAAATTCTAATAAAAACTTACACAGGCCTTCAGCCACAACCTCACTGCGAACCTCTTCATGATATATATGAATGTAGTGGTAAAAGTATTTCAGCTTGTCCTTGATGACAAGATATACATTCTCAGCCGCAGGGTAAAATTACTCAGTATGATGCAGCATGATATAATACCGCTTGTCATACCACTCATCAACAGGACTCACTACCCATACCCGTTGCTTCTCTTCTCACGTGTTCTTTCTTTCACTTCACGGTATATGTATATATTGTTCCTTTCACTCCACGGTATATGTACGCTTTTATACAGTTTAGTCCTACAACTTAGTCCATTACATCGTTTGTGCGACGAAATCCAGCAATGCTCTCGCCAGAATATCCATAGAGAATTTGAGCCTCTTGCTCCTCACACTTCGAACGGTTCAATATAGCCTTAAAAGTCTCAAAGGAGGGAGGGCTAGGGATTCTTTCAGTATTCACCACAACTTCCGACTTTACCGAATACCACTTTATAAACGTCGAGCACGCAATACCAAAGGTAGCCATCAATATTTATCGCGTACGTGAGAATTCTTCAAATACACGTTTGAGACCCAGGGCTTGCAGCGGTCAACTGATCACGCAGGAGTAGAGATATGCCCAAGTAGTAGCAGGAGTCACATAACCCTTTGATTGATCTTACAGTGGGCCGAGCTAAGGATATTTTCCTGTACTTACACACACACACACACACACACACACACCACACACACACAAAGGAGAAAATGAAACACTAATTAAAACATGATTTATTTAATAAACATATTCAAATATACTTAATAAATAAAATAAAATATCGTTAACACATAAATAGGTATATATATATATATATATATATATATATATATATATATATATATATATATATATATATGGCAAAACATTCAAGTACTATGGTACCCAAAGGGTACGGTATCATATGTGCCAGGCACCTGGTAACGTTTCCTTTAGGTGTTACGACACACCTTCGTGTCCCTAAGTTCATTCACGCCCTCCAGTTTTTGTGTCCGAAAATTGTGGGTCTCTACAGTCAGTTGGGGTGGCTGCTCACCCTCATCTTCTAAGCACTGTAGCTCATTCAACGAGTCAAAGTTAAAGACCCGTCAGTTCGCCTGGATAATCGTGATGCCCTTCGCTTTCCCGATATATTTCAGCTCTTCCCCCACCCTTACCCGTACCCCATACGTTCTTGAACCAGTTGATACAAAGGAGTCAGCGTATGCATTATCACCATACTCATCGTTGATCTCGTCAGTCAACTGTCTGAGGAATTCCCCAATAGGCGGCATGTACAGTATCCACCCTCCCTCTCTGTGAATATTATAGGACCCTCCTCCCAAGAGACTGCAGTAATCCAGAAAGCTGGATGCGGGCGTATGCCGTTGTGAAGCTGGCTACAGGTATGTTTGTAACACGTGAGGTATCTGTGGCGAATTCGGTGATGTTCTACTTTATTATGTAAGCATCACCTACATTCACGATCTCCATGACCTCTTTATAGGGGGCATTGGCATAATCCCACATCTCGTTTTAACTTTGTGCCAAATGAACGCTCCCTTTGCCTGTGTTTTCTGCAAATTTTCCCCAAAGCCTATTTAGACACAACTTTGCACTAAAGCGCTTGCCTAGGTTCTTTACAATTTAGGCCCGGTCAAGTTGTATCCCTTTACGGTCGCGGCAACGCTGAATATAAGCCGATTTATCATCTTCGGTCTCAACTACTCGCGGATACCCTGATGTTTCTACGTTATCGTTCAAAAAAGTGATTATATATGGCATGAAAAGGTTAGGTAGCTTCTGAAACCTCCATACCTCATGTATCTTCAATATTCTGTAGCCATGGCGAACGGCTAGGTCCAGCTTAGGGCTTGTATATACACCTCTGATCTTACGCTGGTTGGGTGTATGATTACAGTCCCCATTTTTCTCCTCTGCGCACTTCACGCACAGGGGAAATATCATCATGTGATCTATAACGACGGGTAAGATCGGCATCCATAAATCGCGAGGGGGGAGCACGTCTACGAAAGAGAGTCCAAAGTAGCGCTCACTCAAGTTAGCTGAGAACTCCTCGACGGTTGGCATAGCGGGGCACACTAGTTTTTCATGCGCACGTACGGGGTACGGATTGTACTTCATCACGTAGGGATATAAAGAACAGAAGTCGTATTAATGGAGTTTCACGCCCTCAGTAGGCGGAAAGTATAGCTTGAATGGGTTTGTACGACCTCCAAACAAGCTGTCATCACATTTGAGGGGGTCCAACACCATTGAACGTTTGATGGCACTTATTTCTTCATGGTACTGACCATCTGTTTCCATCCGTGCATCATACTCATACTATCACACGATCTTCTTAGTGAACTGGGAGCCTATAATTTCCTCGCTGTTACGGATCCATACGAGGCTGTTGGCAGGGGATCTTCCATGGTGATCCTCTGTGACGGCACAGTCAGGGAGTGGGCATCCATACCACCACCAGCCGTTCAAGGAGTACACACTCTTCTCAACAGTGGTTGGATCCTCACTTAGGCCATCAACCCAAAAAACACGACCATTGACCTTAATGGATACTTCCCCTGTGTTCCGGGCGTGTTTTATGTATACCCCGGTCTCCTGCTGTGGGTGTATAAGCCAGTAAATAGCCTTGTGCTCATAAATGCGGGGATTGTTTCTGTGAATGACGGCTAAGGAGTCTTTAGGCATGAAGTTATTCTTCAACACCGTAAAACATAATGAGGCGATCGTGGTTGCGACTTGCAACGGATCGCATTTGAAACGAGCTATGTACATCCTTCTAAATTCCAGGAAACGTACTCTAAGCACTCGCACATCATTCACGCAATAACGCTCATATTCATCAGCTATATTGAATGGACTAGTTTAATTAAAACTGTTGTAGTAGCGGTCAAAATCTTCAAGCTCACTATCACTTATGTTGGTGTAGTTTAAGTAAAATTTGGGGGGGAGCAGTCCTACGTAATTAAAATGTCGCTAGTGAGGAAAGTGTAAGGGAAATACCCTTTTGAAACTTCGGCGGCTACACCCATCACCTTGGGTAGCTTGGCTAATTTACGAAGAGTGAATAATATAGTATCTTTAAACTGAACATTAGCGCTTATCTGCATTTGTATAAGTTTGTTCCCCCTTTTCAAGGGGTGGACTGTAAATACTATCGATGACTTGTGTTCAAGGAATTCCTTATAAACGAACTGTGTGTCAAATTTGCCCCGTTGTGGGTAAGAATCTACAGTCATTTTCTTTAACTTGTCCGCTAATTTGATAATATAGGATACAAAGAGTTTCACAGGGCTGTCGTGTGCAATCGTTTTAAAAACGTTTGTCCGTTTACCACATTTATGACACTCGTCACACTCGACCTCCATGAACTCATCGCAGATAGTCTGGCTTACGAGTAGATGAGGGATAACCTCTTTGGTTTCAGGGATTGTGTAAGTTTTTTATATCGTAGTACACGGTTATACAGGGTTTATTTTGAGGCTTAGCATCTTTCATATAACATACATGCTTCACTCCATCCCACTTATATTTTTCATGACATGTAGAACAGTGAATTTCATCGCAGTTATGTACAAACGTACTCCAATTATTCATCATATGAAACATGCCACATTCACACATTCTGATTTTCTTGCAAGTGCAAGGTATTTATTATGAAAAATGTACATCTACACACATTACATTCCCTCTTCTCGGTTTCAACGACATAACTTTCACATATGGGGCTTTTACACTGCTCACATACCATGCAGCATTCCTTACAATGTTTCATTATAACGTCCGCAAACTCGAGACATCCCTTACATAAATCATGATTCCTTCCATATTTTCAACTTTTATCATAACTAGCGTAGAGAGTACTTATATTCCGTATGGGGAGATACGATGTCCCTGACAATCCTAAAATAAGTAGAGGTCTTGTACGATCTTTCACACAGCTTTTAAAAACATACACAGTCCTACGTTGATCATCCATTCCAAATACAACTATACGAACATTCATTTCCTGCTCTACCCTTCTCAGCTCTTCAGCACCCATATTACACTCAAACTCCAGCTTACGATCTGAAGTCAGTTTACGAGTACGCTGCACAGCCGTAGGCAACCAAATATTTTTGACCCAGGTATTCAGTACAGTAAACATATGGGCTAACACAACTGCTATAAAGCCGCAACCACGATCGACGGTTATATGCTTTCTGTAAATAGACTGAGAATTGAAATTAAGAGTATAGGGTGTGGCACTATGACACGTAACCCGGTATACTCTGTCAATATCTACCGTGAAGTTGTCCATATTGAAGGTTGTACTACTTTGAGAGGCCTCATTATACGGCCCAAGATATATTCTCTGTCTACAGCTGACAAGCGTCTGAACGGTATTACTACCCAAAAATCATCTACATTCCTGTCATCTGACCCGAACCTGAAGGACAACCTCGTCCAGACTTCACATTCTTCGCGGTTCTCAAGGGCAAACTCCACAACACGCTTAACTACGCGTCGTAGTCCAACACCGTGGCTATACAGGGCTCCAGGGTCAACGCTGACCCCGTACCGATTTCTAGTCAGGGCAGGGGTGGGGTTAGCGGTGCGCACCAGTTCGAATGTTATACCTTCCTCCACAGCACGAGAGGCTGCTGCGGGTTTAGAGGATGTACCCTGAACTGAACAGGTACAAGGGGGTATATTTGAGGAGTGAGCTAGTATGGGGGTTAAGTTATAAGACGTAGAGAGCTGGGGCTCTATTACTGGTGGTCTAGCAACGGTGCACTCCTGGCACGTTTTATACCTTACGTGGAAGGTTCTTCATCATCGTGCCTCCGATTTCAACTGCCACATGGTGGAGGTATCGCTGGTGAGGGTTCGTTAGCGGGGTTGGAGTCTGTAGCTACATTGTCATCGGGGTCTTGCGTAATACCGATGATGGAGTACTGTACAACGTTTTCATTCACGGTTCTGTGAAAGAAGAAAAACAAGAATATAAGTAGCAGCACTTAAATTTTGTTATATTTTGTACATGCTCGACTTAGGGGTGTGACGTGTTAGGGGTGTGACGTGTGGTAAAACTGTTTATTCTTAAAATCATTAAAGATAATGGGGAGATGTTCTCAAATTTGTGCAGAAAGTAATATGGTGCTATTCAACGTATAAATCAGTGTTCAACGAATACCAAGATAATATTTCGTTCCACAAAGGAGTACATGACGTTAATTCGTAATAGGGAAATGAGCATACAGTCATTGTAATTGATGATCTCATGTTGGAAATGAATTAAACGTTTGCCGAGACATTTACACTGTTCTCTCACCATCTTAATATAAGGATATTCTTTATCAATCAGAATCTATTTTTCAAAAATAGATACATGCGCGATGTGTCGTTAAATACACAATATGCAGTCTTCTTCGCGCAACATAGAGATGTATCACAAATTGGGGCATAAGCTAATCAAATGTTCCCGAATCAGCGTAAGGAGTTTTTCGAAGTTTATAAAGAAGCTACAAGTCAGCGTTACGGATATTTGCTTTGTGACCTGCACCCGCGAAACACGTTTAGGGTGCTTCTAAGAACGAATATATTCCCAAACGAGCCTTAAACGGTGTATATTTCAGAATGACAAATAGGCTGAAGAAATACAGTGAATTAATAAAAAATCTATCAACGATTTCCCCGGGAAATGCAGCAGATATTTGTTAAAAATATCGACTCCGACTTTTTAAAATGCATTGTGAAATCTGCCTTAATGTTATAAAATGTAATGTGCAAATGAAACCTCCTCAGAAGGCGCGCTTACGTCGTTGTAAGAACATAATACGTACGCTCGGACGTAAAAGTCAAACTGTGAGGAAGAAAAAGCGAATTATTGTACAAAGAGGGGAATCATTCCTCCACATCTTATTTTCATTTTTGGGACCTTTACTGACTAGATTAATATAATGAAGAAAGTGTTAGTGATTCCGGACGAGGTGAATGCTACACTGCAAAGTTCAAAGAATCCAGATACGGTTCTAGAACCCCGTAAAAGCAGGTTTAAAAGAATGGAAAGCGAATTGTTAGCCCTATTAAACAATGAAAAGTCACCTAATGAGAAAGGATCTTTTATCAGGAGGCTTTGCAGAATATTTCTTCATGAGTACGAAGTTTATAAGAATCCCCGTGGTTATTAGGCACAGCGCGACCAACGCTCAGCAGGTCGACATAGGAACTGGGGCCGACGTTAGAGATGACTAACCAAAGAATAACGGAACGCAACACATCGAGCACGTATTAAAAAGCAGTCTCCCACATACATTGAGAAATAAAGGCTTAAGTCTTTATAATCTATTGCGCGAGGACCCCATCATATAGTGGACCGATACAGGCGAGGTCATTGTTGAAGGAACAAGGGTGCAGGGATCCAATTTCGTCGACATTATCCATGATCTGGTGAGAAAGTGCCACAGGCCCTCACCAGCAGGATGGAAGCATATTAAAGCAAGACTACAACAAATAAATGTCCCTAAAACATTGATAGGAAATCTGAATATGTTAAAAAGACTTGGAGCAAGTCTCGCACGTGTCACACCTCAGTACGCCATCATCCTCAACAGTAGCACTTCAGAAGAAAACGCTATTATGACATTTCTAACCCATCCTCCTATGGTAGTGTTAATAGGCTCTACAGAGGTGTTTACAATGATGGAGTAGGGGAAAAAGATGTTGAGAGGTTTTTGCGGGAGCAGAACGCTTATACACTTCTTAAGCCGGTGAGAAAAAGGTTTAAAACGGCCAAGACAACAGCGGCTTCGATTAACTCTATTTGTCAAGCGGATTTAACAGACATGCAACGATATTCAAGGTATAATGAAGGCTACCGGTAGATCCTATTCATAATAGATGTATTCTCTAGATATCTGTGGCTAATTCCTCAGAAAAATAAATCGTTTGAAACAGTTGCTAAAGTTACCAAAACGCTGATGTTCAAAGAAAACAGGGTTCCTGGCTATTTTTATACCGATATGTGGAAAGAATTTATAGGCCGCGCTTTTCAGAACATGTTGACAGAGTTTAATATCAGTTACTACAATAGCAATTCTATACATAAGGCTATTTTACACATAAAAACACATGCAGAGATAAAAACATTCTGGGATCATTGGCCTCGTCATACAACCGTTCAAACCATGGCACGATTGGCACAACACCTAACGATGTTTTAGAAAAGAGGTACCCGCCCAGAGCCTGATGTGAGAAGAGATGGAACACCCCCGCCACACTCTACACGTTTCAAAATTAATGATTATGTAAGGCTATCGTTTTCGGGGAATAAATTCGCGAAGGGATTCGAGCAAGGATGGACACGTGAGATTTTTAAAGTTAGTGCTATGAGACCAAGAGGCGAGATAATGATGTATTACGTTGAAGATTTCAATGGGGAGGAAATCGAAGGAGGCTTTTACCGTGAGGAGTTGCAGAAAGTGACATTTAATTTAGGAAAAAATGTTTTAAAATTGAAAAATAATTTAGGGAGAAAAATGTACCTGGTGAAATGGCTATGGTACCTAGAAACTTCAACACCTATATAAAAGCTGCTGCAATAATGAAGCTTAAATAGTATGCAACATGGCGCCTAACCATTTCTATATCAAATTACCGTCCTCTTCTTCTCTGTCTGTACATCCTAACAACACTCTGGCCAACTTTGTAACAGAAAAATTAGGCATAAACTTAAATAACACTATACGATCAGTCCTGTTCGGTGGAGTACAGTACTATAGTACAAATGTAACACAAATAATCTGTCATTATGACACAGCTACGGACATTGTGACGGGCTTAAACAAAAGTCTTCAAAAGTCGTACCTGACAAACGATTTACCTTTTGAAGTCGTAAATATAGACACGGCTGGACGCACGTTGAATTAAAATCAGCGCTTAGTAGAAATATTAAAGAAAAAGAGCTGTTCACAATTGTGGCAGAGGGTCGATATAGTGCAGCCCTCTAAAGAGACACCTTTCACGAGGCACAACATGACTTGTCCAGCTTAATATATCAGTTGAAATTGGAGAAATTGAGTGAAAGCTTACCATCCCCAGACATGAGCAATATTTACAGCAATATCGTAGAGCATCACTTTATTGAGGTCACCCATGCCCGCATTATACACATCCCCAACCATAGAGGGAAGAGTTTGAGCATTACATATGACAAGCCCCATTATGTAAATGTTGCGACTAATCTATTAACCAATATCTCAATATATATAAGAACGACTGAGGGAAAAAATTTCCCATTCGGTGATGGGAGCTTAACAGTGAAGCTACACTTTCGTCGCTTTCAGTTATAATGACCACAAGGCTTTTCACAGTCTATCGGGCGGTAAGATATGAGCGTGGGAGTGGGCTCGGATCCATTTTTTCAACCATACTACGAACGGCTGTTCCATTGTTGAAGAGGGGGTTAGATACTTCGGGAGAAAGGCGTGACACTCAGGTTTTAATGCGGTAGAAGACATGATGGGTGGAACTAAACCTAATGAAGCTCTAAACAACATTTAAAACCTACACTCGGGATGAAATCATCAAAGATGCAAAGAGAAAAATTCGTTGTGGCGGAAAGAAAAAGAAGAGAGCTGTCCGGAAGAAGGGGTTACCAACACGTGGCGCTAAACGTAAAAGGACATCAAAAAGGTGTTCTAAGCGAATGAAGTCTATGGCTGATCATTTTTTTTAACTGATATAAGCTGAGGACACTGCTCTCACGAATTATAGGCTGATAACTACTTGTCGAGAGAGGTGGTACTATTTCTGACTCGTCATGGCGCGCTTCATCCATCCGTGTAGCTCACAATATTGTAAATCGGAACTGTCCCTCTTTGATATGCCCCCTACACAGGTTTCAATTGAGCATAGTGACTTCACGTTTCAGGAGAAACTGCACATGAATGGGGTGGATATGAAGCTAAAGCTCAACCGCACGAATCCTGAGATGTGCATAAATCTGGGACCTGATCGAGAAGAGGGCGCATAGCTCGTTGTGATTCACATCATGGAAGCATATCTGCGCGTACGGCGAGTGAAATTAAGTTCGCTGAAATATGTTGAAATTGAAAAAAATTTAATACACGCAACAGTAAAATACCCAATTAACAGAGTACAGCTCAAACTATAGACGGTGCCCGTCGGGTTGGCCTCGAAGCAGCTAGAAAACGTGGCCCTGGGAGTTCTACCTAAAAGGATATTAATTGGAATGCAGGATCACGTTTCGACGAATGGAAAATATAAAAAGAGCGCCTTTAAATTCGAGAATTTCGGCCTTAAAAATATAACTCTATACGTAAATGGCTTTGCACTTGGGGGGGTACAATGGTTACGGACTACTCATCAGACGCCGTATTCCCGCTCTGCGCGAGAGCTTAAGTTATCTGGCCCATATTGCCGGTGGCTGTGGCGAGCTTGGGTTTGGCGTAACGCAGAAAGAATTTTTCGAACAATTTAACATCTACCCATTTGATATTACCCCCCGACCTATCTGCTAGTGTAAATACACACTTAAGTCCACAACAAAGTGGGAACATCTCAGTCAGTTTGGAGTTCGCCGACCCTATAGACTCTCCTATTAGTGTATACCTCGAATCACAAGCTATAATAGAGCTCAACCGTTTCATGAACGTTGTCACAGACTTTTAAAATGGAGGCGAATACACTCCATAGAGTAATGACAAGTGACCGAATCACACGCTCCAAATTTATCGGTGTGTTTGCGAAGAATAAAACATTGAAATTGCCAACTACGAGAGATTGGTATAGCCTTATCGTGAACACAGATGTTATTGGTAGTGAAGGGATTCATTGGTTTGTAATCTATTTTAAAAATAGGCAAAGAATGTACTATTTTGATTTACTCGGCACTCAGCCCTGGAGTGACCCTTTGGTTGTACAATTTATCGAACAGCTACATGTCCCTGGAATTGTCAGGAAACCTTACCGTTTCCAAGGATATTTTAGTAATACTTGTGGCATGTACTGTCTTTCATTTCTCCTTCACATGTCACGTGGGAAGGGATTTATAAATTTTTAAAAATTATTCGATTTGTGCGACACTGAGATGAATGATGAATTGGTATGCAGACAGATAAAAAAAGGTTCCCATTTGTACGAACTCGTTGTATTGTGTAAAGTTTTACGTGTGTGTGTGTATAATTGTAGCTATACCATATGTCCCACAAAAAAGTACACCCAACTTTAGATTGTACTAACTCCTCCAAAAATTGAGATATTTTGGATCTGTTTGTTTGATTTAATATAGCAAATTATTCTTTGTTAACGTTCAAATTTATTCATGTTTAAACGATTTAGTGTTTAAGCATCTGCTTTTAACTGAAGGGTACAACAAAATGGATTGCGCAAAATTGGTCAATGAAAAAATAATGTGTGTGCTATCGATGTAATGAAAAGACAAATACATAATAATAGATACTTGAACATAATTTTAATAAGATACAAAGCAGATTTTTCTTTATTCCTTATTGCAAAAGTTAAGCTTAGTTTCGTTTTCTTTCAACACGACCGCCATTCCTATTGAGAGAGATATAGGGGGTTAATTGAGAGATATAGGGGGTTAATTAGAGAGATATAGGGGGTTAATTAGGTCCCTGAAGGCGAGGTCAGATAGGTCTTTAGTTCTAGGTATTACCCCTAGGCACGGGTTGGGTCTTAGAATTACATCCAAAACAATATTTTTGAATAATAAATTAGAAGAGATATGTGCTGAGGAAAGTGTACCCTTCGTAAAGCTGTGGTCCGAATTCAATGATCCTAGCCTTTTTATAAAAGATGGGGGTGCATTTTAATGAAATAGGTAATGCTAGGCTAGGTAGGTTAATAGACGAAAGCGTGCGAAAGCTGTATAGGTCGAAGCCTTCTTTAAACGTTGTGGGTCCGGGAAACGCGGGCCCGACGTGATAAATAGTTTAAAACGCGGGCCCGTGGTAAAAAATAACTTAAACGTTTTTTATTGCAACGCGCGTAGTATTAGAAATAAATTAAATGAATTTAAGGCGGTAATTTATTCCGGCAACTATGATATAGTTGCTATCACTGAAACTTGGTTAAATACCGTGACTCGGGACTTGTTGGGGGAACTTGAGATACCGGGTTTTAAACTCTTTACTAACGATAGGTTACATAGATTTGGAGGCGGCGTTTTGCTGTACATTCGTAATTACCTTAGGGCTATCGAGGTTAAGTTAGATTTTCCGGCAGCAATTAATGCGATCTGTGTTGAAGTTAGGGCACGTAGTATTAGTTTTATTTTTGTTGTTGTTTATAGACCTCCCGTTCAACCCCTCGATATAGATACTAGATTTTACTCACTTCTTGGTAATTTTATTGACAATCGGAATAGTATAATTGTCGGAGACTTTAACTGCCCTAATGTTAATTACGAGAATTTTACGGGTAATGAAGAGGGTTTGAGATTGGTTGAGTTTATGGACGATAACTTTTTACGACAGATAGTTACCGAACCAACGCGCGGTGACAATATTTTAGATTTGGTGATGACGAAAGGTGAGAATATAGTCGAAGGTTTAGAAGTAGGCGAGAGTTTAGGATGTAGTGATCATCAAATTCTTAGGTTTAAGTTATTGATAGAAAACACCCAGGATAGTAACGTAATAGAAGTCCCTGATTTTCGTAGGGCTAATTTTGATAATTTCGCGGATAGGATGAGAGTAGTGGACTGGGATAAGTTATTTATGGGTAATGACACAAATTTGCGTTGGGTGGCGTTTAAAGAAAGTTTTAGGAATATTGAAAGGGAGTTTATTCCTCGTAGGCCCAAGCGCGCTAGTAATCGTGGTAGACCGAAGTGGTGGAGTAGGGAAATAGGAGAGTTTATAAACGAGCGTAATAGAGCGTATAGACTTAGTAAGCGTAATGGCCAGGTAGCTAACTTTAATAGATATATCGAGCTTAGACGTCTGGTTAAAAGATCAGTTAGGAATGCCAAGCGTAATTTAGAGATACTTATAGCTGCGGAGAGTAAACATAATCCAAAAAAGTTTTTTGAATATGTTAATAATCGTAAGCCGGTAAAAAATAACATAGGCCCTCTAGTGGATGTTAATGGCGCTTTGGCTTCTGACGCTCAGGCGATGGCGGGTATTTTCAATAACTTTTTTGCGACAGTTTTTACTATAGAAGACGTAAATAATGTCCCCGACGTTGACGATATCGTTCCATTTAGTAGCGAGACTATTTTGGAAGAAATAACTGTTTACGAGGCTGAGATTGCGCATTATATCGATAGGCTAAAAGTTAGCAAGGCTCCAGGCCCTGACGCTTTTTATCCCAGACATTTGAAAGATTTGAAAGAAGTTATCGTAGGCCCCTTAACGAAGATCTTTAATCAGTCACTCGAAACGGGGATTATTCCTGAAGACTTTAAATTAGCTAACGTCACGCCTATTTTTAAAAAAGGCAACCGCGCGGTAGCTAGCAATTATAGGCCCATTAGCTTAACGTCAATTGTAGGTAAACTTTTGGAATCCGTAGTTAGGGATCGTATTATCGATCACTTAGAAAGTAGAGATTTGATTAATAGTAGTCAGCATGGGTTTCGACGCCATAGGTCTTGTTTAACTAATTTGTTAGAATTTTATAACGAAATAGTGCGCGAATACGATAGGCATAGAGCAGCTGACGTTATTTATTTAGATTTTAAAAAGGCGTTCGATACAGTTCCGCATAGGAGACTAATTGCGAAGGTTAAAGCGCACGGTATACGCGGGAAGGTAGCTAACTTGTTAAAAGAATGGCTTCGTGCTAGGAGACAGAGGGTCGTAGTTAATGGTAGTGAATCAGGGTGGTTAGATGTAGGTAGCGGTGTCCCACAGGGTTCAGTGTTAGGCCCATTGCTATTCGTAATTTACATTAACGACATAGATGTAGGATTGACTAGTAACGTGTCAAAATTCGCGGACGATACTAAAATAGGCGGTAAGGTTGTTAACGAGGACGATAGAAATAGGATTCAAGACGATGTAAATAGGATTATGGAGTGGACAGATAAGTGGCAGATGCAATTTAACGTAGACAAATGTAAAGTTTTGCATATAGGTTCTCGCAACAATAATTACGCGTATACGATGGATGATAGGGAGTTAGCGAGCGTTGACGAGGAAGTAGATTTAGGCGTACGCGTATCTAAGGATTTAAAGGTTAGGAACCAGTGCCTGGAGTCTTGCGCAAAAGCTAATAGGATGTTAGGTTTCATAGCGCGTAATTTCGAATTTAAATCGAAGGATATTATATTGCCCCTTTACAAGTCCCTATTCAGGCCTCATTTAGAATATGCAGTTCAGTTTTGGTGCCCGTACTTGCGTGAGGATATTGATAGGTTAGAAAGGGTTCAGCGTCGTGCCACGAAACTTATTCCGTCATTGCGCAATAAGCCTTATGAAGATAGGATTAATGAGTTAGACCTGTATTCACTCGAAACTAGGAGATTAAGGGGGGAGCTTATTGAAGTTTTCAAAATCGTTAATAACATCGATAACGTAAATTTGGACAAATTGTTCACTTTTGATAATAGTAATACTCGCAATAACGGATTTAAGTTGTGTGGCAGGCGTTTTATTACTAATATCGCTAAAAACTTCTTTACGTTTAAAGTAATTGATAAATGGAATAATCTTCCCGCGTCAGTCGTTCATTCTACCAGCGTTAATATGTTTAAGAACCGTCTTGACAGACATTTTAAAGGTATTAACGTTGTTTAATTTAAAAAACAACAAAGTTAGCAACAGAAGCTCTGGTGGTGGTGCTCGAGGATGAGTCTGTTGACGATGAATGTCAGCTTGTGACATGCCAGCGTGTGATGCCAGCAATAAAATTATTAAAAAAGTAATAAAAATTAGACTAACACGAATGTAGATGTAGCTCATAGCGTAAACTAACCCACTTTTTGTTTAACTTTACCTACTTTTTTTTTTTTTTTCTCTTCCTTACTTTGCATGTCTCTAACTCTTTTCTTGCATGTTTGTAGTTTGCATGGTATGACAGTGAGTTAAGACTGTGTTTGCATGGTTTGTAAGCGTTCTTATTTTACTTCTTTTCATCTTTCACCCCTCTCCTATTCTCTCCGACTATTTTTCTGACTTGTCGGCAGTGGCCGGCGGATGATGATGGTGAGACTTTTCCTCTTTTTCTGAATGAATGTTAACCCACGAGTGATAGGTGTTGCTCCTTACTTAACCCCTTATTCTCTTCTCTTCTCTTAACCCTACTCTTTCCTTTCTCTCGGGCTACCTTAGAGTGGATCTTAGGGTCTTTGTTAGCCTTAGCTTCTGTAGATCTGTAGATACAAATCTGGAGTCGAGCTCTCATCTTCCCCATCACTCTTTTGATAAGATCTGGATTGTCTTTTAACAAGTTGATTTCAGCTGTGATGCGAGTCCTCAAATCATCTAAATTGATAGGTTGTGATGCAAATACTCTATTTTTCAAATGACCCCATAAAAGTAATCACACGGGGTCAAGTAGGGCTTCTGGGAGGCCATTCAATGTCATGGCCTGTAGCAATTACTCTTTGGTGGAAGACTTCCTGCAAGCGTTCCTTCACAATAACTCTCCTGTGAGCAGGAGCTCCGTCTTGCACCCACCAAATACGATTAAATCGGTTTCCATAAGTAATACGTATTTGTGGAAGGATTTCTCGATCTATCATTTCTAGGTAAGCTTCACCATTTAGATTACCATCGTAAAAGACCGGGCCAATTACCGCTCCATTACCGCACAGTCCTACCCAGAGAGAGTTTTTGTCTAGAGTTATTCTTTTCGTAGATATGATTGTCAGGTGGATGATTTTTGGTGCATACTGACGGCAGATTTGTCTGTTCACTAGACCATTCATAAAAAAGGCCGCCTCATCTCCAACCACTAATTGCTCCGTGAATCTTTCTGGTTTTTCAAGAAACCACTGGGCAAATCTTAGGCGGCGAGGTAGATCTCCTTCAATGAGTTGATGTCGAATTTCCATTCTGTATGAGTACAAATTCAAATCCTCACGAACTATTCGATGAAATGACATGCGTGAGAGTTCTGTACCATTTCGCCTGGTGGACACTTTTGGATGTCTCTAATAAATGCCGAACATGCTGAATGTTCTCGTCTGTTCTTGCCGTCTTCGGATGGCCTGAACGTCCTTTGTTCAAATTGAGGACCGTTCCTTCTTCTTTGTATTTCCGAACATTCTTCAAAATTGTATGTTTAGTTGGAGAAGCTCTATCGGGAAATTGCAGTTCGAAGGTATTCTGAACTTGTTTTAAGCTTTTAGTTTGCAGATAAGTTGTGACCATGAGAACGCGCTGCTTTCGTGTAAACTGCATGATAAGGGTTTCAAAGTTGTTTATAAATTTAGTAATTCAGATTCTTCATTTATATGTATGACTCGTATCTTAGATACAAAAGTTCGAATTATTTAAAAAAAATATTTGCAATGTCCTTCGACGGAAAAAGTAGCACATTGGTTAAAGCAAGAGGAGCTATCTGGCTGGGAGAAATGATCATTCCGCGCAACCCAATTTGCTGTACCCTTCAGTTAAAAGAAGATGCTTAAACACTAAATCGTTTAAACATGAATAAATTTGAACGTTAACAACGAATAATTTGCTATATTAAATCAAACAAACAGATCCAAAATATCTCAATTTTTGGAGGAGTTAGTACAATCTAAAGTTGGGTGTACTTTTTTGTGGGACATATGGTATAGTGTAAAGTTTTACGTGTGTGTGTGTATATATAATTATAACTGTAAAATGTCTCCATTAATGTTAGTGTTATTTAAGGGACGCTAGTTCTGTAAGCCGAATTGTACTAAAACATGCTTTCTACCATTTAATAAATTGAATGAAAATACAATGTGTTTTGTTCTTAACCACAAAAAAACTTACATTAGTTCCTCGATGACCTGGCATTCGTTGGACCGGATGTGAGCCAATACCTCGACCTCGGTTTTCAGGTCACTGGATTGGCTGCGCGGTAAAGCCTCCAATTCGTCGTCATTTATTTGCCTTTCATCAAAGCTGTCGGTAAAAACAGCTATAACACGATCAAGTTCCGCATCGGTCCTTTAAGGAGAAATTAACATGATTTGTTCATACTGAATCTTTTTTAATTAAAGTTAAATTAAATTAAAGTCTAGTTAAAGAGTTACAATAAGAGAAAATGCCGATTATGGTGCCCGGGCAAATTATAATCACAAAGCAGATATCCTGACAGGTTTCAAAAGTAAGATTAGCTGGATGTACTACGCATCATCTGCCAGCACCGGGCAACGAGCCCGGGACGGCAGGCAATCAAAAAAGTTTTTAGTAATTCTAAAATCCTATCTGTAGAACTTTCTATAAATTTTTAAGGTATCAGTAACAAGCGTGTAATAAAATTTCACTATCAAATAATAAAATTCACTGGCTAAATGACGTTATCAGGAAGGAAGATTAGCTGGGTGTGCTACGCATCGTCTACCGGCACCGGGCCTCGACCCCTGGGCAGATATCCTTTCACTTCGTTTTATTACGGCTTTTTATAAATTATAACACCTGCACTGAATGAAACAATATATATATATATATATATACATCGCCCCGCCTTCCGCCTAAATCACAAACTACCACTGGCACTGAATGAAACGAAGTATATACCCCGTATCACAAATTAAATTAATTACTTACATCTTGAAGGTAGAGGCTTCTGTTGGTTCAAACGGAGGATCATTGCAGATATCATTAACGTTTTGCGTGGAGAGAAGATCATTCCGGTCAGTCGCCCCGAAAAGATGAACTGTAGACAGCACTGCGGCATCTCCATCTTCAAACAACGGCGGGTAGCTGTAAAGGTTTTGTGATTGGCTCATGACGAGATATTTCTGTAACTAATGGTTGAGAAATACAACTGTTGTGGATTCCAGATGAAAAAAAACCTTTTATGTGCGCGAACCTAATTGTAAACACCCCCAACAGCCGAATCACGAGTTTCCTATTGGCCGTCGGTGAAATTTGTGGGGATCATAACGTGTTAGTACTACTATCCACCAACCAGGGGTCCTGGTGCTCCGCCCACTAGGGTGTAATTGGCTGATCCGTGAATTCTGGGGCGTGTCAGATATAACTTACCCATTCTATAGATTT
The DNA here is from genome assembly GCA_023014485.1 of Bathynomus jamesi. Classification (NCBI taxonomy): domain Eukaryota; kingdom Metazoa; phylum Arthropoda; class Malacostraca; order Isopoda; family Cirolanidae; genus Bathynomus; species Bathynomus jamesi. The sequence continues at coordinate 558,237 of JAJOZX010001529.1, forward strand.
CTTCTAGAAATGATTCGTTGAGAGAGAGAGAGAGAGAGAGAGAGAGAGAGAGAGAGGAGAGAGAGAGAGAGAGAGAGAGAGAGAGGTTTTGTTTGGGAAATAAAACTTTATATGAAGGATTTACAAAATAATTTTAAAACAATAATTGTGGAGGGTTATGGAGAGAATGGCCGTGTCATAAACTTCTATTTTATTATCTTACCTCTGGTGTATATATATATATATGAGGGGACTTAGCGACGCTGGAAGATAAATTTGGAAATCGGGGCAATTCGCATCGGTTTAAAGTTTATGGGGGATTAGGAATTTATAAAAAAACAAGCTTAAGATATGCGTTTTAAAATTTAATTAAAATTTAATTGTGGAGGGTTATGGAGAGAATGGCCTTGTCATAAACTTCTGTTTTATTATCTTACCTGTGGTGTGTGTGTGTGTGTGCATATATATATATATATATATATATATATATTATATATATATATATATAAATAATTCGCATTGGTTTAAAGTTTATGGGGAATTAAGAATAATAAAAAAACAAGCTTAAGAGATGCGTTTTAAGATTTTTCGTTAATTTTTAATAATGGCTGGAAGCGTAAAGTAGCGTGAATGCGAAGACAATTTGATGTAAATGTATTTTACTCTGTTTTCTATAAAAATTAACAGTTAATTAACTTTGAATTGGCGGGATTTTCTTTATAAAAGGTTAGAGAAAAGATTGCTGAATGTTAATCAAAAGAATGAATATTAAGATGGATGAAAAAATTGTACGAAATCGAGAAACGCATTGGGTCCATGCTCGGTAAACGAACATCCTTCCGCATGTTGTTGGAATAATGTGCGGTGTAAAGAGCCCTGTGTATTTCTTTTATTATTAGATGCGTAGCACACCCATCTTCCGCACAATTGGTTGGTAGATAAAATAGGTACTCTGGGTGACCTAGTGGTTAAGATGCGGGGTGCTGGATTCCCCATTAAACCGTAGGTCTAGGGTGGGGTGAAATGTTTGACCATCGCAAGAATGAACAATTCGGGTAGATCCGGATTCCCAGTTAAACTGTAGGTCTAGGGTGGGGTTAAATGTTTCACCTTCGTCGGAATGAACAATTCGGGTATTTTTTGTCTTTCTTGGAATAAAAAGAAATGCTGTTTTGAAGGCAATTTGTAAAAGAGATTTATGACAAAAGTAAATAGACGCCCCTCTCTCTCTCTCTCTCTCTCTCTCTCTCTCTCTCTCTCTCTCTCTCTCTCTCTCTCTCTCTCTCTCTCTCTCTCTCAGACAGGGCCGACAGAGTCCATTATAGAGCAGAGTCCATTATAAAGGAATTCAAGATCCTAAGCGACAAGGTTAGGGATAGGACAGATATGGGTATGGTCGTAGGAATTCTCCCTCGAATGCGTGCTAGTGACTATACTCTAAGGAAAGCCATTAGCATAAATAAAAGAGTTAAACGCATGTGTGATGAAAAAGGAGTAAAGTTTGTTGATTTTTGGCCTACTTTCTCCGGAAATGGGCAATACTTTGGTTCGGACGGGATACATTTTAATCAGAAGGAGAAAAAGAAGTATGGTGATTTACTGAACATTAATTTCTATAATCTTTTTAAACTAGGACCCCCCCAAACCAGCAATTGATCCTACTCCCCCAACAGTTAAACTTCCTCCCCCAGCAGTCGGTCCTTCTCCCCCAGTAGTTAGTCCCCCTCCAACAGCAGTTAGTCCCCCTCCATCAGCAGTTAGTCCCCCTCAAACAGCAGTTGGTCCCCCTCCAACAGCAGTTGGTCGCACTCCCTCAGTAGTTGGTCCCACTCCCCCAGTAGTTGGTCCCACTCCCCCAGTAGTTGGTCTCACTTCCCCAGTAGTTGGTCCCACTCCCTCAGTAGTTGATTCAACTGCGTCAGGAAACGACTCAGGCCAGTTCGGAAAAACCACAACTTAAAATCACTCAAAACTGTGCTCTTCAATCTAGGTCAATTAGAAACAAACTAATGGAATTTATAGCGATTGTCAAAACTGAGAACTTTGATATCATAGGAATAACGGAATCCTGGATTCATTCTGAATCAAGGGATTTTGTAGGAGAATTTGAAATGGTACAGTAGGTTACAAAATGTTTCACAGAGATAGGGACGGAAGGGAAGGCGGCGGTGTACTTTGTATGCGCGGGACTTCCTGCACCCGGTAAACAGTAACATCGTATCTGCTCATGAAATGTTGGGAATTGATCTAAACCTAAATAATAATGTAGTGCATCTACTTCTAGTATATAGGCCACCTCACTACCCCGTTGATAAGGATATAAACTTGTATAACCAATTAAGCAGAATAGAGAATAATAAGATCAGTGTGATTTTTGGTGATTTTAAATTGTGGTAATTTAAATTGGGAAAACAAAACAGCTGATGCTGAGGGCTCAAGACTGTTGGAATTTGCTGATGATCTACAGATCTACAGAAGCTAAGGCTAACAAAGACCCTAAGATCCACTCTAAGGCTAGCCCGAGAGAAAGGAGAGAGTAGGGGGTTAAGAGAAGAGAGGAGAATAAGGGGTTAAGTAAGGAGCAACACCTATCATTCGTGGGTTAACATTCATTCAGAAAAAGAGGGAAAAAGTCTCACCATCATCATCCGCCGGCCACTGCCGACAAGTCAGAAAAATAGTCGGAGAATATAGGAGAGGGGTGAAAGATGAAAAGAAGTAAAATAAGAACGCTTACAAACCATGCAAACACAGTCTTAACTCACTGTCATACCATGCAAACTACAAACATGCAAGAAAAGAGTTAGAGACATGCAAAGTAAGGAGGATAAGAAAAAAAAAAAATAGGTAAAGTTAAACAAAAAGTGGGTTAGTTTACGCTATGAGCTACATCTACATTCGTGTTAGTCTAATTTTTTTTTTTTTTTTTTTTTTTTATTGCTGGCATCACGCTGGCATGTCACAAGCTGGCATTCATCGTCAACAGACTCATCCTCGAGCACCACCACCAGAGCTCCTGTTGTTAACTTTCTTTTTTAATTTTAAACAACGTTAATATTTTTAAAATGTCTGTCAAGACGGTTCTTAAACACATTAACGCTGGTAGAATGAACTTATTAGGTCAATGGGTTGACGGTCCTACAAGAGGTAATAATAAACTAGACCAGTGACGTGCACAGACTTTCAGAAGGGCAGGGGCTCAGTTGAAAAAAGGGCACTCCCCTAACATTTTTAAAAATGAAAACCGCAATGCCATATAGGCTATATATATGTATACACACACAAAGAAAAATTTTAAAATTGTATGTGGTAAATATTCTTAAATTCCATTAAATTCAATGCATTATTTTTGTATATAAAGCTGATTAAAGAAAATAAATGAAAATTTGTTGTAAAAAGGCATGTTTTTATTGCAAGATTTTCAAAAGATATGAAGATATTGAAATATTGGAGTGTATTTACAATTATTATTCAATTTTACTTATACTGACTTTTAGCTTGGGCTAGGCAGTAGACCTAATTAAGCTTTTGTTAATCAAATACACAATATTTAATAGCATGCAATTTCTAAATAGTTACTTTACTTATAACTTTTATAAGTATCAATCAGCAGGATAAATGGCAGAAGGATCTACCGTAATTGTCGTCCTTGCGGAAAAATTGCATCGTTTTATAATAAATAATCTAGGTAGGCCTATTTTTATTCACTTTTAATGAAAATTGTATTGTTTTTAAAAATCAATTTCATATTAAAAATGAAAAGGTTATGATATGTTGTTTAATAAATCATTTATTATTTTAATGAAATTCATGCCAGTACTAAAACCCAAAATCCATCGTTTGACACACTGGTGTACTGATGGGCCTAGCCTAGTAGGGGACGTGGACGTTTTTACCAACTTTACGAGTAATGTCATACAATATTTTTTGGAGTAATGTCACACTGCTTTGGATTCCAACTTACCATAATTATCAGTGAGAAATCACTAGTTAGCTTAGGTTAACGTAACAAAAACAAACAGTAAACAATACACCCACATACCCGAGAGGGGTTGGGTACGATTCGATGTGGCCGACTCGATGCGACCCAACTCGATGTGGCCGACTCGATGTCAGGACAACTCGATGTGATATCCCTAAGGGATATTTTCGTTAGTTTTAACGAAAATATCACAACTTAACCTAACCAATCGTCAAGGGCGTACAGTTGATCTAACCGGGCATTCAGTTAACCTACATTAAATATATAAAGAAAATGAAATCGACTTGGCCTGGCATCGACTTGGCTTGACATCGAGTTGTCCTGACATCGAGTCGGCCACATCGAGTTGGGTCGCATCGAGTCGGCCACGTCGAATTGTCCCTGCCCCACCCGAGAGACGCAATCAACAGTGAACAGCTGCAGTCAGTGTTACCACTAGGGACGCCCTCCCTGATTGACAAAATAATAGTAACGGTATGTTAAGTTTATTATTCTAATAAAAAAGCATAGATCAAAGTAATTCCAGTTTTGAAAATCTGTTGAAGTAGCAGTAACTAAATAAAAATATAACTAATTAATTCAAATTTATGTCGAATCAATATATTTATGAATTTTGACTAAAAGGGCACTTTTGATATGAAGAAGAAAAAGGGCAGGGGCTCAAGCACCCCAAGCCCCCCCCCCCTGTGCACGTGCCTGAACTAGACCTCATATTCACGAAGAAAGCTTCCGAAGTAGTTTAGACACACTTGAAGTTCTAATAAGTGAGGATGTCAATGTCGCCTGGAGCTCATATAGGGATCAATTTAGAATATTACAGAACACTTTTATACCCATTAAAATAGTTTCCTTGTCAACAATGTCACCGAAATGGTTTAACAACGAAATTAGCAGTGCTATTACGGGAAGAAATAGAGCCAACAAACTACTTAAGTCGCATTTCAACCAGACTAATTCAGAAAACTATATAAACCTGCGTAGGAGGGTTAAGTCCTTAATTAGATCAGCCAAACGTGATGAAGAAGCTAGAGTTGCCTCACTCTGTAAAGTTAACCCTAAAGAATTTTTTGCCCATGTTAATAGCAGAAAGCCAATTAAAAATCCTGTAGGCCCCTTAAAAAACAGAAATGGCGTACTGAAATTCAGTGATAAAGATATAGCTAATATGTTAAATGAGTTCTTCGTTACAGTCTTCAAGGAGGAAGACACAATAGAAGTGCCAAGTCCTCATATTACATATGACGGTGACCATCCCGTAGAGACCATAAGTTTTACGAGAAATGAGGTACAGCAATTAATTGATAAGATGAACAAATACAAATCACCTGGCCCGGGACGTATTTCTTCTAAGGGTATTAAAAGAGGTTAGCCACAATGTTGTTGACGACTTAGTAACCATATTCAAACAATCAATCAAGTTTGGGAAAGTTCCAACCGACTGGAAGTTAGCAAATGTAACACCAATCTTTAAAAAGGGTGATAGGGAAAATCCTTGTAATTACCGCCCCATCAGTTTAACATCAGTTGTCGGCAAACTGTTGGAATCTATCATTACAAAACGTACTGTGTATTACCTTGAATCTAACAATCTAATTTTTTTATTCTCAACATGGATTTAGGCGACATAGATCCTGTCCGACAAACCTGTTAGAGTTTTTCCATAATATGCATACACTGTACGATGCAAAGATATAGTGTATCTCGACTTCCAAAAAGCTTTTGACAAAGTCCCTCACACGAGATTGATGCCTAAAGTCAAAGGACTAGGAATTACCGGGCTCGTTTCCAACTGGATTGAGGATTAGTTAAAAGATAGAAAGCAGAGAGTGGTAATAAATGGAGTGGCTTCGGAGTGGGCGCCCGTCACCACTGGTGTCCCACAGGGTTCCGTTCTGGGTCCTTTACTTTTTATCATCTATATTAACGATATAGACGTCGGGTTTCTAAGTGTAATCTCCAAATTTGCAGACGATACGAAATTAGGAAGTAGTGTAGGTACTGAGGAGGGCGTAAGAACGCTTCAGAACGATCTTGACAGGTTGGGCGAATGGTCTGCTACTTTGCAGATGCCAGTCAACTTGGACAAATGTAAGGTAATGCACATAGGTTATAAAAACCCGAAGACCGATTACTCTCTCTTGGGAAGGAACTTGACTGAGACCGGTCTAGAGAAAGACTTAGGAGTCTATATCAGCAACGATCTAAAACCATCGAAGCACTGTGCAGAAGTCGAAAAGACGGCCTTAAAAATATTAGGTTATATTAAAAGACAGTTCCAGTTTCGGAACAAGGAGACTGTAATGTCTCTTTATAATTCACTAGTCAGACCTCAACTGAAATACTGTACGCAGTTTTGGTGTCCATCCCTCAGGAAGGACATAGAAAGGTTAGAAAGAGTACAAGCAAGGGCTACAAAATTGATCCCTTCAATGAGAATGCAAAGCTACCAACGGAGATTGGAGCGCCTAAATCTGTTTACCTTAGAGACGAGGAGGTTGCGGGGTCAGCTTTTTCAAGTCTTCAAGATGCTCAATGGAATAGACAGGGTAGATTACAGAAACTTATTCTCACTTAATGCCAATCCGACAAGAAATAATGGGTTTAAACTGGAATTAAAGATATTTAGGACATCTGTCTGCGGGAATTTCTTTTCCTATAAAATAGTTAATATCTGGAACCAACTTCCCTCAGAGGTTGTTTCCAGTCATAGTGTAAATGTGTTTAAAAATAGGCTAGACAAAGTACTGAATACTCTCATAGTTTAAGACTAAAACATAACATAACTCTGCAGGAGTTCGCTTGCACGGTTTCTCTGTGAGCATGCTAAATATAGAGCTATTTAAATATTCTCCACTTTCCTGTAAAATTTCCTTGGCTACTTTTCCAGGGTCAAGGTATTTTCTTCAACCTTTTTCCGTACCTGCCTCTGGCAGGGATGGAGCGGAGGGTGGGGAGAGAGCCTTCTACTTTTCTATCCAGTTTTCTACTACTGCTAGGATAGTTGAAAGAAAAATAAACTTGTTTAATAACAGGAACCTCCCAGAGTGGACCGGAAAGTCTTTGAGGCTTCCTCTTGTCCTTGTAACTCTCTTTTTCTTTCTATAAATAAATAATTAGTATATATGGCTGTGTGTGTAATAATAGGGGATTTATGTGTGTTTGTGTGCACTTCTTGATTGTTCAGGCGATGTGTACACTGTGCCAACTGGCTGATAATACCTGGAGACACTGGCTTCTACGCCAACTGACGGATTTCGAGTTATAAGTCAAGTGCTGCTACCATGATCTCTCATTAAGCTTCAGCATCTGGCAAAAGCTGGATGGTCTCTTCTTCTCTCTCCTCCTCCTCTCTCTCTTAGGTTAGGTATACCCCTTTGGGGGTGAGGCCGTCCCAACTTCTTCTCCAAAGAGGTCAGGTGGACTCCCCCGGCTTGCTGGGGGAGTTCCCCTCCCCCTTTTTTTTTGTTTTGGTACCCTGAGTTTAGCATTGGGGGTCTTGCAGCAAGGGGGAGTGGGGTTGGCACTGTGGTTGGCACTGGCACTCATTGCAACATTTCCAATTTCATTGCGCTCTAACCTTTTGCAGTCATAGTACTAACGTCCACGTCAACATTATGAAGATTTAATATCAGATGTTTCGGCAGTCAAACCCCCTTCATCAGTGGCTAAAAACAATAAAATAAAGTAAAAACACAATATAAATCTTGTGAGAAACTAGTCGCAGACAGGTACATAATTACCCGAATTAAAAAAAAAAATACTTTCAACAGTACACCAGCAATAATAAAATTACAGTGACAGCCATAATCTCGTGAGCAAGCAAGCTTAATATTTAGACCTAATTAAAATACAAAACTAACGCAGATTAATATATACTGTATATTCAGGGTGGGAGAAAAGCCTTTAAGGATTTTATACATACATATAATTTGTTAATAATAAATAAATTTCAATGATATCACTGCAGTGTATGCGATACTTTTCAAAGCAACTATACAAGTCTAGGAATTACCCTAGGGTAGAAATGAAGGTCCTAGGCCCTAGCCCTAGTCAGTGCCATGTCAGTAAGGATGGAATACAGCAATGAAGAAAATGTGTATTTTGTATCGTGGGCTATTTTTTATAATAATTGTGAAGAAAGTTTGCGTTTATTTAAAAAAAATATAATAAACAACCACCAAATGCAACCACTCTGCGATACTAGAAGTTCAAACTTTTGGAAATAGGGAGCCTGGTCCAAGAAGCAGGCCAGTAATGGCGACAGGAGGCAACAACAGAGAAAATGTCCTGGCCATTTTTCAAGTCGATCCAATAACTTCACCGAGAAAAGCCGCACAGGAATTGGGTATTTCCAAATTTTCAGTAGCAAAAATATTGAAATCACAAGGGTACATCGATTACAAACCCATTTACTCTCAGCTCATATACGACGATGATTCTGTAGACACACATTTTCTGATTGGGAGGTGGTGAGGAGGAATCAACAGCTGGTAAATAATCATGTTGCTTCTGTACCACATCGACTGCAGGAAGTCATAGACAACAACGGTGGCTGGACAAGATATTAAATTTGTGTTCATGTATACAGGGTGTTTCATAACATGTGGGACACACTTTCAGGATGGATTTAGGACCTGAAAACAATGAAAAAAGTTTATATAAACATGTGCCCGAAATCGCTTTGCCCTGAATCCATCCTGAAGGTGCGTCCCACATGTTATGAAACACACTGTATAAGTGTATAATATCTCTTAAGTACAATGGTAATTATGAATGTGTAGCACCTTTTCAAAATTGTCAAACATCATCGTTTAAATGGCTCTATGTTTATTGATATAAATCACTACAATAGTTTTATTTTCTGTAATTCTCTCCTTTGAAGTGAGAGACCACCAAGTGTCACAGCTGCAGTAGTTCAACACTTAAGTTGTAACGTGAAACTTATTAATACAAAATAATTATATGCATTTATGATGCTGCCTCAATACAAAATATTTTTCTTTTCTAAATATTTCTCTCAGTGACTGTTTATTACTATACCAGTGTTGCTGATCTAGAAATAGCATTTTTTCCGGATATAACAATGCCATACCAGTAGTATCTATTCAGCTGTCGTCCATTCGCCAATTGGAAGATATTCTCAGCAGTAACGTATGTCACCTACAAATACCCATCAATCTGGTAATGTTATAATGCTATTAAAATTTAATATGCATCAAAACATTGTTTTTTTCATTCATAAACCGCTTATATATGTATTTATATATAGCAGGTTTTTGCTCTGTCTTAGTTATAACACAAAATACTATCTGAATCTATGTTCAATATTAAATGTAGTAAAATAAATAAACAAAAGAATCAATTTGGAATTTGCTCAGGGCGCAATAATGCCTACCAACGGCTCTGTTCGTTCAGGATGACAGGCTTGCCAATACCATGAACACTGTTATCACGTCCGAAGGTTTTTTTTTAGTTTTTACAAGGGCATTTTTTTATTCACTTCATTGTTAATATAGATATCCTTGAATTTATATTTAATTATTCAGTTACTCTTCAAATTACTTGGACCACCTACATATTTGACGTGGAATGAAATTTAGAAAAAGGTTTCCAAATGATTAAGATAAGCTGTTAATGGGTATTTGCCTTTCTGCGATAAGTCTAGACACACGTCTCAGAGGAATGATTGTTATCAAGAATTGCTACCTTCTCTGGGATTTATCAAAAAAATAGAAAAGTTTGAGGTTGGTCCAAGTAATTTTAGAGACCACTGTATGTTTCCTTTGTTTAAGTTTAAGTACATTAGCAATGCCTAAAAAGCCTGGAAAAAATGGAAGTACTAAAATATTCTTTGACAAAGAACGAGTGTTATTATTCACACGATAGAAGGTTCGTTTTGCCTTGTACTTAAACTTTTGAATATTAATGTGGTATTTTCATATAACAATATTGTGAAAAATATCATAGTTAAAAATAGCCCTACCAATAATTCAGGCATTATCTATAAAATTGGTTGTAAACAATGTGATTCCTTTTACAACGGTCAGACGGGAAAGGATTTGCACATGCGTGTAAAACAGCAACAATATTCCGTTAGAATGGGACAGTCGTCCAGTGCCCTTTTTGTCAATTTGTCAGAGTTATCTCACTGTATTGATTGGAATAATGCTTCAGTTTTGTTTCACTCTAGCAACATTGTTAATAGAAATATTCTTGAGTCTGCTATTATTCAACTTACAAATAACTTTAACATGAGCCAAGGTCTTTTCCCACTTGATCCTGTTGTTTTGAATTCGTTCAGAACGGATTTAGACAAGAAGGGCAAAGTGCTAAAAATTTGGTAGTTTTTCCCTTATAAATTTGTATGCTCCTCTTGCAATTTTTATTTTTCAGTTTATTTTTATTTATTTTTTTTGTGACCTATATATAATTCAGGCATTATCTATAAAATTGGTTGTAAACAATCCATTTGATCCTGTTGTTTTGAATTCGTTCAGAATGGATTTAGACAAGAAGGGCAAAGTGTTAAAAGTGGTAGTTTTTCCTTACAAATTTGAATGCTCTTCCTACAATTTTTAATTCTATATTTATTATATATATATATATATATATATATATATATATACACACCGGTATATATATTTTTTTTGTGACCTATATATAGTCTCGAACTCTTTATTTACGTCAGTGTTCCTGAGGATGTCATTAGACGAAAGCGCTTGAGCACCTTTCTGTGTTTCCTTTCCTTCGTGGTTTTTTTTATCACTTTTTTTTTTCCAAGTTTCCTAGTAAATTCCAGAAATTTTGTACACAAGTAGTTACATACCATTTTTAAAGTTTTTATTTTTCCACATAGTCTCCATCCTTTTCTACAGCTTTCCTCCACCTCGAAAGAAGGGCCTTTATTCTTTGCTGGTAAAGGTCCGCTGGGTTCTGCTGGGGCCACCTCTTAACCTCCTCAACAACCTCATCGTCACTCTGAAACTTTCTTCCACGAATAGCATCCTTCATTGGCCCAGACAAATGGAAATCTGAAGGTGCCAGATCCGGGCTGTATGGAGGGTGGGGTAACACAGTGAAGCGCATTTTTGTGATGGCCTCTCTTCTTTGTAAACTGTTGTGTGGTCTTGCGCTATCGTGCAAAAGAAGGACGTCTTCCAGTTATACGTCTCTGGAGTCTCTGTAGAGTAGCAATATATGCCTCTGAGTTGATTGTTTGTACTTTCTTCATAATGTCCACTTTTGGTTTATACTCTTTATTGTATTTTTAAAGTTGGAAGTGGGGCTTCCACCCGAAGCCAAACACTTCAACTATATCTGAACTTGCCCTAGCGTTCGTTTAAGGAGGGTGACCGTTCCTTTTAATGCCCCTGTTTGGATTTCTATGGCCTGAGGCTGTCCTGGGATTGAGTTCAGGTAAGTTGATAGGTTGTTTTTCATCATACCTGTTGCCCCAACTATGACGGGGAGAATGGCAGCTTCTTTCAATCTCCCATTTCATGTCCCGGAAGATGGTGGCCATAACCTTTCCTGCAGAGGGAGCCATTTTGAACTTTTTCTTGCGTGGGGAGTCTGCGCGATGCCACTCCATGGATTGGTGTTTTGTTTCAGGTTCAAAATGGTGTACCCAAGTCTCATCCCCAGTCACAATTCGTGAAAGGAAGTCATCCCCTTCTTTCTCATATCGAACCAACGACTCGGACGCAATTTTTTTCCTTTGGGCTTTGTGATCTTCAGTCAATTCGCGAGGAACAAACCGTGAACACACTTTTGAGTATCCCAGTTGCTGAATTATCGTATTCACACTTCCTCCACTAATTCCTAGCTCCAGTGATAGCTCCTTGTATGTGACGCTGTTAGCACGTTTCACAGTGTGAGATGTCACAGCCGATGCCGGGCGACCGCTGCGTGGCTCATCATCGAGGCTAGCTCTCCCTCTCTCCGATGATCTCACACGTTTAGACCAGCGTCCAACTGTGCTTCGATCAACAACAGCATCTCCGTAAACGTTTTGTAGACGTTTGTGAATATTTCCAACTGTTTCCTTCTCTGCGGTTAAGAACTCGATAACAGCTTTCTGTTTATGACGCACATCACTGTTAGACGCCATTTTCGAAACTGAGTTAACCGTCGGTTTTATACAAGGGCATTTAAAAGCGTTTTTATACAAGGAGGGGAGGTTCAATCTGGAAAAATCCGTTTATGTGAAGTGCAGAAAGTTTAAACTTACGGCCCAAAAGGCTTTTCAGACCCATGGCCTATTATTTAGCTAAGAAAAAAGGGTGAGGCAAAATATATTGAGTGCCCCTAGTATATATATAGATAATATTTGAAAGAATAGTTAGACAGAAAATCTATGACTTTTTAGAAACGCAGAAAAAATTCAATGATAACCAACACGGGTTTCGGTCAGGCAGATTATGCCTATCACAACTAATGGAACACTACAACAACATTATTGATTCACTGGAAAGTAATGAAAACTATGATGTACTATACACAGACTTTGCTAAAGCGTTCGACAAGTGTGACCACGGAATCATAATACATAAACTGAAATATATGGGAATAACAGGAAAAGTAGGGAAATGGATATATAATTTCCTTAGTGAGCGGCGGCAAGTCGCTACAGTACAAGGAGTATCTTCATCAGAATCAGAGGTACTCAGCTTAGTACCACAAGGAACAGTATTAGCTCCACTACTCTTCATAATCATGCTAACTGACATAGATGAGGAAGTTACCAGAGACAGCACAGTAACATCCTTTGCGGATGACACAAAGATCAGTAGAAAAATAAGAAACCCAGAAGACATAAGATCCCTACAAACCGACATAAACAGAATCTACAAGTGGACGGAAGACAACAATATGAAGTTTAACACTGAGAAATTTCAGCTATTACGGTACGGAAAAAGAGAAGACCTAAAATCCATGGAATATTATACTCCAAATGGACAGGAAATTCAGAGAAATCCCAGAGCAAAAGATTTAGGGGTTGTAGTGACGGATGATGCGAAATTTGAGACACAAAATAAGATAGCAGTAAACAGAGCAAAGAGAATAGCGGGACAGATATTGAGAACCTTTAAACGAAGGGATAGGAATGCAATGATTCCTCTACTGAAAACCCTGATAATACCCAAATTGGAATACTGCTTCGTCCTAACATCCCCATATAAAAAAGAAGACATTAGACAGCTGGAAGGGATCCAGAGAAGCTTCACAGCCAAGATCAATGGGTGCAAAGAACTAAATTACTGGGAAAGGTTACGCGAACTAGACCTATACTTACTGGAAAGGAGAAGAGAGAGATACACCATTATTTACACTCGGAAAATAATGGAGAAACTAGTCCCTAATCTTACTCTTAACCCTATAACTCCCCAAACAACGGTGGATAGTAGAAACGGCAGACTGTGAAGTATTTCCAAATTGAAGGCGAGACAGGGCACGTCCTTAACCCTGAAAGAAAATAGTTTTGTAGTGAGAGGACCAAAACTGTTTAATCAGTTGCCCAAAGACCTAAGAAACACAAAGGGAGTTGCAGTGGAAATCTTCAAAAGAAGACTAGACGCCTGGCTCAGAACAATCCCCGATGAGCCTGGCGTACCTGGCTATGTGAGGTGGAGAGTACAAGAATCAAACTCACTACTTCACCAGGCCAATTCGAGAGGAGAGGCGACAAGCTTGACCTTCGCGAAATGAGAGATCATCACGCGAAACCTTTGTAAGGTTGTAAGGTAAGGTGTATATATACAGGGTGGGCGGAAAGTAGCTCCCTATTTTGGATTGGTAAAAAAATACGTATATTATCCATTTATTTCAGAAGAAATAATATGAAAAGGTAGGCATACATGGTAGGTTTTCTCTAAAATTCAATGTGGGCTCCAACTCTTTCCACCAGCTTCTGGAGCCGCCCAGGAATGGCGTCCACTGACTTTAGCAGGAACTCCGGCGGGATGGAGGACATGACTTCCCGAATTCGGTCCTCCAGTTCTTCCAATGTCCTCGGTTTGGTGCGGTAGACTTCTTCCTTTACCCACCCCCAAAGAAAGAAGTCGCACGGTTACCGCTGAAAAACGGCAGAATCGGTTCAGTGTAACGGTGTGGTGTGGTATGACCTCAGATCAGGTTGTGGGCCCGTTCCTTCTGCGCAACACCATGAATGCTGAGCGGTACCTTGCTATGTTGCGAAACGAGGTCTGGCCGGTTGTCAGCACATGGGAGAACATCGACGATCTGATATTTATGCAAGATGGCGCCCCTCCGCACTTCGCTCTTGTTGTCCGTGAGTGGCTGGATGCCCACTTCCCTGGGCGTTGGATGGGTCGTCGTGGTCCACATCAATGGCCAGCCAGGAGCCCCGACTTGACACCGTGCGACTTCTTTCTTTGGGGGTGGGTAAAGGAAGAAGTCTACCGCACCAAACCGAGGACATTGGAAGAACTGGAGGACCGAATTCGGGAAGTCATGTCCTCCATCCCGCCGGAGTTCCTGCTAAAGTCAGTGGACGCCATTCCTGGGCGGCTGCAGAAGCTGGTGGAAAGAGTTGGAGCCCACATTGAATTTTAGAGAAAACCTACCATGTATGCCTACCTTTTCATATTATTTCTTCTGAAATAAATGGATAATATACGTATTTTTTTACCAATCCAAAATAGGGAGCTACTTTCCGCCCACCCTGTATATATATATACCTATAATATATATAATGGGTCTAGTTTATTGTTCAGATGAAGTTAGGACAACTTTCTTTGTCTCTGAATTGAATGTTGTGTAAGCGACTGTCGGTGTTTAATAAACACGATATACAAAGTTTAGAAAGAAAAATTTAAACTTTTCTCCAATTTTTATTTTTGTTTCATTTCTTAAAATTAAAATAAAACTTCAGAATTTCATAAGTTAAAAAAATTGATTCATCTCTCATAAGAAAAACGTCTTCATTTGCTACTCTAAAAAAATGTGTGGCGAGTGAGTCAGCTTGCTACTGATAACACTGGTCAACACTCATTTTATTGCCAATCATATTAGAGTGATTTTGGGGTAACTTTGTGATGCTGATTCCGAATATGACATCGGTTTTGCTAGATTGGCTCTAATTTATGAGATAATTGGTACCCCATTGAAACACGTAACAATGCAAAAAACTTAATGTTCAGGCGGAGCCTACTTACAAATCGCATTGAAATTGTCTCAAATCATACAAAAGTAAACATGAAATACACAATGGCATTTTATTCGGTCTCACCATCTAGAATGTTCCAGTAGTTTCCCATATGCACGCGTTATGGTTACGTTTCCTATTAATTGAGGGTATTCATTATCTCAAGAACTAGAGCCAAATCGGAAAAACTACTTTCATTTTGGAATTCAGCAACCCCAAAATACCCTAAATTCGTACGAATTTCCTTGGCAACGAAAAAAAATGTTTTTTTGTTGACCTGTGTAATGTTTACTATATTTTAAGGGCAGAAAAATATGAAAATTGTTCCCAACTGACATTTGATAAACTGTGATGAACAATAAATTTTTTATCGACACAGGGAAGCTTTCAGTTATTGATGTGTGTGTGTGTGTGTGTGTGTGTGTGTGTGTGCGCATATATGTAAATTTATAAATAAATATGCGTAATGAATTAATTTTCATAATAGGATTTCGTAACTGCATCAGCCGAATGAAGCTCTGTTTACAGTACCAACATTACCAATGAAGCCCTTTACCTCCGATTCCAAAAATTCATTCAAAAAAGATTATAAAGTCCATATGAACGCATTAGAGCCCATTTTCACGTGCAAATATTTGAACAGGAATGTCCATCCTATAATCTTATTACCACCATTTCATTTTGAAAAGTTTCTTATAACAGACTTTATTATTCATACTTATAACATATATTTGTTTAAAAATGCATTTTATATATATATATATACATATATATATATACATATATATATATATATATATATATATATATATATATATATTATATATATACAGTATATATATACAGGGGTTAGACAAAATAATATGAACACCCGCCGATTTCACCGGTTATCTTTACGGACTGCTCAGACACAAAGTAAACGGTCAAATGACTGGCAAACCTATTTAAATGCGTAACAGAGAGTGTATACGTCATGTTATAACCCTCACGTTGTTTTTACAGATCTGAGTGAATTATGAATTAGCAGTTATGAAAGACCTGTCAGACTTCCAAAGAGGGCAAATTGTCGGAGCGCGGATGGCTGGTGCATCGGTGACGAAAACCGCTCAGATGTTCAATGTATCCAGAGGAACTGTCTCTATGGTCATGTCTGCATACCAAAACCATGGAAAGACAAGCACCGACAAATGCAATAGTGGACGCAAGAAGAAGCTGTGTGATCGAGACCGCCGGGTGCTAAAGCGCATTGTGACAAAGAACCATAAGACCACAGCTCCAAAAGTGGCTGCAGAGCTTAACCAGCATCTTGCAAGCCCGGTATCGACTAGAACTGTACGTCGCGAGCTCCATGGAGCTGGATACCATGGGAGGGCTGCAATTGCCAAACCCTTCCTTTCGCACATCAACATTGAGCGGCGCAGAAAATGGTGTAATGACCATAAGAATTGGTCAATGGACCGGTGGAAGAATGTAGTCTACTCCGACGAATCCTCCTTTACGGTATTTCCATGTTCCGGTCGAGTTTACGTCTAGAGACAACCTAAAGATGCTTATGACCCCGACTGCCTGACCCCAACCGTTAAGCATGGAGGCGGATCTGTGATGGTTTGGGCAGCAATATCGTGGAATACTCTTGGCCCAGCTGTAGTACTGCATGGTAGGGTTAACGCCCAGGTCTATCTGTCAATATTGGCTGACCAGGTCCATCCCATGGTCCAAACGCTGTTTCCCAATGGCGGCGCCGTCTTCCAGGATGATAATGCACCAATCCACACCACTGGGGTCGTTAAAAACTGGTTTGAAGAGCATGTTAGTGAAGTAGAACGCTTGGATTGGCCTCCACAATCCCCGGATCTTAACATTATCGAGCATCTGTGGTGTCAGTTGGAGCAGCAGGTCAGAAGCCTATTCCCACCGCCGGCGTCTTTGGAGGAACTGGAGCAGGGTTTGCTCGAAGAATGGCTCAGGATTCCTCTAGCCACTGTCCAAAAGCTGTATGAATCAATTCCCCGACGCATTGCAGCTGTTTTGCCGCTAAAGGAGGACCAACTCCATATTAAGAATAAAAACCGCCATTTATCAAGGTGTTCATATTATTTTGTCTAACCCCTGTATATATATATATATATATTATATATATATATATATATATAGCGGCTATTGATTGATGGCGTGGAAAACGCAGTTTAATAATAAACAGGAACACCAAAAAAAAAAATAACATCCTTCAAGATTTAATAGTACCAACGTTTCGGAATGCACTAATTCCATCTTCAGGGCTAAAACAATAAAATACCAAATCACATACAAAATACAAATTGCTTAATAACAATTTAAAATAAAGTTAAAAATTATAAAATGTAGCTAAGAAAATGTAAAACATTAAAACTAAAAGGTAAATAAAATAAAATGAACTAGTACCTTAACCAAAACATAGCAGATCTACTGATGATTCGTCAGAATTTAGGTCTGGTTTCAATTTATAAATAAACAAAGATTCCATAATTTTGAGCTTAAGGTCAGAGCTTCCGGCAGCAAGTACGGCGAAATTAGACTGTGAAATTGGGTGGTTATTGTTGTGCGAGTGATTACGTATGAGAGAATTAGGTGGTTTGCCAAGAGGTAAATTTGTACGGACCGATTTACCGAGATGTTCATAAATACGAGATTTTAAATGTCTTTTAGTGTTACCTATATATGACCCCATACAGTATCACACTTGTATTGGTAAACTATGGATGACTTAAGAAGTGTAGGAATAACATCCTTGTATTTAAATAAGTGATAAATCGATATAGACGGGGTGAATATAATTTTTGTACATAGTTGTGGGTAGAATTCCTTGAGCAATTTTAAAAGTTTGTTTCTAATGTTAAAACTTGAGATTCCCATATAAGGCAAAGTGAAATACAGGATATCTTTGGGGACTATAATTAAGTCTCTAGTTGTGGGGTTTATTAGTCTATTTAAGGTTCTGCCTATTGTAGTCTCCACCAGTCTAAAAGAGAAATTATTCTTGATAAGGAGTTTTCGGATGAAATCTAGTTCATCGTGTAGTTTAAAGTAATCTGAACAGATAGTGAAAGCTCTATTGGTCAGAGTCGAAATTAAATTTCGTTTGAAACCTAAAGGGATAAAGGAAGAAAAGTTCGTAGTAAGATTGGTGAATGTCGGCTTTCGGTAAACAGAAGTTTCAAAAGAGGAATTAGTTTTTATTATCTTAATGTCCAAAAAGGACAGAGAGCTATTAGATTCAGCTTCTGAAGTAAATTCAGTATTAGGGTGCTTAGATTTAAGGTAATTACGAAACAAAGGGATATGGTCTGGTGATTTGAACAGGAGAAAAGTGTCATCAATATATCTTCTATAAAAAACCGGTTTGACGTTGGAAGGACACTCATTCAGCCATATATATATATATATATATATATATATATATATATATATATATATATATATATATATATATATATATATATATAGGGTGGCGCAAAAGTTGCGTATCATAGGAATTTTCAGTGTTGACTATAATATATTATTTTTTTTATTTTAGGTAGGGGATGGTTGTGAAATTAACAATAGACGAGAGGGTGAGCTTGGTTTTAACGTATGGAATACCAGGTACAACGAATCGATGAATCGGTGCAGAATTTAACATCTTGTACAGAGCACTCTGTACAGAATTTAACATCCTGTATATATGCCTGTTTTTAGGTTCAAACCCAAACACAAGAAAAAAAAAGAAGAAATTTAGGGTTCTTGTTTCTTCCGTGTAGGGGGACAATTGGAAAGCCTTTTACAAAAATAATATATTACGTCAAAGAGTTGACACCATTTAGATATAATGCAAAAATGAAAGTTTGACATCAATTAAATTTGCTAAAGAAATGACATTTGAGACACTGACTCTTACTTTAAGAATTTTAAAACCAGAAATTACACAAGACAATTAAAATAATATAGTTAAAATATTATTTGAGTACAATTGTGTATCTACTTGGCCTTTTGACCGCATTAATTATAATGCATAAGACAATTAGAATAAAATGATTAGAATATTTTTAATTTATAATGATTAGTTACTTATCTGTTGACAGCAGTAACGATAACACGCAACACAATTAAGATAGACCGAGTTAATAAACAGGGTGTCTGAAGAGTTACTCCCTAATTTTAAATTCTTATTGTTCCTAAACGAAAAGGGACATGAAAACATTTCTTTAACTGAAATGAAGCTTATATATTAGTTTACTTTACTGCAAAATTGAAAAATTTTAATACGAAGTTAAAGTTCAACTTAGTCTCCAGTAAGGGGATAGTCGTGTGGAAGATTGTGACGCGTAGACAGATAGTGGAACCGAGTTTCTGAGGCAATCAAAACCACAAGGTTTTTTCTAACCCAATCAGAGATAGCAGAAATATCAGAAGTCAGGTGCCCATAGCCGTCTTACGCGAATCATGGAGTGACTGTTGAGAAAGACGCTTTTTGAAGAGAGTGGAGAAGTGAAGAATGGAATCATAAGAATGGAAGTGAATAGAACAGGAAGTGCGAATTAAAAGATCATTAATAAATAAAAGGAAAAGAGTGGGTGACAGGACAGAACTCTGATCAACACCAGTGTTGATAGCTTTCGGAGAAGAACAGTGGCCATCTACAACCACAGCTATAGATTGGCCAGAAAGGAAATTAGAGAGGAAGGCATAGAAAGGAGGATAGAACCCCGAAAGAGGGCAGTTTCGAAATTAAAGATTTGTGCCAGACTTTATCAAAAGCTTTCGATATGTCTAGTGCAATCGCAAAGGTTTCACCAAAATCCCAAAAGGAGGATAACCAAGAGTCAGAGAGATATGTAAGAATATCGCCAGTAGAGCGTCCCTTGCGTAACCCATAATGACGATCTGAAAGAAGATTGTGAGAAGAGAGGTGTTTAAGAATCTTCCTATTAAGGGTAGATTCAAAAACTTTAGGAAGGCAAGAAATCAAAGCAATTGGACGATAGTTGGAGGATAGTTGGGACAGGCTGAATGAAAGCGAACTTCAAGCAGGAAGGAAAAGTACCAGATGAGAAACAAGGCGAAAGAATTTGTCTAGGCAGGGTGTTAGCACAGAAGCACAGTTCTTAAAAACAACAGGAAGAACGCCATCAGGACCGTACGCCTTCCTAGAGTTGAGCCCAGATAGGGCAGAAAAAACATCTTTAGAAGAGATTCTATTTTCAGATATAATAAAGTCAGAGGGAGGAGGAGATGGAGGAACAGCACCGGAATCGTGCAGCGTTGAGTTGGAAGCGAAAGTTTGAATGAAGAGTTCAACTTTGTCAGGAGAAGAGACAGCAACTGAGCCGTCAGAATGGAAAAGAAGAGGAAGTAAAGTTGTTGAAGGAGTTCATAGCTAGACGCCAGAAAGAGCGAGAAAAATTAGAATTGGATAGATTTTCACATTTTTGTCGGATGAAGGGATTTTTGGCGAGTCGAAGAACAGATTTTTCACGATTCCGGGTGGAAATATAAGCTGAGTGAGAGTCAGGAGTTGGATGGCGATGGTACCTTCCTAAAGCCCGTTCTCTGTTGCGGATAGCGTTAGAACAAGTAAAGTTAAATCCAGCGTCTTTTTGCACTAGTGGTAGGAATAGAATTTGAAATGTACGCCTACATACCCAAGAGAATAAACCTCCTTGATGAGCTCAGCACACTCGGAAGGGCCCCGGCCACGGAAGCAGTAATCATTCCGGAAATCACAGAAGTACTGCTTTTGGGCCTCCCAATTAGCGGCGCCAAAGTGCCAAAGGCGCCTCCTCCTGGGAGGATCTAAACGCCGAATTGGAGCAATAGGACAGGAAACAGATTTAAGGTTGTGGTCGGAGGAGCCCAACGGAGAAAAAAGTTTCACAAAGTAAGAAGAAGGATGAGAGGTAAGAAATATATTCAGAATGTTGGGCCTATCTCCAAAGCGATCGTAGACACGAGTTGGGTGCTGTACAATCTGCTCTAAGTCATTTAGGATAGAAAAATTGTTAGCTAGTTCACCAGGGATGTTAATGAAATGGGAGGAAAGCCAAAGGATGTTAGTGAAATGGGAGGAAAGCCAAAGGTGGTGTTGAACACTGAATTCTCCTAAAATGGAGATTTCTGCAAAGGGAGAGCAAGATAAAATGTATTCTACTTTGGAAGTGAGGTAAACAAAAAATTTTCGATAGTCAATAGAATTAGGAGAGAGGTAGCCAGCGCAAATGTGTTTAGTTTGAGATTGGCATGTAAGCCGTAACCAGAGGATATAGAATTCGGAAGATTCGAATTCGGAATACGAGAACAAGTTAGGCCATTGCGTACATATACTGTATGTAACGTCCACCATTGGAGTGAAATTGAGTATAGGGAATGTAAGAGAGTTGAGAAAAGGGGTTGTTGTCAGTCGTCTCAGACACCTGAGTTAGAGTGAGGAAAAGAAGATGAGGTTTAGAGGAGGAGAGGTGGTGTCCAACAGATTGAAAATTTGAGAAAAGGCCACGAATGTTGCAGAAATTAATGGAAAGTGAATCAGGGAAAGACGCAGAACATCTCGAATGTGCGGTAGCAGATCCAGCCCCACTGCCCGGGTCTGCATTCTCGGTATCGGCAGCGGAGGAGCCAGAAGTGGGGGTATTTATGGTCTCCTCACGTGACTCCGAGGCTTTTATAGTTGATGTCATTTCTTTTTTAATTTTGAAAAGATTATGTAGTGTGTAAGATGCATGTATATGAAGTGAGAAAAAGGGAGAGAAGTGTGTGTTTGAGAGCATGCTGGACTGCTCACAGGATAGATGAGACAGCAAAAGATCAGCTAAGGAGAACAGTGACAAGAGAAACGGGAGTTCCAGCACGCCCTATCTTCTGCCTAACGTCCCCCCCCCCCGGAGTACTTCCCTGCTCGATTTGTGTCTTCAATCTCCTCCTCCTTCAATCCCCTGCTCTCAGTTCTCGAATAATTCTATTTTGGTCAGAAAACTTTTTTCCAGAATGGAAATCCATCATTTCGACGATCCACTGCGTACTTTAAACGAGCTTCTTTTTACTCGTATTGTAGCAGGAGTTTTCTTCGTGTAACTCTTCCCTGTAGACCATTCTTTCTCAATGTACGACGTACAGTGGAGGAATGGATATCAATCTCAGACAGTCTTAATGTTTGGTGAATATCATTTGTATTTACTCGTGGATTTGCAGCAGCCATTCTTTGAATTCGTCTAATTTTACGTTCTGAAATCTTGTAAGATCACCCACACCTTGGTAGAGTACTGATTTTCCAAAGCCTTTCCATTTCTTTATAACTGCAGCAACCGTTGTTACGATTGAAAAATAAGGATGATTTATGATACGAACTCTTTCATAAATTGAAAGACATAAGTTAGGATTTAATAGTTAGGTAATAAATTCTTCGTAGGTCTCAGATGAATTTAAACAACATTCATGACTTCTGACACAAAACCACACGAACAGGTTTCAAGGCGTTCTGTGTGACTTATTGTGTTTTGCCAATGAGTATGGGAATATCAGTCACGTGATATCACACCTTCATTTCAACACATCATGTATTCGTAAATAGTTCACTTTTCGAATAGTACTTGATATACTGTATATAATTAAATAATTTAACATCATAAAGTTGATTAAATAATATAAAACGGATAGGAATTTATAAATCTCATAAAATAGGGTATTTTAAAATTATTTGCAGTTTCAGGTTTATAAGAATAATGAGTAAAAGAATATCTGTCAGAGTCCAAAATGAACGCCCAAAATTCTCCTCTGGAGGAAGAAGGGGAGCGCGCAAGCCGATAGTAGAGAGAAGTTTGTCATTGGGAAAGGAATCGAAAACAGACCACCAGAGTGAGAGCTGTGACAGTCTGTCAGTGAGTGTGTGATGGGCAATTATTCAGTGGAAAGAGATTGGAGCAAATTAATCAAATAAGTCCCAGGTGCTGCACGGGAATTTCTAAGACAGTTTAATAATAAAATTCCCTCTCAATCAATTAAAATACTGCTTATATTTGTTTTATGTCGGCCACTTAAGTATATATATTTTTTTTACGAGATGTTTCATACCCGATTGTGATTTTTATCTGGTTCAAGTAATGACCATAAGTGGATCACTGACAATTTTTTTAACAAACATTGTGTAGGGACTAACGACGCCATCCTTAAGGAGCTAACCTACCGTATAATGTCGTTCCCAGTGGGTGTGGTAAATTCTGATAATTTAATCAAAGTGTTGTCTAAAAAGGTAGGCCTGAAGCTGAAAAGGCCGTGGTTAACATTTGGTGAACTCAAGGCCTATCTCGCATAAGATAGGCTTAAATAATACGACTTTTTCACGTATACTGATAGACCTAACCCATGTAGGCTATACGTTGAGCTGGCTCTCGCTACCAATTTCGTAATCATATAACCCGAGTAAAGGCCTCATTATTATTTCCTAGATTCATGGATGTAACAACGACAATGTAATTAGGGGACAACCTTTCCCTGTCGTAAGTGGAATTCGAAGTTCTTCTCATATCTTCCTGTAACACTTTCCAGACTCATTTGCAGCATTAACATATCTATTAAGATCTGTAGACAGCTTTTTACCACAACCACCCATTGCTTACTAATGGCTTGTACAGTCAACCATCTTCCATAAAGATTCACAAAGAAAATTTTAGAATTCAGAATTGCCAACAGTCACTAATCAATACACTAATCAATTCTACAAGCCAAAGGTAGACACACACAAAGTATTAAATAATTTTTTCATCTGTTAAATTTTTCCAAAGGAACGGTAAACTTTTCATAGCTATCTTATGCATGGTACAAAAGATAAGGGCAAATATAACTGAAGTATTTCTCTGTACAAATACTTATAAACACCACTATATATAACTTATGATGGTTCCGAACGATGATTCAGCATAGACTTGCAGTCCTTAGCGACATGAATAAGTGGTACTGTTACTTGCTGGAAAAAAAACCAAACTTTCAGAGTTTGTACTTAAATATGTTTATTTTGATTTTATCAACGGATCCAAATGGCCGCCAGATTTAGTTATACGTTATAAAATGGCAAAGTTCAATTGTTTCTAACACTGACACAACAAACGTGAAGCTAAATGCACTTACAGGTAGTGTGCACATATGTGTTTGTTGTTAGGGTGTATAATTTATTACTTTAATAATATTAATCAATACACAAAGTATCTAAAGAGACATTGCCATCGTATAAATCTCAAGAATTATTGGTGATTACCACAACTGTATGCAATGGCTCTAAATGTGGATTCATAAAAGTCCTGTAAATGACTTGCATGTTCTTTACACTATCTACTACTTCTCGCACGGACAGTCGCACAACTGTGTGCATGGAAGATCAGCTTTTGCACAACCACATTTGAAGCATCCGGTTGCCCTTTCATTTTGCGTGCATCTGATGAGTTGGACATTGCAGGCCAGCTGTTCATCTTTCTTCCATTCCCACGGGTATGGCAAGGGAAGCTCTGTTGCATCTGTACAGGAAGTCCATATCTCACCCTGATATGCAGCTTGCTTGCGGTGCTGTAGCAGGGCGTCCTGAGAGGGGAAAACTTTTATTAATATTATTATTATTATCATTTAATATTATTATTATTATTATTATTATTATTATTATTATTATTATTATTCCACAAGTGAATCTTTACTTCAATTCTGTCAGCATTTATATAATGCACTAGACAACAAAAAAACACCTATTACCTGCGTTGGAGGCAGAATTGCTCTCTTCTTACTTCATTCACCAATTCAGTGTGACTTGACTTTTCATACAGGAGCACAGTAAGTCGCTCCAATGTCTTGAAGTGTTCTGATTCCGTTGAAATGTGATGGAGCAGGTCTTGCTTCATGAACAAGAAAGCATCTGTAGCCTTGTCATATGCCTGCCGTGTTCCATGCTGTCTTGTTTGATCGGCCAAAAAAAAATATGATGTAGTGTCTGATCCCGTGAAACTGTGGAAGAGAGGAAGGGTCTTAGCCTTTCTTGATCCTAGCTTTTCAGCTATGCCTCTGACATTTCCCACATCCAAAGGCGACTGTTATTTCTGTATCTGGGTTTGTTACCTGCAGATCATGGAAATGCCCTGTTAGTAAAACAAGGACATCAGTATTAGATGTGCGCACCTTCATGCGAGTACTGCCATTCTGGAGAGTATGTTGGACATGCGCTATGATGCGCACATCTACTTCTTCGTGTGGGGAATCCCTTATGTGTTGTTTGGAACCTTTGTGGGTAAGATTGTAATCTTTATCACACACAAAGTTTGTTTTGCTGACCCACATAACAAGTAGTGAGAACAGTTCTTTTTTGTTACTTGGATCCCTGAGGAAGTCATTCCACTTTCTGGGCATTTTTGTCTGCGGACTAACCTTCACTCGAACTCCCTTCCCCCAGCGGTTTCTTGGGGATTCTTTGCTGCTTGATTCGAAGTATCTATCCCAGACTACATCGAGCCGGTTCACTGATTTCAATTGACTTTGAAGATAAGGGATGAATGTGGCGTCTGCATACTTTGAGAATGTTGCAGCTGTCACAGGCAATATATGTACCAGAAGACCTTCATCAATCATCATACAATCAGCAGTGTTGACTATTACTGAACTACCCTCCTCAGAATTGTGACATTTAAGCAGTTCAACCTTGTTTCCTGTTCTCAGTTCCCCCCTAGTCTCTCAGATTATGGGTTCTGGTTCTGGGTCTCATGGGCAAAGAATATAAATGGACCCCCTTGTCGATATTGATTGGCAGTGTAGAGATGACCAAACAAGGCAGCATCACTTTTGCTTGCTTTCAGTTTTTTAGTAGTTTTCTTTGTTTTTGCTCCTGTACTTTTGAACAGAGGTAGCGGATCCTTCTTCAGTGGTGCACTGATTAGTTTCCCTCTGTTAACTAGAACCTCTTCAATTTAGAGTGTACCATTTTTGGGTCATTTTCAAAAAGTCAAGGTCCAGGAGTCTAATGTTGTGCCAAATGATGTCCTAAACACGAATTTTACAGGCATTTTCTAATCCGACAAATTTTGAATCTCCCCCACCCCCCCTTGAAATTTTGCGCATCCCCTTTTCCTAAAAAACCCATATATCTCAAACACTATCAACTTTATCGAAATATGTTATAGAATAAAAATTATTCAGAATCAAACGTTCTATTAGAAAAGTTCATCAAAATAGAAATTTACTTAATTTTGAAAATTTTCATTTATTTTTTAAAAATTTAAATTAAAAAAATGTTTTGCTTGCAGTGCCTTCTTCTTAAATAAGGTGTTACGGCCACCTTTGAAGCATCACCCCAATGCAGCTTCGCGGCGATGGGCTTTGTATTTGCTAGTTATAATGTAAATCATAATTAGTTTTTATTATAACTAGCCTATACAAAGTGAGGACAACCTCAAAACTATATATATATAAAATAAAGCTAAAAATTAACACTTTATCTATAGTTGTGAGGTCCCATCGTTTTTTTTTCCTTTATTCAACACTTTCCTCAAAAAAAAAAAAGAAACAAGTTTCCTAATTAGAAATCATTGATATAAGAGCTTTTTAAACATAAAAATAAGAAAAGACAATTTATGGTATATTTAATAACCAAAAAAAATCAGCCTCTTCTAAATTAAAACAATCTCTGCAAATAAAAATACCTAATCTATCTGTTAATGAACTATTCTTTACTGAGTTTCATTCTTTTAAGAGTCTCTTTACTAGGATCAGGAATTAGTCTTCTATTCTCTTCCACAATTTGCAAAAGACCTTGAAATTCTTCTTCATTTTGACATTTGTCATGAAAGTCTTGAACCAGCTTGATTCCTCTTTCAGCGGTATCATTGACTACTCTAATAGATGAAAGAATGTTTTTTAGTTTGTTGTAGTCATCGACCTCTTCCCATGTTGATGCTGGTTTCTTTATCCATGAGTCTGGTTTTGACCCACAGCATTGAAATAAATGCCATGAAATTGGACCTACTAGCTCATGAAGCTTTGTGTCTTCCTTTAAAATGGGGAAAACAGGTTGCCCACATACATAATTTTCTGGAACTGGATATTTGTTTAAGGATTTTGCGATCTTATCTTTTTCATCATTACTTAGCGATCCAAAGAAACTCAAAGGGACCACTTCCTCCGTCAAATACCAGTAATGATTGGCAAAAGATTTCAAAGCAGCATTTGCAACTTCCCTATCTTCCTTCTTGTAATTCACCAAATCATGATAAAACTTCAGATCATTAGCTGGACTATCTAGTGAATTAGAACATAAAAGCCAGTATTTTCCATAAATTAATTCATTAAATAGACACATTCTCTTTAATTTCTTAATCAATGATTCATCATATGATGCTTGGTGGGCAAAAGCATACATTTTATTTGTATACAAAATCATTGCCATCCACCTGGCACGATGCATTGCACCAGGTTTCCGCCAATGACTGTTTTCTCTGGAAACCTCTCCTAAAAGCATTAAAGTTGTTTCAGCAACTTCCTTATAGTCATCACGTGGAAAGCAGTCAGATTTTCTTAAACATTGGGTCATAAATTCTACACATTCTTCCTTTAGGCCTCTTTGATACCTTGATTTAACATCAAGAACATTGTATGTAGATTTCGAGTTAATTTTCTTCCATTTAGACTCGCGAAATTCTTTGAATAACTCAAACTCAGGAGATTTACTTGGGCCAAAAATGGTTTCATACACAGCACACAAAACTCTTTCAGCCACATGATGGCGGCATGCTAACCAAATCAATTTCTTTTGCAAAAGTTCTTCAAGTAACTTACAGGAACCTTTCATCCATCCTGAATTGGATGCAGTGGTATCAAATGATACTCCAAAGACATTTTGCTTCAAGTTCCATTTTTCAATACTTTGAAATACAGAAGTGGCTTGAGACAATCCAGTGGAATCATCTATTATAGAAACTGATAAAAGTTTTTCTACATTTGGGTATCCAGTAACAAGTATTGCAAGGCGGTCTTCTTGTTCTGAACATGATTTAGTAAGCAGCTTGCTATCCCAATGTACTAGGCAGTGATCAGGAGGAGTAAAATCCTTGATGCAAGTTTCATATTTTCGTTTTCTTGTCTTTCGAGCGGCTCTTGCAGATGTGGTCCTGGAGAGAGACAGTTTTTCAATATCCTTGCCACACCTAATGGCTACTGCAGCAGCAAAAACAGTCCGTTGTCCAATAGAGAGATTAAGTATGTCTGCAGTGGAGGAAACCAATGGCGAGGCAAGAATATTTTTGGGGCTGGAAGCATTTGAAGGTCCTGCTGTAGGTTCTGTCGGAAACTCTTCATAGCTGTCTGTCTCAGAACTGGTCGTGCTAGAAAGAAGGGTCTCTGATGTTCTGGCTGTAGCACTCACTTGCTTCACTGATTTATGTTTCTCTTTGCGTTTCTTCTCTTTCTCTAATCTAATGTACTTGCGCTGTACTTTTGATGCATAATCTGCATCTAGCAAACCTAAACATGTTTCTCGTTTTGTTCTTTGATCTTCTAAGAATGAAATATCATATGCTTTCTGAGGCTCAGTTCTCATGCGGTCTTTTTGGATTAATTCAACGGCATTTTGAGAAGAGATGTCAAAAAGGGAATCCATAATTTTCATGAAATTAGAGAGTTCATTTTCAAAGCTTGCTCTTTTTTTGTGCTTGATTAAATTATTATGCATTTCTTCTAGATTTAACAGCATCTTCCTGCCTTTAGGGTTTTTACTAATATCTATAGTAGGAATGCATGCTTTTTGCCATATTATTAATAGCTTCTGTAGAACTTCATTAACAGTAGAATCTTTTGTAACTTTTGGACCCTTATACTGCATTCTCCGTAAATAAATAAAATGGCTTAGAACATCTTTATTGGATGGTAAAACAATTTTAGATGAACTCATAATATCAGCCTGCAAGCGACCAAGAATAAAGTCATGCTGTTTTGTAGCTGTTTGACTCATTTTTTATTTATTTTTCAAATAAAGCAGTCTGAAAAGAAACAATAAGAGTAAAAACAATGCTTGTTTATTAAAATTCAATGTAAAAAAGTATTTTTAAATTTGGATTATACTCACAATATACTCATAAATAATGTAACTTAAGCACCTTATTTTATATTAATACAATAAGGTGCTCTTGGACAAAAGAAAATGAAAATTTTCAAATTACGTAAATTTCTATCTTAATGAACTTTTCTAATAGAACGTTTGATTCTAAATCATTTTTATTCTATAACATTTTTCGATAAAGTTGATAGTTTTTTAGATATATGGGGTTTTTAGGAAAAGGGGATGGGCAAAATTTCAAGGGGGGTGGGGGGGATTCAAAATTTGTTGGATTAGAAAATGCTTGTTAAATTCGTGTTTAGGACATCATTTGGCACAACATTAGACTCCTGGACCTTGACTTTTTGAAAATGACCCAAAAATGGTACACCCTACTCTTCATTGAAACGCTGGTGTTGTTCTTCACCTAGGGTCTGCATATTTCGTATTGATGACACAACCGAATCATCTGCATAGTCCCGAGTGTGCAAAACGAGAAGTTCAGAACAGTCATCTTCAAATGGGTTTCCATAGGTCCTATTGGTCTTAATGAGCTCTGGGTTTGTTCCAGAAAGTGTTTATGTAAGGACAGCCCCTCTTCGTGGTGCTTCAAAGAACTTGAACTGTTGTGTGTTGCAGGGGCCTTGATTTGAATTTAAAATTTTTCCACGAGTCTCGCTTGCTCAGGGCCCGTCAACATCTATTGCTTGAAAGCACTTGGATTTTCAGTGAGACCAACTGCTCCACCGTTTGACTTCACCTTGCAGTTTTCCTGCTCATGGCATTGATCAACTGGGATAGCTGAGAAGCGTCTTTGAGTTTTGTTGACAACCTACTACTTTTCAAACTCTCCCTTGGCAGGTTCTGGAAGTGCTTGCATATCTTGTAGATGGACACTCAGCCAGCGACTGTAGTTGTAACGATTCAATGCAAAGAAGAAGAACATGAGCGAGTCCAAGGCTTCCACATATAGGTTAAAGTCTCTTTCTCTGTATGCTAGAATGAGGACAAGAATAAGCAATTCTGTCTCAAGAAGTGATATGAGTGTTAGTTGCTGGCCAAAAATACCAAACATCCAGGATTTATACCTTGGATGTATGATATCTCTGGTATTTTTTAAACACATTTACTTTGATTCATGAAGAATGGCTATGCACAATAATTAAAAGTATATTTTGTATTGAATTTTTTGTGTTATTATTATTGTAAAGTATTCGAACCGTACCACTTGATGCCATACATCGAGTTCTGGCAGTCACTGGGAAAATGTAAAATTCGGAAAATCTGTTGGAAAAAATATTTGTAAATATGTTCAAGTACAAACCCTGAAAGTTTGATGTTTTTGTCCAGAGTGTAACACCTATGTAACCAAGGAAGCACACTATCTGCAGCATCCCGACTCATTGGCGAAATTTGGTGGAGGAGAGAATTGGCTTACGCTCTCCTCCTGCCCTTCTAGCCAGCCACGCATCGCTGTTCAAGGACTTTGCACAAGAACCTATACAGCTGGACCTTGAAATTATTCAGGATGGTGTGCTGGAGGTTCCGCAGTTCTTCTGTCAGTATATTAAAAAGTTTCGCGCTTTATATTCTGAAGGTATTTTCTATTCTCATTTTTATAACCCCCTGTCCCACCGCAGCTGGCGCAACACAGAATTTGTATATTTTCTCATTCTACCGTATAAAGATATATACTGTATTTTCGGCTTCTTGCCTTTTCCTTCATTCCCTGACGAGGTGCACTGTTGAATATACGAAATGTCGATACTAAAAAGTTAGTTTAAATCAGGTCAGGTTAACTTCATTTGGGTTAGGTGGGTTACATTATGCACGCTTAGGTTACTCCAGGTTAGGTTAGGTCTGGTTAGGTTCAGTTAAGTTTGGTTAGTCATTTTCAATGAAAATCTAAAATGTACATATGGCTTAATTTGAAATGTGAAATCCATATACTTGCATAAGGTCAAACGTCGACATTATCAAATTCGATTTTGTTCCAGTAACACACATAATCGTTAGAATTACAGTGGCTGCTAAATAATTTGGTTGTTTCAACCAAATAATTATTTTTCAACATAGGAAAACAAATTTATAAGAACGCAACTGGCAAATACAGAATTAGAAAAGACGGTGCTATGCTTGTGTGGAGGTGCGCAAATGTGTGTCATGAGCGTGTGTATACATACACCTGCGGGCGTGAATCTATATACATATTTAACGTGTTTTCTAGTGGACACATGATATACTGTAGTTGTTTTCCTTTCCATATGCATTTCTTTTAGTATTGTAAATATAAAGAAGAGAGGCAGTGCGAAGGAAAAGCTATTTATAACACCCTTATCTCAAGTTATTGTAAAATGTACCTCTTTCACACCCGATAACTATCGTATAAACACAAGTAATTCACGTATTTGACTTAAATTGGCCATCAAAACCGTTCCCAAAATATTTTATCTGATAGGTTAATACGCTATGGATTATATATTGGGTCTCCTAACTCGCTCCCAGAGAAAGTTATGGCGTGTGCGCAGTGTGTATAATAATGCTGTTTGTTTATGCAGTAATATATATATATATATTAGGGTGTCACTTAAATGCAAAGTTTGAAATTTTCATGCTGACACCCCGCGAATCTATTCCATTGGTAAAAAAAACATGGTGACTGAAAAATCTTTTTATTTGAATAACTATAAAAGGTCGACCCCGCCTTCCAAAGTTTAATGCTTGCGCGGCGTCTCCATAATCGTTCATTAGATATCTATATATCTCTATATATGTGTGTGTGTGTATCTGTGTGTGTCTGAATATCTGAGAAATAAAGTGAACAATACTTAACGATTCACCGTTTCTCATTTCAGCTACGTGATTTCTGGTGATGGAAACCCGGAAGTGTATATACCTATTAGGGGCAGCGGTTGATGAGGTGAAAGGATGCAAGCTTCCTTCCTACAGGCAAGCATTCGGTTACTTCCTTTACCTTCACCATGAAAAGAAAATGACAATACGTGACGCGTTGAGGAAGTCACTTCGAGCAGTGATGTCCTTCTGGGAGAAAGCTCACATTCCAACCAGACTCGAGACACACTGCGTCAGCAAACTGGATAAAGTCTTCGAGGAGTGGAAAGGACTCAAAAAACACGCCTCAAGGACGAGCGATTCACACAAGACGAAAGAAAAAGAATTCATTGAACGCCTCGATCGTCTCTTTGACATCGCCCACGCTGATTGTGAGAAATTGGTCAAGTACCCAGAGGATTGGGAGTTCCTTCAGCAGCAGCGCCAGAAAGGACGTCCAGGTTCAATGGCAGGTTTGGACATGACCCATCAGCGCCAAGTCAAAGATTGTACTCGACGTCGGGAGGAAGAGGAGAAACGAAGAAAGCGATCAGCAGCTGAAATGGAGGCAGTATCCAACGAAGCGGTTTTGGAGTCCTCATCCTCCAGCTCAGATGATAGCGAAGAAAAAGGAGCATGTGGTGGTTCGTTAGCGTCTAAACAAAGAGCAACGAAGAACATCATGACATCGGAATTGGCGGCAGCGCTTGATCGCACGCAACTCTCGTCAAGAAAGGCCACATATCTGCTGTTTGAGGCAGCTTCCAGCTTAGGGCATGATGCTAGCGACTACAACATCAATCGTGGATCCATTCATCGTCAGCGTGAAAAATTCCGTACCCTTAAGGCTCGGCAACTGAAGAGCGAGTTCCAAGGCAATAGTCCGTTGACTGTTCACTGGGACGGAAAACTCATGCAAGATCTGACGTCACGAGAATATGTTGACCGCTTACCTATTCTTGTATCTGGCTCCGGGACAGAGCAGCTCCTCGGGGTGCCAAAACTTCTGTCAGGAACCGCGCTGGCACAAACAAATGCCATCATAGATTGCCTGAATGAATGGGGAGTGACCAATCATGTCAAATCTATGTGTTTCGACACAACCGCGACAAACACAGGCCACCGTGGAGGAACTTGTGTTCTTCTGGAAGAAAAAGTTGGACGTGACCTATTACACTGCGCGTGCAGACACCATGTACTGGAGTTGGTGCTACAGGCGGCATTCGCAGCATCGCTAGATTCAGTATCTACCGGTCCAGAAATTCTGCTTTTCAAGCGCTTCCATGATTATTGGACCCGCATTGACCAGCAACAGTTCCAAACTGCGGACACAGATGCGTTCACCAAAGCAGCTATTTTTAAGCATAGAACGGAGCTCATTGAGTTTGCAAAATCACAAGCACTTCAAGTTCGTGATGACTATCAGGAATTCCTCGATCTTTCCGTCATCTTTCTTGGAGGAGTTCCATACAAGGGACTAAACTTCCGCGCCCCTGGTGCTATGCACCGGGCGAGATGGATGGCTAAGGGGCTCTATGCCATCAAGATCTGGCTCTTCCGAAGACAGTTTAAACTGACGAACACTGAGGAACGCGGAATTCGAGATATCTGCCTCTTTTCTGTTCTAGTTTACATGAAAGCGTGGGCAACAGCTCATCTGTCCATCGAAGCTCCGCTGAATGATTGGGAATTGATGAGGACGCTCCTTCGATACCCGCACAAGAAGATCTCTGATGGTACCACCAAGAAGCTGTCTGCGCACCTGTGGTACCATTCGGAGGAGGCAGTGGGTCTGGCGTTCTTTGATGAGAGGATATCGATGGAAGTGAAGTGCAGCATGGTTGCAGCGTTAGATCAAGAAGCCCCTCACATGCCGCCAAAACGACCTTTGGTTCTTGATACTATGTTCCTCAGTGACAGCAAAGGACTGGAGCAACTGATCACAAAGAACACCCGAGGATTCTTCTCAAAACTTCAGTTGCCAGATTGCTTTCTGCTCCACCATCCCAGTTCATGGACGTCAAACTCTGAATACGTGCAAGCTCGGGATGGGGTCTCCAAACTTGCAGTGGTGAACGACAGAGCAGAACGGGCCGTGGCTCTGGTGAAGGAGCTGAACGGAAAGTTGACAGTGAAAGAAGAACAGCTCCAGTTCCTCGTTCAAGTTGTCACTGACCACAGAAAGCAACACCCAGCTCCGAACAAATCAGCATTAGTGAGGACGCGAAAGAACTAATCACTGATCAGCGTATGAGCACCAATTATTCTGCTACTGTATATGTATTTTATTTCTCAAAGTTTTGCTTTTGTTGCTTCTCCATTTTGTACCATTATTCGCCAAATTATGTCTTCTATTTTGATTATATAATAAACTGTTTGTATTCTTTGCGTTTTTAAGTGTCTTACTTTCGTTATTTCACCAAATTGCCTTGTTTTTTATTATCTGGTTCGGCCCAAGCTGTGAACACTGAACAGCTTGTTGACGTCAACAAATGGGTCTTGTTTTCAGTGACGAGGGCGACCTTTAAATGATGACCAATCAGGACCAAATGTCTCTTCCGTATGTTTTACACCAAATGGAACAATTTTAGGGGGTGTCATAGGAAAATATCCATCGTTTAATTTTCCCCCTATTACCTAGTGACACCCTAAATATATATATATATATATATGATGAATAAAACCACGAAGGAAAGGAAACACAAAATGGTGCTCAAGCGCTTTCGTCTAATGACATTCTCAGGAACACTGAATAGAATCTACAAGTGGACGGAAGACAACAATATGAAGTTTAACACTGAGAAATTTCAGCTGTTACGGTACGGAAAAAGAGAAGACCTAAAACCCATGGAATATTATACCCCAAATGGACAGGAAATTCAGGGAAATTCTAAAGCAAATGATTTAGGGGTTGTAATGATTGATGATGCGAAATTTGAAATACAAAATAAGATAGCAGTAAACAGAGCAAAGAGAATAACGGGGCAGATATTGAGAACCTTTAAACGAAGGGATAGGAATGTAATGATTCCTCTACTGAAAACACTGATCATACCCAAACTGGAATACTGCTCGGTCCAAACATCCCCATATAAAAAAGAAGACATTAGAGATTAGACTGCTAGAAGGGATTCAGAGAAGCTTCACAGCCAAGAGCAAGGGGTGCAAAGAACTAAATTACTGGGAAAGGTTACGTGAACTAAACCTATATTCCCTGGAAAGGAGAAGAGAGAGATACACCATTATTTACACTTGGAAAATAATGGAGAAACTAGTCCCTAATCTTACTTTGAACCCTGAAACTCCCCAAACAACGGTGGAAAGGTAGAAAAGGAAGAATGTGTCAAGTTCCCAAATTAAAGGCGAGACAGGGAACATCCTTAACCCTGAAAGAAAATAGTTTTGTTGTGAGAGGACCAAAACTGTTTAATCAGCTGCCTAAAGACCTAAGGAACACGAATGGTGTTGCAGTAGACATCTTCAAAAGAAGATTAAACGCCTGGCTCAGAACAATCCCCGATGAGCCTGGCGTACCTGGCTATGTGAGGTGGAGAGTACAAGAAACCAACTCACTACTTCACCAGGCCAACTCTAGAGGAGAGGCGACAAGCTTCACCTTCGTGAAATGAGGAATCATCGCGCGGACCCTTTGAAAGGTTGAAAGGAAAGGTGTATACAGTATAACGGGTGTGCAATAAAAAAAAGGGTACATTTTAAAAAGGCTATAAAATCAACATTTGTCATTTAATTTTAATAAAACGTCTACACAATAAAACATATGTATTTATCTATCTGCAGACAAGTTTTCAGACTAAAATATCAAATAATTCAAATTCTATCAACATTTAACGAAAGAGTATGATTTTTCTACTTAACATGCAAAAATTATTAAACCTTTTTAATATTTTTTAATAAAAATAATTATGCTTTCCTTCCATTTCAATAACTTTTTTATTCTTGGCTGGAATTCATCTATGGCTCGATTTACTTGTCCCTGTGGAAGCTCTTCCCATTTTTTAATGATGATCTCGCGTAAATGAGCGACATCTTTTTTTCTATAGACTCGCTCTGCTAAGTTCTCCCATATTCCGGCCAAGAATAAAAAAGTTATTGAAATGGAAGGAAAGCATTTCGAACAATTTTTTTAATAATTTCAAGTAAATTTTACGTAAAAAATTAGTTTTATAAAAAAATATTAAAAAGGTTTAATAATTTTTCCATGTTAAGTTGAAAAATCAAACTCTTTCTTTAAATATTGATAGAATTTGAATTATTTGATATTTTAGTCTGAAAACTTGTTTGCGTATAGACAAATACATATGATTTATTGTGTAGAAGTTTTGTTAAAATCAAATGAAAAATGTTGATTTTATAGCCTTTTTAAAATGTATCCTTTTTTTATGGCACACCCGTTATATACTGCGAAGACACGGATATTTAGACCGTTATTTTGTCCTGTACAAGTCTCGTATAGATCTATTTAAGAATTTGCATTAATATTAATAATAATAATAATAACAATAATAATAATCTTTATTCCGAAAAAACACATTACATAAAATACTAGCGGAGCGACCCGGCGTTGCCCGGATGCAAGAGAACCTGCCCTTCGTACGGGTAGCAAAAATATCCCGCCTTACTATTCACTTAACCAGGCATTCAATAATTTTCCCGTAGGTTTCGATTAATTTTAAGCAACTTTAGAATGAGACGTGAATGTAAAACTTAACCAACAGGTTAGGTTAATTGAATGCCCGGTTAGGTTAATTGTACGCCCTTGACGATTGGTTAGGTTAAGTCGTGATATTTTCGTTAGTTTTAACGAAAGTATCACGATTAACCTAACCAATCGTCAAGGGCGTACAGCTGACCTAACCGGGCATTCAATTAACGTAACCGGGTATCCAATAATTTTACCGTAGGTTTCGAGATATATATATATATATGACCTCGGAGACGGACGCCACATAGCCTATGTTCTTTCCCGGCCTTAGTTACCCCAATCGCCGCAAGTCTCATCCAAATCTGGCCAGTTGTTTGGCCGGCCATAAGTAACAAAGTTCGTAGTCCGACCGTCACAAATATTAGAATAGATACATTATATCCATATAGTTTTGCACAATGTTGGCCTAAACGTTTAATTTTGTATTTTTAGTGACAAGTGGTTTAATTGCAGTATTCTTATCTGAATATGCCGTTGGGAAGAATGACAGATTTTCAGGCAAAAAATCTTTGAGATTCATTTCTATTTTTTACAAAGGAAAATAAGTTAAATAAATAGCAGTATTATTCATCAAGTGTGAATATGAACTACTTTTTAAACTCCTTCATTTGAGTGTGTTTGTATCAGTTTAGAGTGTTTTTCTATACTTTTCTTTAACTGGGTATAACTGTTAACAGAAGTGATGTGGATAAATAGTACAAATAGTACATTGTAGATCATACATATATAATTTGGGTAATATTAGTGTTTTTTGTATTCAACGGGTCCACGATACCCTCTCTAGTGTTCAGGACAAACACGCGCTAACATTTTGGTTATCGAACTGACCTATGGGAGACTGTTGGAACCTATTATTAAATCATTGTAAAGTGTCATCTGTCGGCTTTCTTTGGAAACAAAAATTAGCACTGTCATTATATATGTATCGGTCTAATGATTTAAGTATGCGTACATTTTTTGGGGCCGACACTTTTGGGTGGCAGATAGAGACCAAATGGAGAACATTTTGAACAAATGTGCTAGTTTATACTGTAACTTACAAGTTTTTTGCTTTCTTGTAACAAGATAAACATCAATAATAACCATACTATTTTGGACTACCTGCAGCTAAAGTGTGTATAAGTTTTGGGGACACACACACACACACACACACACACACACACACACACAGACACACACAAACACATACACAAAATATATATACACACAGTATACTCTGTATATAATTTTTTTCTGTATGCAAAATTTGAATAATTGAAAGCACCTAAATCTACCTGACAGTATCCCAGGGTGTTTCGGCTCCTTTGCAATATAGATAAACTTCATAAAAGTTGATATCAACGCCAAACTTTTTCTCTGAAGAAATAAACATAAATTATTACCTGAAATGAGAAAGAACAAAGGAATTCTCGCATTTGGGTTTTTTCCCCTCACTGAGAAATTCACAGTTTTAAGAAGCAAACATTTTTAGTTTTTAGGACATAATGGGATGTGTGTGTGTGTGGTGTGTGTGTGTGTGTGTGTGTGTGTGTGTGTGTGTGTGTGTGTGTGTGTCTTTAATACGTGGTATTAGGGACAAGACTAAGTTGTATCGTGCAGGACTTTATAAAAATTTGAGATGAAATAAAATTAGTACGTGGTATATACATGGAATAATTTTTTAATTATGTAGCTCACGCTGCTTTCCGGAGAATGAATTCTGTGAAAACTCTAACTGATACTCAGTACAGATTCTTATTTAACACGTTTTCACTCAGTTCACTGAAGAAAGGATCTCTCGGTGAACATTTCTCATTTCTGGTGAAAATGCCAGACGTGAATATCAATGAACTAAGGAACAGTGTAAGGGGAATGTCCATTCAGCAATTTCTTGAAAATTGTATAGAAAAAATCTTTCTTTGCTATATTTAAATATAGGGCCTAATTCTATAAACACACTCATTTACTTGCTATTTATAACATGTTTGTATTTTTCGTTTTAATCTCTCTCTCTCTCTCTCTCTCTCTCTTCTCTCTCTCTCTCTCTCTCTCAATCTTTTAAGTGACAAGTACACAAGGATAGAAACAGGAAACTTCGACTGATAATACAGTTATTCGGAAAAATCATCGCCCACAATTCACCGTCCACAATTCATCGCCCACATATCATCGCTCAGGATAATTCATCGCCCACAATTCACCGTCCACAATTCATCGCCCACAAATCGTCGCTCAGGATAATTCATCGCCTACGTATTAGTGGGACTACCAAACTGTTTATGTATTTTTGCTCTCGTCATTTTCGTTTAAACTAACGAAAATATCACAACTTAACCTAACCAATCATCAAGGGCGTACAGTTGACCTAACCGGGCATTCAATTAACCTAACAGGTTAATATTTCTTATTTCACCTAAATATCTTCTGATCTTTTCGTATTAGGCACTCACTATCACATTTCGGGCAAGTTAAGGATGAGAGAATAACGCAGAAATTGATAAAAACATCCAATGCTTTGTCTTCATCTAGTATTATCGGGACTACCTACGGAAAACACATTTTCCGTTTTAAGCGGAAAAACAAAATAAAACGGAAAATGCCCGGTTAGGTCAACTGAATGCCCGGTTAGGTCAACTGAAAATGCCCGGTTAGGTCAACTGAATTCCCGGTTAGGTATGCCCGGTTAGGTCAACTGAACGCCCTTCATGATTGGTTAGGTTAAGTTGTATCTAGTATTATCGGGACTACCTACGAAAAACACATTTTCCGTTTTAAGCGGAAAAACAAAATAAAATTGAAAATGCACGGTTAGTTCAACTGAATGCCCGGTTAGGTCAACTGAACGCCCGGTTAGGTCAACTGAACGCCCTTGATGATTGGTTAGGTTAAGTTGTGATATTTTCGTTAGTTTAAACGAAAATGACGAGAGCAAAAATACATAATAAACAGTATATATAAAAAGTGTATATATATATATATATATATATATATATATATATATATATATATATATATATATATATATATATATATATATATATATGAACTCAGAATGGTCCCCTGAGTTTTTTATGATATACACAGACCGTGCATGGAACAAGGAACTCTTCTGGGATAATTAAATCCACTATAGTCCGAATAAGTAATGGTAAATGACAAATACCATAGTTTTTCTTTTTTCATGATGCTAGCCCGACGTGGGCAACGGGTCACTCGCAAAGAGGTCCCATAAATATAGCTTCCCTCACCAGCTATCTGGTGATGAATTGTGTTGCGGTGAAATGTATGAGCGATGAATTGTGGGCAGTGAATTGTGGGCGATTAACTTTCCTACACCCGATAATACAAGCCAAAAAGAGATTTTCTCTACTCAAGTGGTGGCACAATACTGCCAAGTATGAACGACTCAATATTTCACTTGTTGTATAAACACCTTTCACGGAGTGAAACCCAAGTTGAAAGTCGGTGACATTCAAATAGTTGGCAGACACATACACGGGAGAGACATCTAATTACAGAAACGACACCAAGTGGTTGATGTGCGATCGGCATAAGTAGTATGGTTGCAAAAAGTAGCGGGCAACGCAAGTGCAATGCACCATTGGAACCAGTTACAATATGTCCTTGCAACATTGCAGAAAAAGCTGCGCGCAGGCCTGCAAAGGGGGTTAGGGGGTAGGGGTGCAAAACCTTTCAATAAAGGGAATAGAGCCTATTGCATCATTTGCAACATTTTGCAACATTACTGGAAAAGCTGCGCAGGGAAGGGTGATAGGGGGTTAGGGGGTTAATAAACCTTAAAATTAAGCGAATAGAGGAGCGTAGATCACAAAGGAAAGCTCCAACTCCTCCCTATAACATAACTACGAACTTTAGCGACCCCCTGCAATAACATAACACATTAGAATAGAAGAACGTACCTCGCCTTCAGACTAACAACCAGCCCCAGTATTACAATACCGACATAATTACCGACCCTATCGACCACACGCAATATCATTCCATTTTATAATAGAGAAGCGTAGCTCACCCATTACCAACTCTCCTCCGACCGACAACCAGCCCAATATTATAATACCATACCACATCAGAATAGAGGGGGGTAGTTCACCCAGGAAAGCCCCACCTCATCACGAACTTTAGCGAGAAACTTTTTCTAAATTTTCAGTGTGTGTCCTCTTATTTTGATGTCGGATTTTAGCGAAGTGTTTCCACTCATCTTTTTCTTTTTACAACTCAGAACTAGTATTTTTTTTCTGACACATTCATTTATTTCATTTGTATTATTACATTTTTACATAAACATGGATTTTAAAATAATTGTGTGAAAGTTAATAAAACGCACATATACACTTTTGTTTATAAATAATATTTTTTTTAAATAATCAATTATAATTTAATTCCATATTCCCAATGTTTTGATAGTTCTTTTTTGTTTTTACGTGTCACAATTCCTGACCCCATAATATAGGGTGTATGTATATATATATATATATATATATATATATATATATAATATATATATATATAGAGGGTGGTCCAAAAAATAAAATTTTGTAATTTTTTACCTCCACATTGCTGCTCATGTTCCTATATCTATCAAAGATCTCCATGCCAAATTTCAGCCTAATTGAATGATATTTACTAAAGAAAACAGATTAATTTTTAAAGAACAAAAATGATATGTTTGATAGAAAATTACATTTATCATTCGTTTATAATATATATCATTACTTAGATTAACGCTTCATCACTGACTCCTTCGAAGACGATGAGTAGTCTTGGCGATGTTTTGCTACTAATCGGAGGATGAATTGTTTTTGTTCTTCATCCTTCGTCAAAGATGTATTATATGCCTTGATAAGGGCGACACCCCTCTCCGCCGAATCATTGACAACTTTTAGGTTGGTCGCTATGCGTCGAAACTTTTGAAAACAATCATCCTCCGTCCAGGAATTGGGATCGGTCCTCAGGAAGGTATCCTCCGCTGCCTTCCTTCCTTCTTTCTTTAACAGATTGAAGATTCCCAGGATCTTTTTGGTGACCATTTCATACAAATTCAAATCTTCAATGTTTCCTTCAAGCTTCAATCGACGAGTAACAGCGGTATGTTCGTCACGTTGGAGGTTTACGACCATCTTCCGGTTGGCCTCGGCATCGACTCTAGGATCGAAGAATGCAAGGCCGATTAGATGCTCTCCAAGATACCACAGGCGCAGTTGAAGAGCTGTGGATGCTGCTTTGGAAATAGTCTGATTTGGGTACCTATGCAAGATTTTAAGAAGCAGAATATTGTTCAAAGAGCGTTGATTCCGACGGGGGGCCTCGTTCCAAAAACGTGCGTAGACCAAGGCGATAAACAGAGAGAGCTCGGTGATATTCTCCGTCTCACGTGCTGTCAGCTGTAGTTGATGCTTGAAAAGCTAAATTTTGAGGACGTAGATGGCCTTGGCCATCCGACGTGCATGGTGAGTTGGTCCTGGAGCGCGAACCTTGACTTCTTTCTCATCACAGCACCCAAGAGGAAGGCGAGGCAGAGTCGTAGCAATTCCTCGTAGTCATCACGTGATTGCTTAGGCTCCAGTGCCTTTGTGAAGTACTGGATCATTTCCTCTCGAAGCTGGAACATCTTTGGATCTCTGAATAGGTTGTTTGAAGCCTTCATGAAGGAATCCTTCTGAAGTGATGGCCATTTTTTCTGAAAAAGTTTAAAGAGAGTCATTTCCGGGCCACCTGTGGGTCCAAGAAGTGCGTTGCAGGTGTTTGACAAGACGACTTCAGGGATATGATGTCGACAAGCGAACCAGACAAGTTCCCTCCCAACTGCTTTTTCAATCATGGTACGGGCTCCCCTGTGAAGGCCAGTATTAGACGCAGTTGTGTCAAATACGAAACCTTAGATCTCATCGCGAAGATTCCAGTCATCAATCGTCGAAATGCAAGCCTTGGCCTGTTCTTCTCCTGTAGCTCGTTGTATTTTTGGCACGGCTAGGAGTTTTTCCATCCCATTTCCCGTAACGATTACCGGGGTTCGTTCGGCTGTTTCCTTTGCGCCGCCGATGTCGGGAAGTAGTTCCCCATCCCAGTGAAGAAGAAGGGGTCCTTCGACAGAAAACGAAGCTTGATCCTCTTTGGCTGCTGCCTGCCTTGCTTGCCTTCTTGAACGACGGATGGAGCTGCGTGAAAGAGTCATTGTAGAAATATCATAGCCCAGGGCTTGAGCGACTGATCCAGCAACGAAGACTGCTCCTCGATCGGGAAGGTTGACGCGATCAAGAGCAGCAACCAGATCTAGTGATGTGAAGATATTGTTTCGTTTTGGAGGATGAGAGTGTACATCTGCTCTTCCGGTCGAAGTCAACGGACGATAATCATCGACTTCAGCGTTGAATTCTTCAGAGGATGAAGTGGATGTGCTGGATGATGGAAGTGCAGCATCTCCAGCCTGGAATGCAGCCTCTCTTTCTTTGTACCTTAGAGGTTTCTCAACATCTTTCTCCTGTCGACATCTCTTGCGGTATTCCTTGGCCAAATTAATCTTGTCAGGGCCTGCTATACTGCAGGAAAAGACGTCTTCTCGTTGCATCATCAGGAATTGGCAGTCTTCTTCATTGTCTATCACCTTCAAGGCGTCCTTCGAGGCAACGTCGAAAAGCTCTTTAAATGCACATTTTACTTCAATAGCGGATAAGCTTCGCTCACAATTAATAAATAATGATCACTCACCTCTAGAATATATGCCACCCAGCCCACTAAATTCATTTTCTTTTGTTCCTGCTACCTCTATTGAAGTCTAGAATATTATTGGTAAATTAAAAATACAAAAAATAACATTCATAACATTCCTGTACCTATATTGAAACTTGTTAAAGATAAGATATCTGTAACTTTGGCTAAAATTATCAATCAAAGTATTTCCAAAGGAATATTCCCATCAATGCTAAAAACTGGTTGTATAACACCCCTTTTCAAAGGGGGTGATCCTACACTAGCAACAAATTACCCGGTCTGTTCATTTTCTGTGTTCAGCAAAGTTTTTGAAAAAATTGTAAAAAGTAGAATGCAGCGATATTTAGAATCCTACAATTTATTATCTCCAAATCAATATGGCTTCCGTAATAATAAAACAACTAAAGTGGCTATTTTAAATCTTATGGAAAATGTAAATAGTGTATAGCTAAGGAGAACAAAGAAATAATGATATCAATATTTATGGATTTGAGTAAGGCGTTTGATGTAATAGACCATAATAGTCTACTTAATAAATTATATTGTTACGGCTTTAGAGGAGCAATCAGTGATTGGTTTAAAAGTTATTTGTCCAATAGATATCATTTTGTATCAGTAAATAAGGTTTGCTCAACTAAAGCGCTTGT
The DNA here is from genome assembly GCA_023014485.1 of Bathynomus jamesi. NCBI lineage: Eukaryota > Metazoa > Arthropoda > Malacostraca > Isopoda > Cirolanidae > Bathynomus > Bathynomus jamesi. Next base: position 602,340 of record JAJOZX010001529.1, read on the forward strand.
CAAACATGATGTGCCACAGGGCTCAGTTCTGGGTCCACCGTTATTTTTATTATATATAAATGACGTTCCACGTTCATCTGATATACTGAACTTCATAATGTTTGCAGATGATACAACTGTCTCTTTTTCTTGCAAAGATGTTAAAACAGCTAAGAATATATTTCATTCAGAATTCATCAGTGTAATGAAATGGTTGACCACCAATAAACTCTTCCTAAATACCACTAAAACAAATTTCATGATTTTTACTAATAAAAGAAATGTATATCTTGATGAACTTAATGGTAATGAAATCGCCATAAAGGAGTGTACTGTAACAAAATTTCTTGGTGTAATGCTAGATAAGAATTTGCAATGGAGTGATCATGTAAATTATATCGCGAAAAAGATTAGAAGGAGGGTTGCTATAATGTTTAAACTTAGAAATGTAGTCCCTAAACAAGTTTTAGTGACTCTTTATCATACTCTTGTTCTTCCTTATACGGTGCGTTCGAAAGGTCTCTCCGCAGTCAACCAACACTTTAAAAAAAGTGTTTGACAACAAGTGTAGACGAGTTGCTCTGTGCCTGCAAAATGGTGGAAAACACTTTCAACACATGCTGTAAAATCAAAAAGTTATGTAATAAAATCATTAAATCATGGTTGACTGAAAACATTGTAGTTTTTCAATTTCCTCTGCGTTTAATATAGCACTGCGGAGAGACTTTTCGAACGCACTGTATAACATACTGCACTCTTGTTTGGGGAAACTCCGTTAACAACGCATTAAATGGTATCTTTGTCATCCAAAAACGAGCAATAAGGTTATTATCTGATGCTGATTTCCTTGATCACTCTAGTGCATTATTTAAAGAGCTAAACCTACTAAAGCTCAATGATATAACCAAACTGGCACATTTTATTTTTATTCACAAGTGTAAGAACAAAATCATTAATTTGCAATGGGTAAATAGATATTTTGTAATTCATCAAGAAATCCACTCGTATCAGACCAGAAATAGATCAAAGCTTGTTATACCTCAATTTAGATTGTTTCATCTCAAAAACTACCCATTTTCATTGGATTGAAACTATGGAATGACTTGCATACCGATATAAAAAATATTGTGAACGTAAATTTGTTTAAAACCAAGTTGAAATCCCGATTAATAATGGCATACTAACAAAAATCTAGGATTAATGTCCACTAATATTGTTTAATATTGTCCATTAATATTGTTTAATATTGTAATACATGTTTTAACTATTAATAATATTTATTTGCTTATTTATTTATTTATTATTATTAATTTATAACAACTAGCTGCTTATTTTTAATAAGAGCCCAGTAAAGCCTAAAGCTTAAGGGCCAAATTAAATAAAATAAATAGTCGAGCTTCACAATGATTCATGTCATTGTAAATTTTGAAAAATTATTTATTTTATTATTATTAATAAAGGTTATTCTATTCTATCATGCTATCTTTCACTCTGCAACTTTGTAGCTGCGTCTTGCGGTTTTTCTTCAACGCAAGGAACACTTCGTACAGCTTTGACAGCTTCCTAACGCAGGAATCGACTCGCTGTGTCGGAATCCTTGCTCTCTGCATACTTGCAGGACCTCTTTGCAGGCCACGTTGTAGCTCTCTTTCAAGGTCTTGGACTGTTCATGGTGGTGAAACTGAATCAAACGAAGCATATCACCACATGTAGGTAGCCTTGCAGTTGATAACTCGTTGCTGGGCTTTCCTAGAACCCATATTTCTGCAGATGAGCGCGTACTTCTAGCCATAACCTGAAAAATGAGAGAAAATAATGCACTAACCTTTTAGCACAAAAGCACAATTATACAGGGTGTTCGGAAAGTCACTGTGCACTTATATTGAGCTAACTTCCGCAATGATTTTGACGGACTCTACAGCATAGAGTCAGAAATATCCAACAGCTTCTCCTCGGATAATTTTGATGGTCTCCCACTACGTTCGGCGTCTTCCACTGAACCTGTTTCACGGAATTTGTCGATAAGTTTACAAACTGTATTGCGATGTGGAAGAGATGTACCTGGGAATTTATCAGTAAACTGCTGCCGCACTAAATCTGTGTATCGACCACCTTCTCGAAATACGTATTCGACAAGAAAGACGCGTTCCTCAATTGTAAGAACCATGCCCTCACAACAACTGAATCTGAAATATAAAAAAACATTAATTATATAAGTGCACAGTGACTTTCCGAACACCCTGTATAAGTGTTAAAGTAAAAAATTGCAGTCAAAATAAATAAAGTAAAAAAATTGGTTACAGTGGTTAGTGGTTGATGGGTAGGAAGATAGCCAAATTTTTTGAAATATATTTAAGAATAAGTAAATAAACTTCAAGAGACATAAGATATACACCTTACAATTTTAATCATTTAATTTAATAGCAACATCATTACCGGTTATAAATTTGCAGATAAAGAACATAATTATATATACGAGTATATATTTATACTGAATAAATATAATACATATGAATTAATACTTAATATATATGAATTAATAATTATATATATGAATTAATAATTAATATATATGAATTAATACTTACATGAGATACTATTCCTAAGCTCTTGAAGTTTGAACGAACTTAAAACCGTCCTCCAACAAGTTTAAATTTGAAATGATGCATGAGTAAATGATTTGTCTGATTCACAAACAGTATTATATGAGAAATCGAACAATTGCATCTTCCTCTGAAAGGTGGGCGGAGTCAATGTGGCATGACTGTCGCGTCCTTTAAAAATGAAGCGGGTAGAAAATGATAAGCTAATTAATTAATTAAAAATGTGAAAATCATAGCGACCTCTTATTATGTACTGAATCGACAGATATTTTGCACAAACTCACTTTACATCTAAAGGAATAAGAGCAGCCATGTGGAGAGCATTTCCAACTATTTTGAAATTTTAGCCCAAATTTTGGACCACCCTGATATATATATATATATATATATATATATATATCGTATTACCTTGTTAACCTTCTTTGAGTTCCGTGCGTCGGTCTTTCTTCACACGAAGGTGAAGCTGGTGGCCCTGCCTCTAGTCCTGGCTTGGTGGAGAAGCGAGTTGCTCTCTTGCGCTCTCCATCGCACATAGCCAGGTACACCCGGCTCATCTGGTACCGTCCTGAGCCAGGCATCTAGTCTTCTCTTGAAGACTTCAACTTTGACCCCTGTAATGTTTCTGAGGTCCTTTGGAAGCTGGTTGAAAATTCTTGGCCCCCTGACAACCAAACTATTTTCCTTCAGAGTTGAGGAGGTCCCTTGTCGGGCCTTTAATTTGGGAACACTACACATTCTGCCTTTCCTATTTTCCACTGTTGTCTGGGTGGTAATTGGGTTTTGTTTGAGGTTTGGTACCAATTTTTAGATAAGTTTCCATATGTAGATTATGGTATACCTCTCTCTTCTTCTTTCCAGGGAATACAGATTTAGTTTGCGTAGTCTTTCCCAGTAGTTGAGTTCTTTGCAGCCATCAATCTTGGCTGTGAAATGTCTCCGTGTTTCTTTTAGTTTATTAATTTCTTCATTTTTATATGGGGACGTCAAAACTGAGCAGTATTCAAGTTTTGGTATTACCAGTGTTGTCAGCAGGGGAATCATTACTCTCTTGTCTCTCCTTCTGAACGTTCTTAGTACCTGTCCCGCGACTCTTTTTGCTTTGTTTATTGCTATCTGATTTTGTCTCGAATTTGGCATCATCGTTCATTATTACCCCCAAGTCGACAGCTTTCGTGCTTCTCTGAATTTCTTGCCTATCTGGAGCATAATATGCAGTCTTTTTAAGTTCATCATTTCTACCATATCTGAAGAGCTGAAATTTCTCGGTGTTAAATGTCACATTGTTGTCTTCTGACCATTTGTATATTTTGTTTGTCTCTCTCTGCAAAGCCTCTACTTCGTTTGCATCGCTGATTTTTCTGCTGATCTTTGTATCGTCCGCAAATGATGTATACTGTTGCTGTTTACTCCACTGTCTCTGTCTGTCAGCATGATAATGAACAGGAGTGGGGCCAGCACTCTACCTTGTGGTACTGAGCTGCGTACTTCTGATTCTGATGATGATATACCTTGAATTTTGACCACCTGCAGTCGATTTCTGAGGAAGTTCTAGATCCATTTTCCCACTTTGCCTGTTATTCCCATATGTTTCATTTTATGTGCTATTATACCATAATCGCATTTGTCGAAAGCTTTAGCAAAATCCGTGTATATGACATCATAGTTTGCATTGCCTTCAAGTACATCTAGAATATTGTTATAGTGCTCAATAAGTTGTGATAGGCAAGATCTTCCTGATCGGAATCCGTGTTAATTTTCGTTGAATCTTTCCAATGTCTCAAAGAAATCATAGATTTTCTCTGACTATTCTTCCAAAAATTTTGGTGAGGTGGAACGTCAAGGACACTAGTATATAGTTCTTTGCTTGAGATCTATCTCCTCCTTTATATATAGGGACGATGTTTGCTCTTTTCAAGATGCTCGGTATTTCCCCAGCGTCTAGGGATCTTCTCCATATCCAGTGTAAGGGTGTAGCTATTTCATTTTTACAGTTTTTAATTAATAGTGCGTTCCATTTGTCCGGACCTGCAGCTGAATGTGATTTCATTTGTCCTATAGCTCTCGCTACATCTTCTGTGGTAAAATCAAAGTCTGTTATACATTCTCCTTGCAATTTCTCTTCGAATAATGCATCTATGTCAGGTACCGCTTTGTCACTTTTTGTGGTACTGAAGACTGATTCATACTGTGCTCTCAATGTTTCAGATATTTCTTTTAGATCGTCTGTTAGTAAATTATTTCCTTTTCTTATGGGCCCGATAGTAGCGCGCGTTTTTGTTTTCCTTTTCGCATAGCTGTAGAAGTATTTTGGATTTTCCTTTATTGCTTCTACCGCCTTTTCTTCTTCCCTCTCTGTATGGCCCTTTATCAGAGTTTGTATTTCCCAATCGATTCTCTCCAGTTTTTCTTGTATTTCTTTCCTGCCATTGTTGTCTCCGCAATTAGCTAACTTCCTCGCTACTCTCTTTCTTTTGCGGAATATTCTTCTCTTTTGCCTCTCTAGTCAGTTCCTCTTTTATTTTGGCTGTGCTTTCGGAGCATATTTTTCCAAAATTCTCAACGTCTTTTCTTCCAAGGTTGTCAGCATTTCCTCAGTTGTTTTATTCTTGAAAACTGTTCTCCACTCTATGTGGGCATGTGTGATATGATTTCCTTCCAATTTATGGGCTTGGAGTTTAAGTTAAAAGCCTTAAATTTGCTTCTTCCTTCCGTATGTGTATTGTCTTTTAAAGTTATCTCCATATTTGTTGATAACTCGATTATATTGTGGTCTGAGATAATAGTTGGAGTTATTTTTATATCCGCAATCAAGTTCGTGTTATTTTTGAATACCAGATCTAGGCAGTTATTTTTTTCTGGTATTTTCTGTTATCTCCTGTTTCAACATAAACTCGTTTTGAGAGCCATCAGAATTCTTGCTTGCTCCTGGTCCTCTCTTGTGCCCCCCTTATCTTGCTGTATAAATATATTTCTACCCACCTTTTAGTATTTTATAAATGTGAAATTAAAATTGCCACAGAGTATTATGTTAGGGGATGGAGAGTTTAAGGACTTTATTAGGGTTCCGATATCCTCAATGGCATCCGAAAATTTTTCCTTTGGAGAGTTTGGAGGTCTATAGATGACTATCAGTACTACGTTTAGTTTCTCTATTTTCACTGCAAGGGTTTCCACGAAACTGTTTGCTTTACTTATTACCGTCTCTGTCATATGCCTTTCATGTATATAAATAGCACAACCACCTTTACGTCTCGCTGTTCTATCCGCTCTTAGTAAGTTGAATCCATCTATATGCAATTCTTTCTTATCGATACAGTGTTCGCTGTTATCGCAGTTTCCTTGGCAGTCTTTAAGATGTGTTTCTGTCAGGCATACGATGTCCGCCCTTGTTTCGTCCATAACACCTTTCAGGTGTTCTGGTAGCTTCTTGCCATGTAGCATTCCGGCTCGAGGTTTTCCAGCCGTGTCAGCTGCATGTGCTGAATGAGACTTAGCAGCCATATTGTGTCCGAGATGTTGAAAAAATTTTGTGTGCTATTTGTGTTTTGTTTGCTATTTCGGTACATATTTTTTGGTCTCACATTCCTTCTGTTTTCATTTGGAACTTGTCCTTTGTCCTTTGAACTTGTCGAAAGATGATGGTAGTAGCAATTTGTATAATCCTTCGCCTACCTTACCTTGTTAATTTTTAATATCTTCCGACTTTACTTAAAGCAATTGTTATCAACGTAGTTTTCAAGCATAATAATACTGTTAAATCACGCCTAATAAAGGAAATCCCGGATAAAGCGGTTCGTTGTGTGTATTTAATCGGATGTACACAATGTATCTCGGTACATATAGGTCAAACGGGAAAAACGTTAGATATCAGGGTAAAACAGCATAAATATGCGTGTATAACAGCAAATAATTCTAGCGCATTATTTAACCATAGGTACAGACGTAACCATAGTATCAAGTGGGATAGTTCTAAAGCGCTTGTTAAAACCACAGATATAATTGAAAGGAATATTCAAGAATGTGCATTTATCCATTTTAAAATTAATTTCAATAACAGTGCGGGAATGTATAAAATGTACAATATCCCATTAAAATACATTTTCCCTTTAATCAACTCTTGTTGTTAATCATGTGCTAATCTTTTTATTTTTCTGTCCCGATGTACATGTGCATATATTTTCATCATTTCGCCTTCTCCCTTCATTCCCTGACGAGGTGTACTTCTGAATACACGAAAGGACTTGGAATCATTTTTCTTTTTCCCTGTGGGTTTGCATATATATATATATATATATATATATATATATATATATATATGTATATATGTATATATATACACACACTTTGATTGCATTTACCGCAACAATATAAGATCACCCAACCCGCAAGGAGAAGAACTAAAACAGCGTTTAAGAAAGCTAATTAATTTCGGCCAGTCACAACCAAGCCCTTTAAAAAGCCATAACCAAGTTAAAATGCTCAACAAGGTTAAAAACTTCCGTCCTGCAGAAAAGCTGAAGTATAAATGACAATGTTAAGGCAAAATCACAGACAAAAAGATGGTGGCTGTCATACGTCTGGCAGTTGGCGAAGGCAAATTTTTTTTTCAGATTCCAAACATTCAAGATGAGAAATCTTTAAGTAAAAATCAGTCCTGTACATCTGGCAGCCGGTCACGACCCGAAATTTACCTACAATATTTTAAATTGTTAAAAATAAAGCTATCCATACTATAGGACAGCTTAATATTTGAAATGGTGTTTTCTCTTAAAATATAAAATGTCTCGTATATTTGTCTCTGTTCCTGGTCCCTGACCTTCAAAATAGGTTTAGAATCCTGAAAGTTTAAAATATGATTATGAATTTCCGTATGCTGAACCAAACTACTATAAGTATTACCCGATCTGAGGTCACGTTTGTGGGAATTAATCCTTCTCTGAAAATCAATAATTTTTTAGGGCAACCTCCACATGGGATTTCGTAAACTACGCCTGAATTGTTGGAGGCTTTTGTAATAAGATGACGGATGAACGAAGACAGTTTATTTGGTACAGTGGAGACCAACTTAATCCGCTGTGGCAATAGTAAGGAAAGTCCTTTGTTAACCTCAAAAGGCACTTTCAGGAATAAAACGTCTTTATCCAACTTCCCAATTTTAGGAGAGAAATAAGCTCTCCTACTGGCGAAATGAGCTTTATCGATGAATAAATTGGAATAACCCAAACCTCTAAATATACTTTTAATATGTGAAACTTCATCATCAAGATAAATGGGGTCACAAACCCTGAAAGCTCTCAAAAAGAGACCCAAAATAACTCCTTTTTTCAGTACAGAGAGAATGAGTGGAAAAAGCATGAATGTAGCTGTTTGAATGCGTAGGCTTTCTAAATACTTTGAAAGAAGGTCTTTGGTTGGGATCTCTTAAAATAAGAACATCCAAAAACGAGAGAGATCCATTAACCTCAACTTCATACGTAAACTGTACTGAAGGTACATAATTGTTAAGAAATCCTAAAAGCTCATCCAAATCTACACGAGATTCCAGAATAACACATGTGTCATCACCATAACGGAACCAATTGACCCCTGGCACCAAAGATTGTGGCAAAAAAATTAACTTCAAAAAATTCCATAAAAATGTTAGCTAAAATTGGAGAGAGAGCGAAGAGCCAATCGGTAACCCTACCTTTTGTCTAAAAAAAGACCCATTAAAAGAAAAATAGTTATGTTTCGAGCAAAGTCTCAAAATGAATAATCTCAGGATGATCATGAAGCCACTCTTCTAGGAACTGCAAGGTTAGATCCAAAGGGACTCTAGTAAACAAAGATACCACATCAAAATTCACCAATATTTTTCCCGATAAGTCTGTACCTCGAAGTTTGTCAACAAACTCTGCAGAATTTTTAAGATGTGCTTCCGAGATTTGGCCTACTAATGGCGAAAGGAGGGCTCGCAAGCCATTTAGATTGTTGTTCAGTAGAATTTCCCACATTAGAAATAATAGGGCGCAAAAGTACTGAGGGTTTATACACCTTTGGAAGCCCATATATATAAGGAAGTTGGGGCAAATAAGATTTAAATCTTTGAAAAAGTTCGGAAGAATCCCTAAGAATTCCTCCCAACTCTTTATTAAAAGAAACCTGAGAAGCTTTTAGTGGATCAATGCGACTTTGAAATAAACGGACTCATCAGCCAACATGACAATCATTTTAGCAATGCAATCACACGTATTCAGGATAACTACTTTATTTCCCTTATCAGACTTCATAAGCATAAGGTTCGAGTTATTCTTGAGTCTGGAAAGGGCATCCAACAAAATCTTGGGAAACCTAGAGCCCTTACCCAAAGAGTGAAAGATTTCATTTAAAAGAAATCTCTAGAAGCTATGCAGTATTTGGCAAAGTACTCGAACGAGCATAAAATGCTGACGAAACAACTGGCATTCGCAATAAAGGGAAATTTCAATCCGAACTCCAGGGCAGCGTTTTCCAAATCAGAAAGATGTACATTTGTAAGATTGACCACAGAGTCCAAATTGCTAAATTTAAACCATGGACTGTCCCTGAATAGGTTATCAAACTTCGAATCAAGGTCTCGTTTAACTGACACCAAAGAACATTTTTTGCAAAAATTAACATAATCTAAAATCTTCGTAACTGCAAAATTAGGAAAATTAGGAAAATGTTTAATCGCTCTCAAAAAAGCTTGAAACGTGGTTCTCACCCTGTAAAAGGCTTAGTGTTTGGAAAACTTAACCGAATTAATCCTATTAATTAAAACGTGTTCCGCCCAAAGCGGAAAAGGATCTGAAGGGTCAACCTGAGTTGTTGTTGTTGTTGGTTAGCCGATCAGCCCACCCTGATCGAGCAAGCCGGCGGCACGCAGGTAACCGATCGCCCTCTCCGGAGTTGTCCAGAGGTTCAGCGCACTAGTGATGTTGTGTTGTGTTAACACCGTTTGGACTTTTTGGATTTGATACAAGATTGAGGGAAGTCTTTGTTTTCTGTGAAACACAAGTTTATGCAGAAACTTGACATATATTTATAGTATTACGTCGATACAATATATGAGAAAGAGAAAACTTCATCAACTTGAGTAGTCTAAGCATCATCATCCTGTTTGCATATACGTTTTGTGTTTCGTATTTATCAATTATTACGAAAGAAATCTTTTATAACTTGAAGAGCCTAATCATTTTCATTAATCAATAAAGTAACATAAATATCATCAACTGTTGCCGCAAAATAGAAGTCAACATCTTCCTTCCTTGAATAATCAATTTTAAAATTAGAAAGAGCCGTTCTGAGCAGAAACCTGAGATTTGTTTATAAAAAAACTCTGAACAGTTAGCTAGAACAACGTTAAAAAGGTGTTAGCAGCTGACGAGGAAGCTTCTAACAGTGGTTGTATCCTCCAGCGCGGGACACGTCAACGTGAAGAAGAGGCGACGTCAAACCGAAACATGAACTCGCTGGTGGCCAAACTTCCTCAAATCTCCGTGCAGCGGGCTGTCTACGGTTGGCCAGACTGGCAGTCGACGGCCTGTTGCGTGGCACGGTCAGTAGGGTGTACGTATCATGCTGAGGTCGAATATTGAAAAACTTGGAATTTCAAGATTGGCAGTTTGTATTCCTATATAAAACTGAATTTTAAAAGGGCTTCGTTTTCTGCAATTTTTGAGAAAAATCGCATTTAAGTGTTCAAAATCGCACTTTTTTGACGAAAAATGGGATTTTTGGCCAATTTCAAAGACTTGGTAGCCTCAAATGACCTTCAAATGTTCCATATTGTTCACATACACCCATAAGAATTTCTAGGGGCACGCTTGGACCCATTTAAGATCAGGCAAAGTGGTTCATAACTCCTAAAATAACCAAAATCACTGAAAATGGCCCAAAACTAAGGAATTGTATGATTTTTAGTCTCCTATACACCACATTTCGCGGCTGTTCTCTTCATCAGGCAGAATCTTTTTGTTCTTCTTTCTTGGTCTTGCATTTTCTTTTTTTAGAAACGCCTCCACCAATTTTTATTTATTTTCTTTTCGGCATCACTGAGTGTGATGGCAGCTGTCCCCACCACCTTTCCGCAAGCTGCTGTGACGTTCAACCTTTTATTTTTGCAATTGCAATTCTTCTTTAATATTTGTATAAGTCCCTCCTCCACCCCCAGCTTGTAATAATATGCTGGTCAACTGAATGTTTTGAGATTTTTTCTTCTGAAAGCATCTTAATTTGTCTAGCAGGTCTTGTAGAGCTCTAAAACATGTTCATAATGTCTTGCTTTGACTTGAAAACTGGTAACAATTCTCTGTGATCGATCCTAGCACGAACAAAACCATCTTTTCTCTCTTGCCCATACACTGCAGGAGCTGCAGCTGAAAACTTCCTGGACTGCTCTTTCACAGCTTTGAGTGTGAACTGAGAAGTTCTCAACTTCAAGTGGAGACCTGAGAAGCTCCTCAACATCTCATCTTGACATCTTACAAGTGAAGAGTGGCTCATACAGTTTCTCCTTATCCCAATTAATCAGAGTAATTCGAGAAGTGGCGTCAAAATTCAGTTTAGGGTTTCTATGAGTTCTCAGACTCATGTCTCCATACTCAGACTTACCTCTGATCTTCTTGATCATCTCAACCCCCATGCCCTCTCCTCCTCATCCTCACTGCACAGGAGAGAGGCAATGACGTTCTCACTGTGAGCATGATATGCTCCATGAACTATCACATGAGTGATTATGTTCCTGACTTCAGAGGTCTGGCTTCTCAGCAGTCCCAGAGCGGTCACAATATAGTGAGGTCCATAACTCATGTGGTGCTTCACCTTGATCTCAAAATACATCTTGAAGTAGAAGTCCAGGCAGAACTTCAGCAGCACTTCCAGCTTCTTCAACACCTCCCCCTTCAGACCATGCTGCCTCATCCACAGCATCAACAGAGCCTCACCTGTAGTCAGCCAGCGTGACTGATTCAGTGGGCCACACTTCAGACCAGCAACTTCCTTGCTCAAATCTCCTGCCTTGAGAGCTTTGATCAGTAGGTAGCAGTTCTTCTGGTCAGTGCTAAGGTTCTGTACAATGTCTTCTGGCAGTTCAATTATATCTTCTTCTTCTGGCAGAACCTTGAAGCTAAAGTTGACAGGTATGTCAGTGATCTTCTCCAAAGGTTTTCCTATTGGGCCACTGAACCCAGACTTGTGCGTCTAGGGACCATCAAGCTTGATGATCATGTGCCTGAGGCTGAGTTCATTAATATGCAATTGGCATATCAGCCAGTGACACTTGTGACCTAGCAGTCTCTCCAAGTGAGTGATGGCTCCTCCATCAGGCCCTGTGTTTGTGTTGGTGGAGTCACCACCAAGGACCACAATAGTATCTTTAGCACCATGACACTAATCCACTCAAACAGAGCCTGAGCTATCTTCAGTGCAGGTTTCTCATTTCCTTCAGGTTCTTCTGATGTACAATTGAAGAGATACTTCCCCTCAGGTTCCCAGGTAACACTACAGTGCTCTTCAGTTGTAATATCAGGATGGAAGCGGCCAGTTTCTTCATTGTACCTCATGATCTTTGTCTTCTTATCTTGTTTTCCATCAAAGAAAATTCCCTTGATCTCCTCTCCCTCTGTCCTTTTCTCCAGGGCCTCCACCGAGGCACCTATTACAGACTCCTTGCCCCTCCACATCTTCATCCTGTCAACAGCTAAATATGCCATATCAACAGGTAGATGGCCAGCTTTGATGAGATCTTGCAAGAAACCAGTTGTAATGGCTGGTGCAGGAGTGTTTGCAGCAGTGCTTGAGGTATTCATGTAGTTCCTCCTGGCAGAGGTGGACTTTGCCAGTGTTGACACTGGAGCTTGTGCCTGGTGCAGTACTGGAAAAATCTGTGTCAGCAGTAGGAGCTGCTCTGCCTGGAGACTCTTGCAAGGAAGTCACCTCATCTTCATCATCATCACCATCATCAGCTCTAAGCAGTAGCTCCTTTTCTTCTTCCTCTTTTCTGTTTCTCTTCTCAGCTGCCTTCTGTTCTTCCTCCTTCCTCTTAGCAGCCTTCACCTGCTTCACTGTTTCCTTCACATCAATAGATGCCATCCGGAAGCCAGAAACTTCTGAGGTTTTGATCCTCTGGTAATGGAGCCATTCTAGCTATAGCTTTGGAATCTTCTGAGGCAGAGGACAGTCACAGTTGACATGAACTCTAGCAGCACAGCCAGAGTAGCCAGATGCTTCACTTCCACAGAGAGTGATATCATGTTTGCAGGTTGTTATGTCAAACAATGTATCAAGTTCAGATATTCTCTTCTCTCTCTTTGCAGCCTTCACTCTGCCATTCACTAGGTCAATCATTTCTTTCCACCTGACAATAATCTTCCTGCCAATGGATCTCTCTTGAATGATCACAGGAGGAGTGAACTTGGCATTGCTTTTGCGCCACTGTGCCAGTACCAGTGATGCCAAGTCCTTAGCCAAATCTTGCAGAGGGTACTGAGCTCTCTTCATATCATCCAAAAGCAGCTTCTCTTTTTGGAGGAGCATTCCTCTCTGAAACACAGCTCTCCAGGTTGAAACTTCTGTGGGAAATAACTGCTTGCCTGGACCCACCAGTTCACTCAGCTTTGAACCAGAACTTTTTCTGGTCTTTCGTCTTTGCTTAGCCATTGTGGCTACACAATCTTCACCAAGCTTTGTGTCTGAAACAGAAAATTATCACAGTGAATATCACAGTGAAACTCTAGTAGCCTATAACAGCTGTTACAATGGTTTTGTTTGGTAAGAAACCGGTCTGTTACATTTGTACTATGTCCTGCACAACTGTTCTGTACATAACCAGAAAACGAAAAGGTGGAAATCTGAACACTTAAATGTGATTTTTAGCAAAAGCTCAAGAAAACAAACCCCTCCTAAAATTTAATTTTACATAGGAATACATACTGCCAGTCTTGATATTCCCGCTTCAATGAGCATGATACACCCTAACGGTCAGGGTCAACTTGAGTAGAATCAAAAGCCAAAAATGTAGGTAAAATCTTGTTATTTCAACACTTATATAAAAAGTCCAACTGCAATTTTGTTTTATGGCCTTTAATCGCAGCATTTTTATAGTTATAAAAAGACCCGCTCAAAAAATAAAAGACGTTAAAAAGATAAAGAACAAAAATTCTACGTTCAGCGAGTATCATTATATAAACTTTGATTGCATTTACCGCAACAGTATAAGATCACCCAAACCCGCAAGGAAAAGAACTAAAACAGTGTTTAAAAAGGCTAATTAATTTCGGCCAGTCACAACAAAGCACTTTTCAAAGCCATAAACTAGTTAAAATGCCCAACAAGTTTAAAAACTTCCGTCCTGCGGAAGAGCTGAAGTATAAATGAATATGTTAAGGCATAATCACGGCATAATCTTCTCTCCTAAAATTGAGAAGCTGGATAAAGACGTTTTATTCCTGAAAGTGCCTTTTGAGGTTAACAAAGGGCTTTCCTCACTTTTGCCACAGCGGATTAAGTTGGTCTCCGCTGTGCCAAATAAATTGTCTTCCTTCATCCGTCATCCTATTACAAAAACCTCCAACAATTCTGGCGTAGTTTATGAAATCCCATTAATTCCCACAAACGTGACCTGAGATCGGGTAATACTTATAGTAGCTTGGTTCAGCATAGGAAACATCATAATCATAATTTTAACTTCCGGGATTCTAAACCTATCATGAAGGTCAGGGACCAGGAACAGAGACAAATATACGAGGCATTTTATATTTTAGGAGAAAACACCATTTCAAATATTAAGCTGTCCTACAGTAAGGATAGCTTTATTTTTAACATTTTAAAATATTGTAGGGCAATTTCTGGTCGTGACCGGCTGTCAGATGTACAGGACTGATTTTTACTTAAAGATTTCTCACCTTTAATGTTTGAAATCTGAAAAAAAAATTTTGCCTTCGCCAACTGCCAGACGTATGACAGCCACCATCTCTTTGTCCGTGACTATGCCTTAATATTATCATTTATGCTTCAGCTCTTCCGCAGGACGGAAGTTTTTAACCTTGTTGAGCATTTTAACTACAGTAGTTTATGGCTTTGAAAAGGACTTGGTTGGGACTGGCCGAAATTAATTAGCCTCTTTAAACACTGTTTTAGTTCTTTTTCTTGCGGGTTTGGGTGATCATATATATATATATATATAGGGTCTCCCATAAGTCCGGCATCATAGAAAAAATAATTAAAAAAGTCAAAACAAAAGCTTTTATTTACAGAACGTGCTCAATATGTCCACCATTGTTTTCAATACACAAATTCAGACGTGATACCCAGTTAGCAAGCACACGGTGAATGATGTCAGGAGTAATGGTGTTACATGCCCCAATAATGTGCTGCCGCAAATGTTCAACACTCCTAATTTTCTCTGCGTATACCAGCGCTTTCAAGTGGCCCCAGAGATAAAAATCTAGTGGCGTGAGATCCGGGCTTCTAGCTGGCCATTCCACAGGCCCTCGACGTCCTATTCAATGACAAGAGAATTGTTGGTACAGGTATTCCCTTACTTGGGTGCTGTAATGTGCAGGAGCGCCGTCTTGCTGAAACCATGTTGGGAAATTTCCTTCTTCGTTCAAGACACTGGGAAGTGCTTCTTCCTTGAGCATACGTAGGTAGGTGCCTCCAGTGACATGTTCATCGAAAAAGAGGGGGCCTATGATGCGATCCTTCCAAATGCCACACCATACCATTGCCCGAGATGCACCTTGTTCCTTTGAAGAGGTATACCAGTGAAGGTTGTTTTGAGACCAGTAGCGGGTGTTCTGTCGATTTACCTCACCACTTCCATAAAAAACAGACTACTCACTGAACAGAATGGTGGACGGGAAATCGGCATCCCGAGCATATTGTTCCGTAGGCCATTAACAAAATTCTATCCGCCGGTCGGGATCATCTTCGCTTAATTTCTGTAGGATCTGAAGTTTATATGGATGCCATTTGTGAGCCTGAAGAATGCGATGGATGCTACTTTTCGACACTCCTGTCTCGGCGGACGATCGCCGAAGAGACTTATTGGGACATCTGTTAAAATGAGCCAGGATAGCAGTCGCTGTATCATCGTCAGTGGACCTCCTTGAAGGTCCACTGCGTGGTTTATCTTCTATGGATCCTGTTTCCTTAAACTTTGCAACAAGTCTGTTAACACACTCTCGTCAGTGGACCTCCTTGAAGGTCCACTGCGTGGTTTATCTTCTATGGATCCTGTTTCCTTAAACTTTGCAACAAGTCTGTTAACATAACTCTGTGTTATTGGCTTGCGGTCTGGATGCAGTGTGTTAAATTCAGCAGCGGCCTCTCTTTGACTCCGATTTCCTATGAGTAAAATTATCTGGATTCGTTCTTCCTTGCTCACAGATATTATGGCCTGTAGAAAGAGAAAAATATGAATTATAGTTTGTAGAAATAGAAAAATATGAATTTCTCCTACGATGCAGGACTTATGGGACACCCTGTATATATAATATACAGGGTGTCCAGTAAGTCTGGAAACATAGGCGAAAATGATAAAAACGGCAATAAAAACGCCGAAGAGACCTGGATCAGATCACCCCTTAGCCTCCTAGTCTCGAGTGTAGTCAATTTTAAATCTTTAAGCCTACCTATCCTCGTACGACTTTGATCTAAGCGACGGAATCATCTTAGTTGCTCGTCTTTGACTCCAAATGGGGTCTAACTAATGATTTATAAAGAGGAACTATAATATCGCGCGATTTGTACTAAAAATTCCGAGCTATAAAACTTAACACTTTGTTCACTTTAATGACCGCTGCTGTACTTTGTTTCGCTACTTTTAAATCACCAGTGACTATAACTCCTAAATCTTTTTCCGGCTCTACGCTTATCAACTATTTCCCTGACATACTGTACGCAAAATTACCGTTACGCGAACCTATATGTAAAATTTTGCACTTATCGACGTTAAATCTCATTTGCTATGTGATTGACCAATCAACGATTTTATTCAGATCATTCTGGATTTTACCTCTATCTTCGTCATTAATCGCCCTACCACCCAGCTTCGTGTCATCCGCAAACTTTGAAACTGTACTGACTACGCCGACATCTAAATCGTTAATATATATAAGAAAAAGCAAGGGGCCCAATACAGAACACTGAGGAACGCCACTCACTACATTAGCCCAACACGACTCCGCTCCATCAACGACCACCCTTTGTTTTCTACCTCGCAACCACTCTTCTATCCAATTTATTACTACCCCCCTGATTCCATGAGCCTTAGTTTTCTCAATGAGTCTTTTGTGTGGTACGGTGTCAAACGCTTTTTTAAAATCTAAATACACTACATCAAACGCCCGATGACTATCGTAAACGTCAACCACACTTCGAAAAAATTCTAAAAGATTAGTTAAGCAAGATTTGTTTCGCCTAAAACCGTGCTGCGTATTTCTAACTAGGATATGCAATTCTAAGTGTCCGACTGTACGATCCCTAATTATTGATTCCAGTAGCTTACCTACAACAGACGTTAAACTGATTGGCCTGTATTTTCCCGCCGCACCTTTATCGCCTTTCTTAAAGATAGGTTTTACGTTTGCTAACTTGAAATTATCTGGTACGCACCCCTCAGAAATAGACATTCAAAATCTTTGTTAGCGGTACAACAATGCTATCTTTTAATTCTTTTAGTTGTATGGGATATATGGAATCCGGCCCCGGTGATTTACGCGTTTTCATTTCATCAATATAGCGCATTACTTCCCCTTCACTAACCACAATAGTACCCAAAATATTACCATTATCAAAGGGTATTATGTCTATGACCGTAGGGATATTCGTTACATTTTATATAGTAAAAACTGACGTAAAGAATTCGTTTAGCAAGGTAGCCATTTCCTTGTTTTCAGAAACGAGATCTCCGTTAACATTTTTCAACGGCCTCAAGACACTTTTTACTGGATTTCTATTGTTGACGTATTGAAAGAATTGCTTGGGGTTTTCTTTACCGTCACGAGCTATGGAGATTTCAAATTCGCGCTTGGACTTTTTTATCACACTTTTCGCTTCACGCCTTAGAGATATGTAGTTGTTTCGTGACCACAAATTGTCTTTATCGCACTTATGTAGCCTATAAGCCCTATCTCTACTCTTTATAATGTCTCCTACTCTAGAAGTAAACCACAAAGGCTTGTTATTTACTTTCGCACGCTTAATTTTGTACGGTACACATTCCTCATTTGTAGTCCTAAATACTGTTTCAAACGATTCCCACATTAGTTTTGCGTTGGAGTTCCTCATTACGGTTTCCCAATTGACGTGTGACAATTTATTTTGAAATTTACAAAAGTCTGCGTGCTGGAAGTTAGGAATTTTAGTCGAGTTAGCTGGTTTCGAGTGACTTAGTGAGAAGACAAACTCTACCATATTGTGATCGCTTTTGCTTAACGGTTCTATTACTTGAAGATCAGTAATTAGCCTATCATCCGTAGTTATTACTAAATCTAAAATACTGTCCAACCTCGTAGGTTCCCCAACCTTTTGAATAAGAAAACTATCCTCGAGAAAATTAACTAAACGATTACCTTCTGCGTCTCCCTGCATTGTATCGTAATTCACGTTGGCGCAATTAAAGTCATCCATAACTAAAGCCTGCTCACTACTTATTATTCTCTTTAGTTCACGATATAACGCTTCGTCCGTATCAGCTGTTTGATTAGGGAGCCTATATATAACCGCAACAAGAAGTTTGAAATCGTTCAATTTAAGTTCTGCTATAGTCGAATCTATTGGTTCTGGAATTGTGTACTTTACTTCTATAACGTTCGCAATATTATCTTTGATATACAACATAACACCGCCTCCTCGCCTACCTATTCTGTTTTTAACAAAAAGTCTATAACCTCTACTTTGATACTCCCCTACAAAGTCACGTGTTTCAGTGCTAAGCCACGATTCATTTATCGCAATTAAATCATAGTCTTTACAAGCAATTAAAGAAAAAAATTCATTTATTTTATTTCGTAAGCTACGAGCATTTAAGGATAGAACCTTCAAATTGTTTGTAATTGCGACACCTTCGCGAGCGCAAGAGAAATTTGTGGAATTTACGCTGGGACCGTTCGAGTTACGGCAGCCTGAAAAGAAGAAACAGCATTACGAAATAGTTTTCCTAAACGCGCACCTCCAACGTCATTAAGATGAAGTTCATCTCCGAGGAACAAGGCCCTCCTGCCGTAGAAACTGTCCCAAAAATTCGCAAAATGCCCTCCTTCCTCTTGGCAAAGAGACTTTAGGTTATTGTTAATATAGGTCGCCTTGCTGTAGAAATCGTTACGTTGGATAATTCGAGGAATATACCTGTTAAAACAATCTTATTAGTTTTTTCCTTTAATCGCTCTAGTAAGTCCCTGTACCTAGCCAGCAGTTCTTCCGATCTAGAATTTAAAACGTTATTAGTACCGACATGAATAACATACGTTGTGTCCTCGGCGGTACCGTCTGTAAAATGGTCAACACTATTAGTTATATCCTCCACCCTTGCACCAGGGTAGCAGTAACGGCGCCTACGACGCGGTCGGGTACGATTTGGCGCCGCCGTTTGGGCGCCACCGTTTGGGCGCCGCCGTTTGGGCGCGGAGCCGGTTTGTCGCCGCCGTTAATTAGTATTAAGTATTAAGTAGTAATACTTGGTTATTAACCTGAAGTGCTGTCTGTCTTTTCAGATAAGTTGTGTTGTTGCCCTTAATAGCATAAATGTCTGAAAATATATCAAGTAAGAAAGCGAAACAGAAGTTTTCACATAATGGATATTTGTATGTGTTTGATAAATGTAGCAAGCGCGACCCTTAGTTACTTTTTTGGCGATGCGAGCAAAAGAGTCAGTGTATTATAAGGTGTATATATAATATGGGTACTTTTCCGTTATCTGCCCCCTTGACGATTGGTTAGGTTAAGTCGTGAAATTTTTGTTAAAACTAACGAAAATATCACGACTTAACCTAACCAATCGTCAAGGGCGTACAGTTGACCTAACCGGGCAGTGACGATTGGTTAGGTTAAGTTGTGATACTTTTGTTAGTTTTAACGAAAATATTATGACTGAACCTAACCAATCGTCAATGGGGCAGATAAAAATATTGTAATGATGGTTCTAAATAAAACTTTATAATTTTTTATTGTTTCAATTGTTTATATATTTTAAATGTTAAGTTCTGAGTGTAGACCTGGGGGTGGCGCTAAACCGGCTCCGCGCCCAAACTGTGGCGGCCAAACGGCAGCGCCCAAACGGCTGAGCGCCCAAACGGCGGCGCCAAATCGTCCCATTTCGCCTACGACGAGGGTTTCTCCCACAGAATTCCTCGAGCTGCCCTCGAACAATGGAATCGCCAAGGAGTCGTATTTCCGGTTCATCAGCATCTTCGAAACTTAAAACAGAAAACTCCATATACATAAAATTATATATACACACATATATATATGTATATATACATATATATATATATATATATAGATATATATATATATACGGTATATTATATATAAAATATATGATATATATATTATATATATATATATATACACAGTGGTGTAGTGCTGTGGGAACGCGTGGGAACGGCGTTCCCTTACTTTTTTTGGTAGACGGAACGGCGTTCCCTCACTGTTTCAAATAAATCCGAACTTACAAATCTCGAACGTCATGAAATTTTAATTCCCACCCCTAGAAGAAATATGAGAAAGAATCATTAACTGTTTCATTTCTTTTAGCTTCGACTGAGGCAATGCTAGCCTATAAAGATCTGGTGAAAGTCACCACGGCGTACCAGTTGTTAACTTTTTTTTAGTTAATCATTCCAGTTGTCAGCTATTTTTATTGATCGTACTGGATGTCGTATATCTAATGACACTGGAAATACTGCATCTTCAACCTTGGAATATATCCTAATATCCAGTGCATATGACCTCAAAATATTCCTGAAATTGGTCAGATTTCAAAAGATTTCCCGGGAAGCTTACAGTGCCCCCAGACCCCCAGCTGTATGGGCTCGCCGCGCTCGCCATTGTCCCCCCCGCATCTGAGTAACACTCAAAATGCGTTCCCTCACTTCTTTATTTAGCACTACACCACTGTTTTTTATATATATATATATTATATATCATATGTATATATATTATATATATATATATATCAATATATATTATATATATATATATATATATATATATATATATATATATATATATATATATATATATCATATATCATATATATATTATATATATATATGTATATATATATATATATATTATATTACACTGTGTAACACTGATTCTGTTTATATAGAATTTTTCATGTTTTTATATGCATTTGTGGGCGCTGAGTCCAAATGTGGCCTTGGTTTGTGTGTATCATCAATGGTTTCAGAGATAATCCATTTTTCATGTTTTACCAGTATAATGTTATTATGGGCGCAGCAATATCAGAATAATCAGGAATTGTTGAGAACAATCCGGATGTTCGTTGACATTTTTTTGCTCTAGAAATTGCCCGAAACTTCCCCTGTGCTATATAAAGAAGAGCGCAGAGTCTGAGAAGTCAGTAAGTGTGAGCACACAAAGAAAGCAAGTTGTTTGTCTGATGGTTACCAGCACTGAGGTACTGTGTTTCTGTGCTTCTCTGTGCTGACGATTTGAGTGTTATCGATCCGTTTTTATTGCGAACATTATTTCAGTGTTGTGGATACATCTTTTTTCTGGAATCTATAATCTGTTGCAGATTTAATAACTCTTCTTTCTATATCTGCAGGTTATGATTAATGTATTACAGTTTGGTAAAGAGAATGGCAACTAGAGCTTGTAAACACTCGCCGGATATATTCTGCTACGTTTGTAGGTATTGCATAGGCCCCAAGCAAGTATCGCACAAGATTGTGAAAGGCACCAAGTTCTGGATCGCGTATCGGCTCTATTTTGGTATGCCTATGGGTGACGAAGATAAGCCCTGGGCACCCCATGTTATCTGTGGAAGCTGCCGCTCCACACTTGAAGGGTTGCTGCAGGGAGTACGCAAGGCAATGCTCTTTGCGGTACCCAGAATATGGAGAGAACCAAAGAGCCACCACGACGATTGCTACTACTGCATGATAGATGTTTCTAAGTACAGGAAAGTTAAAGGAAGGCAGACTCTTCAGTATCCAAGCATAGCGTCGTCCTTAGCTCCTGTACCACATGGCTAAGTTCTTCCAATACCACGTCCACCAGAACAGGTATCTATCCATTACTTTACATTCTGTATTTACAGACTGTGGTTCATTATGTGTCGATTTTTCTTAGTGCTGATGCTCTTCTACATATATAGCTATGCCTATATTTTGTTTCTTTGCTTTGCAGGTTGAAAATGAGGATGCAGCTAGCTCATCTGAGATGTCGGCTGGTGAGGACAGTCATGAAGAAGAATATACAGTAACTTTCAGTACAAACCCTCACTTTCCAAATCAGAGGGAATTGGACGACTTAATTAGAGATTTGGGCCTGACGAAATCAGGGTTTGAGCTTCTGACCTCCAGACTCAAAGAGTGGAATTTGCTTGGAGAAGGCTGCAAGAGCACTGTATACCGAAAGCGGCATGAAGAGTTTGCAAGGTTCTACGATGTCAATGGCTCTCTCTGTTATTGCAGCGAGGTTAATGGTCTATTCACAGCTATTGGGTTAACATATATACCCTCGGAGTGGCGCCTGTTTATTGACAGTTCAACTCGGAGTTTAAAAGCTTTTCTACTCCACAATGGGAACAAATATCCATCTATACCAGTTGCACATTCTGTTCAAATGAAAGAGGACTATGAAAATGTCAAACAACTGCTCACTCAAATTAGGTATGAACAATATAACTGGGACGTGTGTGGTGATTTCAAAATGATTGGTTTCCTGTTAGGTTTACAAGGAGGGTTTACTAAATATTCATGTTTTCTTTGCCTGTGGGATAGCAGGGCTTCAACTGAGCACTATAAAACAGTTCAGTGGCCTCCACGTGAAGGACTGCAACCAAGAAAGTACAATGTACTCAGGGAACCTCTTGTGAAGCCTGACATAGTTCTGCTACCACCTCTCCATATTAAGTTGGGTCTAATTAAGCAGTTTGTAACAGCGTTACATTTTGGAGGGGAAGTTTTCCAACAGATTCGGGTCATGTTCCCTAAACTCTCTGAGGCCAAAGTCAAGGCTGGAATCTTTGTAGGACCACAAGTCAAGGCGCTGTTGAATTCAAAGAACCTTGAAGCCAAGATAGAGGTAAAATCCAGGGAGATCTGAATAAAATCATTGATTGGTCAGTCACATGGCAAATGAGATTTAACGTTGATAAGTGCAAAATTTTGCATATAGGTTC
Organism: Bathynomus jamesi; assembly: GCA_023014485.1. NCBI lineage: Eukaryota > Metazoa > Arthropoda > Malacostraca > Isopoda > Cirolanidae > Bathynomus > Bathynomus jamesi. The sequence continues at coordinate 625,299 of JAJOZX010001529.1, forward strand.
GCGTAACGGTAATTTTGCGTATAGTATGTCAGGGAAAGATTTAACAAGCGTAGAGCAGGAAAAAGATTTAGGAGTTATAGTCACTGGTGATTTAAAAGTAGCGAAACAAAGTACAGCAGCGGTCAGTAAGGCGAACAAAGTGTTAGGTTTTATAGCTCGAAATTTTGAGTACAAATCGCGCGATATTATAGTTATAAATCATTAGTTAGACCCCATTTGGAGTACGCGGTCCAATTTTGAAATCCGCATATGCGCAAAGATACAAACAAAATCGAAAGAGTTCAAAGATGAGCAACTAAGATGATTCCGTCGCTTAGGTCAAAGTCGTACGAGGATAGGCTTAAGGAGTTAAAATTGACTACACTCGAGACTAGGAGGCTAAGGGGTGATCTAATCTAGGTTTTCAAAATTATGAATGGGTTCGATAACGTAAATAGAGATAGCTTTTTCGAAATATCTCAATATAATAGGACTAGAAATAACCGGTGTAAGTTGACAAGTAGAAGGTTCGAGACAGCAGTTGCAAAAAACTTTTTTACGCATAGAATAGTAAATAGCTGGAATAGTTTGCTGGTAGAAGTAATTAGTAGCACGTCTATAAACATGTTTAAAAATCGATTAGACGCATATGTTGATAGATTGGGTATAGTTTAAGGTAGTAAAATTAAGGCTTCGTGGTGATAGATCCCACAGCTCAACACAAGTGTTGTGGGATATAGGGAGGCAGCATCTTGGGTTAGGGGATACTCTCTGTCCTTACACACCCCATTTAAAGAGATTCCTCTGCTGAGCGGTGCCCCCCTTAGTACTGTGAGGTATTGAAAAACTCATGATCTTCACTTGCCCCACAAACACCTTGAAATGGGAGACCCAAAATGGGTGCACACACATTTCTACATTACTGTACAGTCTTTACAGCCACACCTACACTTTTCCTCCTAAGTATATATATTGTAATGTATATGGTTGTAAATTTTGACTTGGTCCGCAATCGATATGGACCGTGACTTATTTTTCGTTGGCAAGGTACTAGTATTGATGGATACCGTAATGAAATTGACTGGATTCTTTGGATCTGATATATTTGCATGTCGGTTATAAATAGATATAGAGTGTAACATATTTGTGGATAGTAGTCTATTATGACTTGATCCTCTGGATCCAGAGATTCTATCTTTAGTTTTAAATCGATAATTAATTAGTTTTTAATTGATAATTATTTAGTTTTGTAAAAATTGGTCGTTGCCAATGTACAGGCAGTTTTATAATAAATTTCTTATGTTCTTGTGGTTCGAAACCCACGTAAAATTGTAGGTCCCCTCCGCCACCACGAAGGACATACACAATACACAATTACGAACACAGTTAGGTAGACCAGCCATGAGTGGATCCTAGGGTCTTTGTTGGTCTGAAACATTATAACATTATAACAAGATGACTCCGATCGAAAAAGAGGCTTGGTGTGCTTTCCGCGATGTGGTTCGTGGGTTTTTAGGCAACCATAAAGCACCAAACTATAAGGAGTTAGTGTCAAACTTGATTAAGTGCTATGGAAAAATGGGGTGCTGTATGTCTTTAAAATTACACTATCTGCATTCACATCTAGACTTTTTTCGTGATAACCTGGGCGATGTGAGGGAAGAACATGGCGAAAGATTCCATCAAGATATTCAAACGATGGAGAAAAGGTACCAGGGCCATTGGGATGCTTCCATGATGGGAGACTACCTATGGTCGCTGATCAGAAAGGATAAGAATGTTCATACGCGGAAGTCGCGTTCTTCAGTGCATTTTTAAGGAACACACACTGTATAACGAGGCTTGTTATTCTCTTATCGGTTCTCCTCATGATACATATTATATCCTTTGCACCATTTTGAGTTTGGCAAACAATTTTGACTCAATAAACATTAATTTCCAATAGTGTTTTTATTTTCAGAAAATATTTATGTTAGCCTTCTTTATATACTTTGTCATATGAAAAGTGTGATAACCTATATTTTTGAAACGGTTGATGATAGAGCAAAACCAATATCATTTTTGGAATCAGCGCCCCGAAATCATTAAGAAACGGCAGAAAAATCACAATAAACAGAAAATTGTTCAAATTTTGTTACCCAGTGTTATATATCATATTATATGCACTAAAATCACAAAATAACACGTGATCTTATTAATAAGCAAACAACCACAGGGAAAAGGAAACACAAAGTCCGAGCGCTTTCGTGATATATTCACATTATCAAGGAGGAACAGAAAATAATAATGTGAATATATCACGAAAGCGCTCGGACTTTGTGTTTCCTTTTCCCTGTGGTTGTTTGCTTATATCATATTATATATATATTATATATATATATATATATATATATATATATATAATATATTATATTATATATCATATATATATATATTATATAGGGTGTCCATAAATGGTTACCCTGATTAAAACAAGCTGTAACTTTTAAATAAACACTCGTATTCAAACAGTTTTAATCATAAGTAAATAAACATACAAAGTTTTGATACATAGTTCATGAACTTAATAAGCTTCCACATGTGCACCCCTAGTGGCACGTAAAATGTCTAAACGGTATTCACACTCACGCCACACATTTTCCAACATTTGTGGGTTAACTGTTGCAATTGCATCCGTAATGCGTTCTCGCAATGTCCTGATATCTGGATCAACTGTTGCATAAACCAAATGTTCAACATGACCCCAGAGAAAGAAATCCAGCGGGGTAATGTCTGGTGATCTTTGCGGCCATGGGAATGGCCCGTCCATGCCAATCCATCGATTTGGAAATGTTGCGTCGAGAGTTTCAAGAACAACATGCGCCCAATGAGGGGGTGCCCCATCTTGTTGGAAGATGACAGTTGGCTGCCTGTCCTGCAGCTGGGGGATGGCGTAATTGGTGGGCATATCCAGGTACACAGTTGCGGAAACAGTGTTCTCAGCGAAGAAGAAAGGACCAATTATCTGGTCATGCATTAGTCCACACTAGACATTGAGCTTCGGACTGCCCCGAATATGCTCCCTTACGGCACGTGGGTTTTCCGATCCCCAAATACGCACATTGTCTGTTGACTCTACCACTAAGATGAAACGTCGCCTCGTCTGAAAAGCAGACACGTAAGAAGACGTCATTATCCTCGTCAATGCTGTTCAAAATGTCAATAGCGAATTGTTCACGTTTTCGACGGTCATCAGGCTTCAGTTCTTGAACAATTTGTACCTTGTAGGCGTGTAACTTCAAACGTTTGTGTAACACCTTTTGCACCGTAGACTTCGGTATCTTTAGTTGGCATGAAGCTTGTCTCACCGATTTCCTTGGTGACCGTGTGAAAGCAGTTTGAATGTTTTCCACCGTCCCATCGGAAACTGATGGTGTACCACTGCTCTTTCCCTTTTCTACGTTTCCAGTTTCCAAGAATTTTTTCATCCACGACTTAATTAACTTCACATCAGGTGGATTCTTTCCATACTTTCTTCTGAACCTTCGCTGAACACTGACAGGAGATTTTGTTTCTGCAAGCCACACAACACATTGTGCCTTCTCTGTCACAGACGCCATCTTAACTGAACAGCTACTACAGCACTCCTAGCGGCGAATGCGGTAGACGAAACACACCAGCACAGAAACTCTATGCGTGTACGAGATCACCTGTAAAAAGAAAAGGATGTAAGATTCGTCATTAAAACATGAGAGCATACTGTTTTCAGAGTAAATATTTATGGACACCCTTTTCAAAAGTTTTTTCCCCGATTTCAACGAAATTTGTAGCAAATAGTCACTATATATAGCAGCATTGATGATATTCATTTTGATAAAATTTTTGATAATTAAAATAATTATCTCATTTTATTGAAAAATACGTAAAATATTGTGTTCCGAATTATTAAGCAAGTATTCTATTTATGGATCTAAATGGTGAAAATGGGTAAGAAGAAGGATTTAACACTAACTGAGAAAAGAAAAATAGTCAAGTTATTCGCTGAAAATATAAAATCTAATGAAATTGCGAAGCAGTTTGGCAAAGCTTATCGAATTGTAAACAAGTTTGTAGCGGAGGGTACCAAACTGAGGCAGCGAAGTGATAAAGGAGGTATAAGAAAAGTGACAAGGCGGCAGATATCTGTGATCAAGCGCAAACTGCAAAGCATCCATTGTCCTTAAGTAAAGAGGTTTTTGAGCAGGCTGGAATACATAATGTACCAAGAACATCTCGATGTGGAGTCCTCCAAACAATTGGCAAGACGTGTAAACGTACGATTCAGTCACCATTAACACCGAGGTACAAGAAGCAGCGTGTTGAATGGGCGCGTCAGTACGTGAAAACAGATTTTAATACTGCATTGTTAACCGGTGAATGAAGAGCAACCCTTGAGGGATCTGATGGCTGGTCGAGAAGATGGATTGCTAAGGGTCAATCTCTACATGGAATGAGGTTTCTTTTAAAAAGTTTGTGTAAGACAGGGCATTCATTTTTACACCATCAGGCACTCTGTATGGGACAGCTACTTCATTGCCTATCAATCCTGCCCAAAACATGACACTACCTCCACCTTGTTGGCGTCTTGATCTCGATGGTAGAAATTGGCTCTCAGCAATCCATCTTCTTGACCAAACATCATGTCCCACAAGGGTTACTTTCCATTCATCGATGAACAATACAGTATTAAAATCTGTTTTCACGTACTGACGCGCCCATTCAACACGCTGTCTCTTGTACCTGGGTGTTAATGGTGACTGAATCGTAGGTTTACACGTCTTGCCAATTGTTTGGAGGATTCCACATCGAGATGTTCTTGGTACATTATGTATGCCAGCCTGCTCAAAAACCTCTTTACTTGAGAACAATGGATGCTTTGCAATTTGCGCTTGATTACAGATATCTGCCGCCTTGTCACTTTTCTTATACCTCCTTTATCACTTCGTTGCCTCAGTTTGGTATCCTCCGCTGCAAACATGTTTACAGTTCGAAAAGCTCTGCCAAACTGCTTCGCAATTTCAATACATTTTATATTTTCAGCGAGTAACTTGACTATTTTTCTTTTCTCAATTAATGTTAAATCCTTCTTCTTACCCATTTTCACCATTTAGATCCATAAATAGAATACTTGCTTAATAATTCGGAACACAATATTTTACATATTTTTCAATAAAATGAGATAATTATTTTAATTATCAAAATATTTTATCGAAATGAATACCATCAATGCTGCTATATATAGTGATTATTTGCTACAAATTTCATTGCACTCGGGGAAAAACTTTTGAAAACATTGGAGAAAATGTAATCTGCTTAATAAATGCAAACGCAGTGTATATTATATACATATATATATATATATATATATATATATATATATATATAATATATTATATATATAAATATATACACACAGGGTGTCCCATAAATCCGGCATCAGGAAAAATAATAAAAAAAGGCAAAACAAAAGCTTTTATTTACAGAACGTGCTCAATATGTCCACCATTGTTTTCAATACATAAATTCAGACGTGATACCCAGTCAGAAAGCACACGGTGAATGATGTCAGGAGTAATGGTGTTACATGCCCCAATAATGCACTGCCGCAAATGTTCAACACTCCTAATTTTCTCTGCGTATACCAGCGCTTTCAAGTGGCCCCAGAGATCAAAATCTAGTGGCGTGAGATCCGGGCTTCTAGCTGGCCATTCCACAGGCTCTCGACGTCCTATCCAATGACCAGGGAATTGTTGGTACAGGTATTCCCTTACTTGGGTGCTGTAATGTGCAGGAGCACCGTCCTGCTGAAACCATGTTGGGAAATTTCCTTCTTCGTTCAAGACACTGGGAAATGCTTCTTCCTTGAGCATACGTAGGTACGTGCCTCCAGTGACATGTTCATCGAAAAAGAGGGGGCCTATGATGCGATCCTTCCAAATGCCACACCATACCATCACCCAAGATGCACCTTGTTCCTTTGAAGAGGTATACCAGTGAGGGTTGGTTTGAGACCAGTAGCAGGTGTTCTGTCGATTTACCTCACCATTTCTATAAAAAACAGCCTCGTCACTGAAGAGAATGGTGGAGGGGAAATTGGCATCCCGAGCACTATTGTTTCGTAGTCCATTCACAAAATTCCATTCGCCGGTCGGGATCATCTTCGCTTAATTTCTGTAGGATCTGAAGTTTATATGGATGCCATTTGTGAGCCTGAAGAATGCGATGGATGCTACTTTTCGACACTCCTGTCTCGGCGGACAATCGCAGAAGAGACTTATTGGGACTTCTGTTAAAATGAGCCAGGATAGCAGTCGCTGTATCATCGTCAGTGGACCTCCTTGAAGGTCCACTGCGTGGTTTATCTTCTATGGATCCTGTTTCCTTAAACTTTGCAACAAGTCTGCTAACACAACCAGTGGATTCGTTCTTCCTTGCTCACAGATATTATGGCCTGTAGAAAGAGAAAAATATGAATTATAGTTTGTAGAAATAGAAAAATATGAATTTCTCCTATGATGCCGAACTTATGGGACACCTGTGTATATATATATATATATGTGTGTGTGTGTGTGTGTATATATATATATATTATATATATACAGTATATATATACAGGGTGTCCTAAAAAAAACTATATACTCTTTATAGCATCATATATTTTATAATTTAAAAAAAAACCAAACAATATATTGTTATAGCAATTGCCAATGAAAGGTAAATTAGTAATCTAAGTGATCAAAATGTTATAGCGAGTTGTTTGCATATAAAATTTAATTAACTAGGCCAAGTGCTCAAAATGTTCTCCGGCGGCATGAATGCACTTTTGAATGCGTCGACTAAGCCTGGCCTTGTTTTATCAAAGGCCTTGTAATGGCGAAGCCTATGGACCGAACGTAGTTTAGTCACTCACTAGCTTGCTTCGGACTTAGCCTACGCACTCATTCCACGATACAAACTCTACAGCATTCAACTTTATTCAGTTCATCAAAAGAACCCATGTTGCGTAAACGTTTGACACTGGAGCAACGAAAAAGTGTTCTGAAATGGTATTGGAAATTTGAGAATATGTCCGAAGTCCAGCTGCAATGGATCCGGGAATTTGGTACAAAGCCACCGACACGTCTCGCCATTACAAGTATCCGTGACAAGTTTGAGGCAGAGGGATCTGCTCAAGATATGCACAAGCGAAGATCTGGACGACGCAA